>VWZT01011968.1:1144136-1162872 GCA_013397055.1 Pachycephala philippinensis
GGATGATGCAAGAGAGCACAGCAGGCTGGTGTGTAGCTCTGATAGTAGGGTAAGGGAACAAGCCAGGATTTCTTCGCAGTTAGGCTTTTGTTCCCAAAATGAATTTTTAATGGATCCCATCCTGTTGGCATGCAAAGGTAAATAGACTGTATGAGATCCTTCTGCTCTTGTTGACGACATCATGTTCCTAAATTTTAAAGCAGTGTTTTTGTTTGAGTAGATTTGATAGGCTGCGGATGCTAAACCATTTGGGATTCTGCTCACCAGGACCACAAAGTGAACTTTTGCTGACAGGAAGAAGGAAAAAAATATCAGCGAAGGAGGATGGAATAATAAAATATATAATGAATATGTGGTTATGGAAGAATCTGCTGCAAAACCAGAAAAATGCTGGAAGTTGTAGTAGTCAGGGAGCAGCTGGAGAGAGCAACAGACAGCACAAGCAAGAGAACATGTGGGAAATGATGGGAAATGAAGCATGAAGAGGAAGAATTGAAATCAAGTGAAAAGCAAAGAAGCCAAGGCCACTAAAGCTGTCAGTTTAGAGTAATTAATTTGGATTTGCCCTTCTCTTTGGCTGGGTTGGTTCTTTTTTTATTATTCCCTAG
The DNA here is from genome assembly GCA_013397055.1 of Pachycephala philippinensis. Taxonomy (NCBI): domain Eukaryota; kingdom Metazoa; phylum Chordata; class Aves; order Passeriformes; genus Pachycephala; species Pachycephala philippinensis. The sequence continues at coordinate 1,144,745 of VWZT01011968.1, forward strand.
ACAGAGTCCAGTCATTCACCTTTACTTATTTCTGTAATCTGCCTTTGCTTGCCTGTTGGTATTCCTGAATGAGACATGTATGAGGATCAGGCAGAAGTGGGGGCTGGGATGAACTGTTTTCACTTTCCTGTAAAATACCTATTTTAATGTCTTGCAGCCAAAAAAGAAGATTGGTGTCAGGCAAACCAGACTGAGGAAGAAAATGGTAGAGGAAGATACTGTATTGCTCAGATTAATCTTAATAATGTCAGGAGAAATTATAGGTAGCTCAAGATTGTTCTGCAAAATTCTACAACCATATGGACCTCCTCACAAATTAGTGTGAAATGGAGAAAGGTTGAAGGGTAAGCACAAGCAATACATGAGTATCACAGAAATTGTTTGCAGGCTTCTACTGATTCGTTGCCCCCCAATAATTTCACCTTCTGCAGTCAGTAGGAATAAAATTACTAGATTAAGCTACAAGTGGTTTAATACCCCTAGATGTAAACTACAGTCAAATAATAAAGTAATTTTACCATGTAAATGAAAATAATTAGTGGTAAAAATAGCCATAATTTTTTGTAGGTAATAAAAATTTGCAAATCATGCTGTCATGAGAAGTCACAAATCTGTGACTTGCAAACAGTAGCTGCATGAGTGGAGTGATTAGCGTCTTGCCTGTGCTCCTTATTTGACAGGGCAAAAAATACACACTTAAAAATACAGTAATTGAATACCACTTTCAGCCTCTTAAACTGATGTATAGAAGATGACCTATCCTACATAGATGCTAATTTAAGAACTGGTTGTTTTTAATTACAGAAGCAATACATATTCTGTTGGGTGGTTCATTTGGTTTTTTGTTTGGGTTTTTTATTAAAACCCCCACAAGATTATTAATACCAGATTCTGAGACATTCTTAGCATGAAAAAGAAGGCATCCTCCAAAGGCAGGAAATTCAAAATGAGAGTGGAAATCCTGCCCTAGAGCTTTTTTTCCATAGGAGGGAGGTTGATGGAGTTATTCTAGCAGCCTTTTTGCTCAAGAATAGCTCTGCCTTGGGAATAAATAGGTTTTAATAGAGGTCTGGAAGGGCACAGGCTCAGCAGTGGTGTCTCAGCTCAGTTCTGCCAGTGGCCGGCACTAGAGGGCACAGCCTCAGCTCTGCTGGACGAGGGCTGCATGTGGGCATTGCAGCCCCTACCAAAAACCCCTCAGCTGGGATGTTTTGGGTTGTTTTTATCCATTCTCCCCTTTATCTAGAGGTTTTCTTTAGACATTTGTCCCTTTTTATCTTTGCAGTTTCTGAATAGAAGTTTCCTGTACTGGTATATAATTAGTCCAATTTTCCCTCTGGATTTATTCACATCACTAGAATGAACTTCAGTGTTTATATCCTAGATGAGCATTTTGCTGCAGCACTTGAAGGGAAATCCTGCCCTTGTCAATGTGAGGACAGAGAGCTTAAAGAGTTTTTTTACAGAATGGCATTTCCTTGCAAGTGGCCATAGTAGTGTTCATAAAATGTTGGTCACCTTGGTGGAAACGGGGTTTTGGGGGCAGAAAACATAATCAAAAGGAAGGACCTGAAGGGAAAGGTCCAAATCTTTGAATTTTAATATGCATAAAAATCAGAATAAGATGACCTATAAATATTCTCTAGCAGGAATTATGGTCTCAGTCTTGAGGAGCACCTGACCATTTCTTTTCTCATTTCTGTTCCTAAGGTTGACTGCATAATCCACTCTACAAACCCAGCATTATTGCACCGGGACTAAATCCTACAGCCAAAAGCTACCACTGCCCTGCCACGGTTAGAGTGGTGCTTTATTTTGGTAGCTGAACTGGAAGCGTTGACTGGAGAAGGGTTGTTATTGTGCCGCCTGCTTTTCTTGCTGCTTTGCAATTGACAAAGCATCATTTATCACGCTCTGCATTCCAATTTTTCTTTGCACGTTTTCCAGCTCATCATAACATAATTATGTTTCTGTTTCCTTCAGCCAGGGGCCGATACTTTCTTTTACTAAGACAACAGCTGCACTGCACAACCTTGATGAATCCCCATAAGGGTAAAATGAGTCTGTGGAGCTTGTTTCTGCCTCGGCAACCCAAATGTTCAAGCTCTTTTTTATGACAAATGCTGTTCTAAAATGCACCCAACCCCGATGCTTTCACAGCATTTCTCAAAATTAGGTTTTATATTGTAAATTAGGCTTGAAATATTAAACATTCTCATTGGTTTGTAATTTTAAAGGCTTCCTTTGTAACATTTCCGTTTATGGTGTTTATAGGTTATAGACTCTGGGATGGAATTTAGAAGGCTGTAGTTACTGATGTGAAATTTGTATTTTGAATGAAATTGGCTTTATGTGCGACAATAAGCACAACCTGAAGGTCTCTTTTATGTCCCTAAAAAGCATCTTAAGGCAGCTTGCACGGTACAGGTGAATAATTTCCTTGATTAAGGCCTCAGTTGCTCCTGCCACACTGCGACATAAAGGTAATTACAGAAACCCCATCTCTGAAGGGCATTAACTGCTAGTGATGGAAAAAGACACACAGTGTTTTTGTTATCAGTTGTGGAGATACTTTATTTAACTCTAATGTAGTACTTTGAGCCTGAGATTTTAAAGTACTTCAGAAAGGAAGAATTATTTTTGTAGTTTATAAGGGAGAAATCAGGGCACAGAAAAGTAGGGCTCAATGCTGGAGGCAAGCTGAGGGCAGAATGCATTCTTAATGCTCCTGATTTTGTTTGCCCAATTATACCATTACTAACTCCCATCTCACCTCAAAATCTATCCATCAGAGCACTGTGTACAGTGGAAGCAGCAACATTTTCAGTCATTGAAGATTGCCCAGGTTTGTAAATACATGGGATATCGTGGCCTGGACAAAACCACAGCCTGGGCAATTGCATTCTTCAAGGCAACATTTTCCCTACAATTTTGCTTTCTATACTGTTTTCCTGGTGTTATTACTTGTGATGCCATCATTTGAGGATTGTTTATATTTATACATAAAAATTACAATATATCTGTACACGGAGACAGGAGTTTAACTGATAAGATCAGTCCTATCAGCCATATCTATGTGCTCCATGATCTAAGGATACTTTGGGATACTTGACAGTGTTTTAGTTTTGTGATGTTTGAGTTCTGTCCACCACACTGGACACTGATGCAATTGCCTGGAAAGCAATTAGATGTGAGGTGTTGGTGGGAACTCTCCCTGCCCAGCCAGGGCCAGCTTCTCTCCATGAATGGTGAGTATGGCTCTGCTGTTGATAAAAAAGGCAGTGTTTTGGAAAGACAATGAACACATGGCTCATGAGAGGAGCTTGCCTTGTGCTCCTTCTTCCTTATAATCCCGAGGCAAATTCTGGCATATTTCACTCAGATATATTTTAGCTTTTTTTCCATCTATCATCAGTTTCTTTACTCAGTCCACTCATGTTCAATGTAAGATGTGCATTTTCCTTCTGATTCATGTACAGTAATTACTTCCTAACATCTGCCTAACAGATTTTGTAAGAAAAGTAACTCTTCAAATATTAAGAAAAAAAAATTAATGTATGAAACCTTTGAAATCTCTGAAATCTCTATTACTGGGGTTTGTTATCCACAGCTGACTGGATTCATTTCCCAGCCAGGAAGCTGGTTCAGCAAAACAGCTGCATTAGTTATTTAACTGAAGGCCAGATCCTGCTCTTGCTCACACTGATGCAAAGTGGGGACAGTACCAGAGAAAATAAAGAATATCCCTAGTGTGAAATACACGTTGCGGAAGAAATAAGCATTGTGCTGTGGAACAACAAAAGCACTGTAGCAGATACTCTGCCATCCTGGTATAGGTGTTAGGCAGGACCTTAATGTCTTGCAGAAACCTCATCCCAAATACACTGCTCGCTCCTGGGAGGGTTCTTTTACTGTGGTAGCACCAGGTGACCAACAGAACTAAGGCCCAGTTGTGCTCAGTGTTGTGCCCTAATACTGTGAAATCACACGTGACCTATTCTGTACTAAAAACCACACTCATTACTGTTTGCATCTGGTTCATAATTGTTCCCTCCCGGTTATTTAATTTTTACAGTGTCTGCTACAATTACTTTATACCTTCTAGTGCAGGAAAACGCACTCACTGGTTTTCCTCCTAGGCTGAATTAATGCATGTGGTAATTGACCCAGGGGTGCATGGAAAGGAGAAGTCAAATGAGAAGCATTGCAGTGAAAAAGGGGACAAAGCATCCCAAAGTATCTCCTGTATAAGATGGCAATGCTTCTTGGACAATCTCAGGACAACGAGGGATTGTTACCAGAGCTTTTAGCGATGGATGTCTTCAGTCCCCAAGGCCATCAACACCCTTCATTTGATCTTGTTGTAAATTGGTACCATGTACTGTTAATAACATCAAAAGTTACAGTATCTGAGAGTTCTTCCCCCAACCCTCATCCTGTCTCCTCCAGCACAACTTATCCATTCTATCTTGGCTACAGTCGCTGACTCTCATGTAGGAAAGGTATCTGTGGTTTTGTTTGTGCTGTGGAGTGAGGGGCATCTGCAGCTGCTGTGGACTCATAATGTCAGTTCATATCCCTGTTGCAGACCCGTTGGAGGGGATTCCTGAACTCTTGCAGATGGGAACCTTCCAGCCCACAGTACTATGCTCTGACACCAGCATAAGTTGGTTATTTTCCCTTGTTGATTTTTTCTGGTGCATTACTGAACCTCCTCTGGAGTTACAGTAAGTTTTTAAATGGAAACTAAGGTTTGGAGATGCTACACTTTCAGATGCAAGAAAGAAGGAAGGACAGCTCTTGGATGGAGATATCCACATGAAGTTCCATCATTCCTAGACCTTGGGAAGTTTTGAGGAAGAGGACAGCAGATGGGAGGCTGCAACATTCAGCACCTGAGCTGGAGAGTCTCTCTTTCCCTCCTGTGCTATGAAATGTGTATGAGATGCAGACCAACGCGTGTGGCCTCAGTCCCACCCCAACACCTCTGCCCAGCACCCCAGCACCTACAGGGATGGGATTACAGCAGCAGCTATGCTTTGGTGTAAAACAAGGGTAAATTCCTAGCCTTTCGTTTTGAGGGGCTCAGTCTGAAACGAGACAGAATTGAGACCAATCCATCGCTGTCTGTCGGAGTCCAAAGCCTCCCGCTGCAGCCAGCCAGACACGTTCCCCAGACTGCACCCGGCAGTGCAGCTCTCTGCTGTGGCTCATCTGCCTCCTCCTCTGCTCCCAGTTTCAAATCTCTTCAGCAATATGTTCTGTAACAATTAAGAATTTCTGGGGCAACTCCATTAAGATCAGAAAGATATCCTTCTGCTTTGAAATATGTGAGCATGAATGATTCATTCAGCACAGCACCCCTTGGCCATTCATATCTATCTGATGATCAAATATATTTTTAATTATCAATCTATCTGAGGGGATTTTTTTCACTAGACAATACCCAACTGTATTGTAAGAGCCTTTTGGATGGAGGCAGAGAATTTGGCAGCGAGATAGGGAACATTTGGGCTTTCAACACTTAGGAACATATGGAAAGAGGTTTGGAAGATTGCCACATGGGACATAGCTTGGAAGATGCTACATTTCTTCATCCTTTTTTTTTCTGAACAGAAGTAGAAGAAATTTTACTTTTTTTGAAGGATCCTAATTCTGTTTAATTTTTTATGCTGCTCTAGGATAAACCACTATGGTCAGCTGCAAGGTTTGAGCAAAATCAGCTGCATGTTTACAGGCAAGTGTAGGTGGGCAGTAAAAGGGTGGTGATATTGCAGATCTTTCCATGTTTTAACTCCTAATTCATGAGAACCCTCGGAGGTGAACTCACAAAGCTGCAGCCTGGTGACTCAGATCACAGGGTGAAGGATATCTGGTGCTCAGCCTGTCACGATGGGCACCATCTACTGAGGGCTGTGAGGGTAAGGCCCTGCTGGCGGTCCTTCCTTCATGTCCCTGCTGTGACCATCTGTCCCCAGTCACCTTGGCACCCAGGGTTGGACAGACAGTTCAGGCTGTCTGTGTGTCTCTGGTACAGAGTTTCATCATGTGGCTCGGAGCTTCAGCGCTACATTACAAATCCCAGTCACCTTTGGGACAGCATGGGAATGGGACAGAGGAACCTCCTCCAGCTCAGCACTCAGGACTGGACGTGTATGAACCAAAATCATCTTCATACCACTTTAGGGACAAATACCTCATGCCCATGATGGGAGCAGTCTGTGTCTCTCGGAGTTACTGCCTCTGATTGTCAGAAGAGCAATGCTTTTTTAATTTTTTTTTTAATTTTTTTTTGGTGGCTCCATTGTGTCCCAGGCTGGGGGGCTGCAGCAAATGCGGAATTTATTGGAATACACAAACATGTATTTGCACAATTGGCAAGCGTGCCCTGCATCTTAGTAAATGCTAATTAATCTCTCAGACTGGTAGGAAATCATCATCATCCCAGTTCAGCAATGAGAGACAAAGACCAAAGAGAGTGGCAGGGGCTTGTACTGAGTGACAGAGTCAGAGCAGACAGAATCGCAGTCTTCTTTGGTGTCCTGAACAGTAAAGCACCCAAGTTTGGTGAGACTGCATCGGAAGAGCAGAATGGAGGCACCTGGGGCTCTTCCCTCAATCCCTGTATCCAATAGCTCAGTTCAGGGCAGGCTGCAGCTCTCATCCCACCTGACTGCTCAGACTTCCTTTCCTTGAGAAGTAAGAGTGATGGGGAGGAGGTACCTGCCAGCTCTGCCTGCAGCAGGGAGCTGGAAACCAGCCTGACTATGCCTTCATTTCTGGGAACTGGGACTCACTCTCAGATCCTGTGTTTTGGTCACAGTCTGAGTGTTTCTTGTCCACAAATTCATTGTGGCTTTTTATCTTGCATTTTCCTGTGAGAGTTTGTTTCAACACTTGCAGCCAAATAATGACTAGACAGGGCAAGTTCCTGTTATGTCTTTGCTAATGGGATGCCAGGGGTCACTAAGGTATCTCTAGGTAAGGTGAAGGCTAAGAAGACGACATCCAGGAACAGGAATAGAGCATGGAGGGGCTGGTGACAAGAGCAGAGAAAGGAGAATCCCCTCCAAAGGTATTCAACGACCTGTAGGAATAGTTTTTGAGAACTGACCACATAAGTCAGAAGAGCAAAAAAGATAGGCAAATCCCTAAACCATGTGGATGGAATTTGTTTTAGAATGAAATCTCTGCCTTTCTGAATAAAACCTGGAAAAGATCGTGCGAGTTTCAAATATTTTTTTAGCCTTATATCCAGAGGCTGCACATTTTGGTTCAGAATGTTTTAATATTTTGCTTCTTCTCACAGAGCACACACTGAAGAACATTAGTTATTCCTTTTTTCTGTGGCCATCATAGCCCCGAGTTCTGCTGTTCTGAGGATGCACTTCCCTGACTGAGTTTCAGTTTTGGTGTCCATTTAGAAATCTTTTGACTCTAACACAGTTACATCCATAATTCTCTTAGAGAGATTAAGGAGCATTAAAACTAATGTACAGACCAACCTTTCCAAAAATCCCATCCAGTTACATGCTTCTCTGCATCTCCATTCCCATCTCTACTGATCTAAAAGGAGAAAAAGGACTCTCCTATCAGCCTGTTCCTGCTGTATGATTAACTGGCAGCTATCACAGCCCTTCTTTTGCTCTGTTACAGTTTCATTTCCAGAGAAAAAAGCCCTGATGGATGTTGAGCCTCTGGATTGTGGCACCACTGCAAATTAAATGAGGTTTCTGTTTATATTGAAGGGCCGGCAGTACCTCCTTAATCAGGCTGTCTGTTCTTTGGAAATCAACAAATATTTTGCCTAAAAGCACCCAGCAGTGCAGTGTAACTCAGTAATAATTGTTTATTGGGGCTCAGGAGGCAAACCCCAGAAGAAAAACTGTAGGTGCAGTTAGGAGCACTGGTGAGTGGTTGACTTTGGGGGGTTTCTTTTGCCTTTTGTTTTAAGATTGCCTGAACTTGATGGAGGCTGTTTCATGTAAAAGACAGAAAGACCTACAAATTAAGCAACATCTAGCTCCTAATGTGTGTAACTGCAATTTGCATACATCATGGCAGCTGCTGAGTTGGTCCTTATTACCTCTGCTGGAGTGTTAATTTAACCACAACTTTCTCATTTATTTAAATGGAAAAGCAGTGGGTGGCTGGCATGCCATATTATCTGTCAGGCAACCTGGGAATCAGTTGACAGAGCCAGAAAGAGATTTCAATTCAGAGGGGCTGCAGGGTGCTGCCTCCCGGACCTGTGGTCACAGGCGAGCTCCAGATTGCCCTTGGTCTGCTCTAAAGGTCAACACTAACCCCAGGAAAAAAACCCCAAATCAATGCTGTATCTGGACTGACATAAGAGAATAGATAATACAATTAAACTTGAAATCTCTGTATTTCTGATTTTTTTGTCCCTGTGTATCCAAACTGGAACTGTATCTGTTCATGCAGATATGATAACCAAAACATCACTGCTGGTTCTGACAACAAATGGAAGAAGCACCTTTTGTAGAGCAACCATTGTAATGAGGTCCAGACCCACCCTGAGGGCTGAAGGCACTCGGGCTCTCTGCCCAGCCAGGAGATGCCAAAGCTGCCCACGCAGGATGTGCTGGGAGCAGGGAGCAGCTGTGGCATGAACGGCGCCGGTGCCGTCGGCCGGTGCGTTGGCCGAGCCTGGAGGCACCTCCACACACGGCTGGTGCCACGTGGGGCAATGAACGTGCCAGAACTACTCATGTGGGAAGTAAAGAAAACAGTGATGATGATGCCTTGAGAGGCTACCTAGAAACAGAGACTAGACAGGAGTAAGGGAATAAAGGCAGATATTTATTTGAAAGGCCTTCAAAGGTACACCCTGGGCAGGCCAAAGGCTACATCCAAAAAGGACCCAAGATGCACGACGAGTCACGAGTTCTTCACACTTTTATATGTTTGGTTCATTTGCATATCAGCATAAATTCACCAATTAAAACTTTGGCTAATGATGTAATTTCTTCAATTTCTCCACCTCTCTGGAGGCCCTAGTTTACACCTTTTGGGCCTAGGATGGTCTGGGTGTCCTTGAAGAGCAGACCTGGAGAGGCTTTGTTATGTCTACCTAGCATGAGAGAACAGAAGTTAACAGGCTACAAGACACTTCAGAATTACACACTAAGCAATACAGGATCTGAAAAATATAAAAGTTAAAACCTAAGGCATCAACAAGGTACCAGTTGACAAACCAGAGGCTGCCTCACTCTCCAGGAAAAGAGGCTGAGGAGCCCCAAGAAACTGCTGGGATGGGAGATGGGAAGAGCAGTGGCCATGCTGGGGAGCCACCCATGGGCGTGGAGTCACCAAGCACGACGGTCTCCTCTCCTGAGCACTGATGATGTGCCACCATTTAATGACACAACTGTGTATTTTTCAGCAGAGAATGAAGCTCTGCTCTGAACCATGGCAAGAGTGACAGAGGAGATGAGTTCAGCTCAGAACCTTGGTTGTGATGTTTCAGTGGCAGAAAAGAAAAACCATGTCCTGATGCCAGCCAGAGTTTAACTGAGCTGATGTAGGTCTCCTCTGGAGCTCAGCTAGAACTGACTGTGGCTCATGGTCCTGCTCATGGCAAACCACAGTAAAGCTTCCCCCACGGCCACTTTGTGTGCACCCACCCACCAGAACAGGTGTCCTGCTTTCGGGTGAAGTGTGAATGTTGTGTAGCTGTTCTCAAAGTCTGGACTGTGATGAACACACACTTGGAAACTGGTCAGACTTTCTCCTTTAAAAAGGGCTATTTTTCCAATAAGTGAATCACTAACAGTTGAGATTTAGAAAGGAATGTCTTTGCTCATGCAGCACCAGAATGTACTGTATGACTGGTGTCATGCAGACACTGTTCTAAAACATTAAATTCAACACATATTTCCTAAACACTGATATATTTGCATCAAACGTGCCTTTTCCGTCTCTGATGCCTACTCCTTCTCATTGTTTTAAAATACACTGTGCTAAAAGATCACACATTTGTTGAGTTATCACAGATACTCTTCCTTTTGGCATTAACTTAACAAAGTTCAGGAAAAACTTGTCCTCGCCCACATCTCAGCCATTCATTTTTATAATAAAAATCACCATGACAACAGATAATGATATCAGAATGAAAGGATTATGACTTAATTACATGAAGAAGGTGAAAACAGGCTTGGCTTGCAGCAGAAAAAGCTTTTAATTCCAGCAAAAATATGGGGGGCACACACTCCATTTGTGACATCATGAAGTGCTGCTGAGAGCTGCCTGGGGGTTGCCCCACTGCATGATGGGGTGTCCCAGTTAATTCAGTGAAGCACAAGAGAAATACCTGGAATTTCATGAGCAATGAAGAGAAATTTGCCTTAAAAGTGTTAGTGTTTTTGTGAAACAGGCTCATTACAGAAATTATCAGAAGAAATGCACCCATAAAGGAAACATGATTATTATTATCATAGTGGAGTGGTTTCATATAAATAAAATTAACTACATAAATGCTCCATTGTTAAGCAGCACCATACTAGAAATTGTTCCAAGTTAGAGGAGAACAGGGCAATTTGGGGGATACGGTCCATTTTTATCACAACTGTGGCATTTCATCAGCGCACCATTCTATCTTGGCTTCTGTGGGAGCTGTGGTATCAGATTGGGTATTTTTATTTCTAAGATAAATCTGAACTTTTAATAAGAACAATCCGGGAGTTTAGACAATATATATCTTCGTAATCTGGTCTATCGAATTCTCTGACATGAATAAACTTTAATCACTGGGGTTTTTTTCCTAGTTTTGTTCACAAATGCTATGAAATATGCTTTTAAAAGGATGTACTTTAATTTTCCCTCTAAACCCTGGTATTAGCAGTTGAACGTTTCTGCACACTTCCTCTATGGCTTTTAGAAAAACTGTGTAATAAAATCATCAGACTAAAAATCTAGATAAGGAAATACATTTCATTTTCAATTTTCTCAGAAGCTATTATGATCAATCAACCAATTAGTGTGGTGAATACATAAATTAATGCCATTTAAAAAAGAACATTCTGAAAACCCCTTAATGTCTTTCTCAACCAGAAGTATTGGCTCAACGTTAATCAGTTTTATAACCCTAAATTCTGCTTAATCTTTTTTCCATCTTTGCTTAAACATATGGAAATAAAAATAGTGTATTATGGCCCTCTCTGTTCCTCTTTAATTTTCAGAGCACAAGATGTACATCAGTGCAGCCCCACTATTCTGGACCAATTTAGTGGATCTGTTTCTGATCTACACCAGCACAAACAAGAATATAGCCTTAAAAGATACAGATTACACTTCAATTTGGTCAGCAATCCTTCTTTTGTGTACAGCTTCAGCTCTTGGTGATCTAACAAAAGGGCAGGAGGATCAGTTTGGGAAAATTTCTATCAGCTATGGAGACAGTGGCCTTGATTTTGGGAATGACTTGGATAGGGTCAGGAAGCAACAGCATCTGCTGTGGCTGGGTATGCCGGCCTCAGAGGCAGGTGGGTGTTCCTGGGCTGGAACTGCTCCAGCCACCCAGGAACAGCTGCCACCCAGAGATGTGCCCGGTTCTGTGCAAGATCTGTGGGGGACATGATTCCTGAAGTGGTCGCCAACACCAGCTGTGGCTGCACCACCCCAAAGCAGAGTCTGCTGCTCCCTGGCACAGAGCCTGGCAGGCAGCAGGGCAGACAGCACACGGACAGGGGGGAAGGAGAACGGCACTGGTGCCAGCCTGCCACGTCCTAATGTGCCCCTGTGCCTGACATTAGAGCAGCTCCTCATCCCAGCCAGGAGCCCAGTGCAGGCTATTTATAGCCCTGGCACCTCACTGCTCACCAGGAGCTCTGTGCTGCTGAGCGAGAGCTCTGCTTCCCTCTCCCGTGCACTCTCACAGGCCCCTGCCGCTCCCAGCATCGGAAAGGTACATTTAAATCCCATCCCCACTTGGAACAGGAAAGGGAAGGCTGTTTGGTGTTGGGACAGATGGGCAGTGTGGAATCACCAGGGCCAAGCTTGCTTTGGGTTGCTGGGTGCACGGGAAACTTGTGGGCAGGGATACCTGAATGTTTGTCTTGGGGAACCCTTAAAGGTGCTGCAGGGGAGCATAAACACAGGGCCAGCTGCAAGGCAGTGACAGGGGGAGGAGGCTGTAGGACCCACTGTTGGTGCCAAAACTGACCCCTCTCAGTTCCTTACAGTGCCTTCCGTCCAGTTCATAAAGGAATTGTGAGAGATTCATTACAAAGTTAGGACAGGAACCATTGATCAACATCAAACTTGGGGTCTGTTTGCAGCTAAATGGGGTTTGTCAGCAGTGTGGAAACAGGATCAGCCTGTGGATGCAGAAATGTCAGTGCCTGAAGTCTGTGCATGGCAGGGAGATTTGAATACTTCACAAACCTGCAAACATCTGGACTTGCTTCCAGACAGCAAGCACGGCAGAACTCTTGCTTGTTCCATCAGAGTATCTGTGTGTGCCTGGGACTGATCCCTGCCATCAGAGGGATGAACATTTTCAATATATGTGTTCAGCAGGGATTGCAGATTTAGGAGGTATTGAATGTGTCAGTGCAGGGGCCATTTTGAAGGTGGTGTTGTGTTGCTGCCTTGGGTTGCTCTGATTTTTCCTTTCTGTGAATATGGACATACCCAGATATTTGATTGGTAGTGACTGAAATTGGAACTGGAGAAATTCAGTGCTAAGTTTGGATTCAAACAGTAACTAATGGAATCCTGACATCAAGTTATAAGGGCTTACAATTTGCGCTTTATTCTAATTTCACTGCTGAGTGATGGGGTTATTAAAGTTTTCACATACTAGCATTTGCTCACCAGAGGGGTGCATGCTCCAGAGTTATGTAAATATTAGTAATTAGAGTTCACAATCTTTTTTGCTGTAAAAATGCAAAGAGAGCCTAGTTTGCACAGTTATTAAATTATGTTTCTTTTAATTGTGATACAGTCCTGTTTACATTGTATGATAGAACTGTTTCAGAAGTGAGCCTTTCCTATAACTCACCAGTATATTTAGAGAAATGCAAAAAGAGAAACCCCTAAGGCCTTTGTCAGGCTGCTTAAAGAGCTACTGAAATGCATTTTAGAAATACATTTTCCTTCTGCTGGCATCTGTCATTGAAAAAAACTTGTGCATCCTCCTTCTGTGAATGAGCACTTTGCCATTTCAGTTGGTTTTTATATGTAAGAAAAATGATCTGCATATGTGAACTGTAAAAGAAATGGGCTCACTATGTATATCTTTAGCTTCTATTCTTCTCATACAATTAATGCACATAATTGGCTCAGACTGGGATTTGTTCATAGGCATTTGTTTGTCAACAGAGCCACATCAATTTTCTACTTAAATTGTGGGATTCTTTTGACTGACTTCACTGAGCTTTGAGCCAGAGTAAGATTAAGTCAGGTGAAGGCATATTCAAGATGGCCCATAGGGTCTTTCATTTCCAGCTGCTTTGATTTTTTTCATGAATCTATAACAGTTTAAAGAAAAAAAAATATGCCTGGTATTTGCTGAGATAGGATCAATATTAATCCAATCCCACATCTAGGCCTCTGTCTTGGCAGTAAACGGAGCTCAAACTGTCAAATCTTCCCAGAATCATAAACTACCCAAAGGCTTTGAAAACTGATCAAAGCATCTTCAGGTCTCCAATGGTCAATCATGCTCCCAAACAGAGTTTTTGAAGATTTGCAGACTGCTTAAAAAATCTCCCTGGTAGGTACCAAGTTTCTCCTAGCCCAGAGAACATTGCTGAGTCCCATTTTATTTATATTTTAAATTAAGAGCAATGAAATGAGAAGGAAAATGAAGCTTCTGCAGAAAGGCCAGGCTGTGTTTGTTGCAGTCTGAGTGGAGATGACTGCAGGCTGTGCTGGAGTGGGATGCTTGGAGCAGCAGGAATGCAGGGATGCACACAGGGGAACACAACACTGCCACAGCTGCCTACGTCTACAGGAGCAGCTTGTAGGTCAGCAGCCTGTGTTCCTGCACTGAGAGCCTCCTTTTGCACCACTTGCAGACTGTAACCAGCTAAGAAAGCTCCCAGGAGCCTGCCTAGCAGCACATCCCAGCAGGAACTGGCCTACGGTGCTTGGATATAGTGAGACCTCAGAGTGCCTTGACTCAGGCTCCTCAGTTATCAGATGGTGTGTGAAAATAAACAAGGTGCCACAGGGATGGAGGGAGAAGAATAGTTAAAATCTCTCTCAGAAAGATTGTCAGACTTTATCTTATACGGGCCAATGATGTCATTTGATTCGTAGTGTTCGTAGTTTCAAAACCTCAAAATTCCTCCTTCCCTGCCAGGAATAAATCAGTTCAGATCACCTGACCTGTACCTGCTATGGGACTGATGCTGGGAGATTGAGAGGGCTGAGAAAGGAGGGTTCTTTCTGTGAATTTAATACAAGGTGACCCCATCATCTGGAAAATCTTTTAAAACTCCCTAAGCTATTTAAGGCTGAAGTTTTACCTTTAAAATTAATGCAGACCTTTCAGTTCCTACATCACACAGTGAGCTGAAGCAGGAGCTGGGCTTTTAACTTAATTAGATGCCTTTGAAAGCCTGAAAATCCTAATTCTCTAAGTAACTGGCAACTGACTGAATATGGAAAACTTCCAAAAAGGTACCTTGGCTGCTGGTAGATAGAGTGATACTTGAAACACATCCAAGCACTAAATGTATAATTGTTACAGAGAACCATCTTTTAGTGACACTTAGCTGTATACCCATATGAACATAAATTTCCTAAAAAGAATTGGTTGGTCTCCCACTTAACATTCTGCCACAAGCCTGTATAGTTTATCTGGACAGAACGGATGAAATTAATTCAAGAAATCATATCTGAGTCAAAGCAAGAAAGTAAATGTTCCCTGAAACTGTGAGTGACCTTTTCAGCATAGATCTCCAGCCACAGACTAGAGATGCTTCCCAGTCTGACCACCAATAACTATCCTTTGAATCTGTTTTTTCAGCCAGTTGGGCCCCTAACTGATGTTGATTTAGTCTGTGGATTTCATCACAATTTGTCTGCAATAATATCACGTAGGACCATATCAGTAGGCTTAAGACAAAGTATCTAATTTATCCCCTATTATCCCTGAAAAAATGAAGAAAATTAGATTGGATTGACACAATTTGTTCTTGATAAATAGGTGCTATAACTGCTTTTATCACCTTGTTACCCTCTAAATTCTTATAATTCAATCACAAAATAATTTCTTCTGGCACCTTTCCAGGTGTCAGAATTAAGAGAATGATTCCCATTATGCTATAGATAGGACATCTATAATTCATTGGAAGCTTCCTTTATATATCTTATTATACCTTTTCCTTGTATCAAGATTAGCATTATTATTTGCCCTTTTTGAACACTGTGGGATCTTTTGCACGGTTTAAAATCTTGATCTTAAATGCCAGCACAGCCTTCATAATTAAACCCTGAGATTATAACATTATTATCATCTGGGTGCTGATTTCTGCCTCACAGTGGCTGTCAGCCAAATGTCATAATGCATACAATTAACAGATTTGCTTCTCAGCTTACTGATAACAAAGGAAGCACAAATAATTCATAGGCAGAGGCACTGGTTCTTTGATGTGATTGAACTCTGATCCTTTCAGCACCTGAAGGGAGGCAGGCTGAAGGCAGGGCAGCCTCATTAAGGCAAGAAAAAGAAAAAAAAAGCAGAGGAGGAAGAGGAGGATGCAGGAGGTGCCCCCCACGCTGGGTGCTGTGACCTCTGCTGGGCCAGGTCCCGCAGCTCCCACCCTCCCACCACGGCATGGAAAGAGGACATTCCTTGGGAAAAGACAAGAAAAATCCATGTCCCAGACAAAAAATACAGAAAAAATAATGTCTCTAATTACAAGGTAGCTCTTTTTTCCCCCCAGAGGTTGGGGGAAATTCCTGGTGAGCTACTTCCATCTGGTTTACAGTCCCTTTGCGCTGGGGCAGTTCAAAGAGGCTGCAGTGTAACTGAGAATCGAGGACAGCATTTATTTATAGTTTGATAGCCTCATAAAAGCTGGAGAGCTGAGCTCACAGCAGTGTGCTTATTTATGTTTTAAACTGCTCATGCAGCACACTACTGCCTAGCAAAGCGTATGCTGGAGCTCCTGCATACCATTATATATGGCTCTTCATAGGGTTCATGGCACAAAGGCAAAAAAGAAAAAGTGAAATTAGACTAACTAAATGGTTTATATAAAAATTAAAGTAGCAGCCTGAACTGGAGGAAAATTAATAGCCCAGCTCTGAAATAAAGTAACAACCAATGAAGGTTTGCACCTGAATCCATTTTTCACAATAGAATAAAAAAAAAAAAACAAACCAAAATTCTGAATAAGGCATTAACTCTGATTTTAGCTCCTGGTGACATTATAAAGGATTTGAACCTTGCACTGGAAGTTTTATAAGGACAACCCAGCCTCTGACACAATCTCAGAGCAGTGTCTCGCTGCAAATTATATTTGTATCACACTTATCCTCTCTTTTAATATCAATGTACCATCTTTTTCCCTCTGTAACCCAGAGGGAAAGCAAAGCAGTGCCATTTCATTATTACCCTTTAATAGTCTTTTCAGTGATATAAAGGAGAATATTAATATCCTTCCAATGACCTCACCTAAACACTGCTAAAAGCCAGGAGGGAAGTGACAAGTTTGCAGCTAAAGCACAGGGATGAATTTCTGAAGTTAATGAAAGGATTTCACCCCTGGGTTTTAATCCTGTTTTCTTTTTAACCTTTTAGCTTTCCTCAGCTATAGAATGGAGAAAGTAGACTCACACACAAGTCAACAGCACGATTTTTTTGAGTACAGTTCAGTCAGGAGCTGGCTGTGCTGTCAAAGCACAGAGATAAAGAAGGTGTGTTCTGACAAGGAAAAGTGAATATTGTCTTCTTGGAAGTGTGGGGTAACCACGCTCTTCCTACAGCTCTGCCTGGGGAAGCAGCGATGCTCTGCAGAGCTTAATGAGGTGGGTGAAGCCAGGTTGGAGGGGTGCAGTGACCCTGCCTGGAAGGTGCAGACTCTTCGCACAGGATGAGGTGATGGTTGGGTATGGACCAGCTCCGGGAGAAGGGGCCACCTCATCTCCTGCTCCCAGGCTGTGGGCAGTCCTGCTGCTGCTCCTGGGGACGATGCCCAGAGCAGACCCAGCAGCTCTGAGGGTGGCACAGGAGATCACCTGCCCTGGGTGCAGATGGGCACTGCCCTTCATTGCCTGGGCAGTGGGTGTGGGACTTGTCCATCAGACCATTAATGCCTCAAGTAGCACATAAATGGCACGAGCTGTGTTTTGCCTCAACATTGCTGTTGCTGAGGCCTGACTGATGGAAGAGAGGAGGAGATGGCTGCGAGAGTGTTGTGCCAGACGTGCTAATCACTGCTATGAACACTTTAAAATTCACAAATCTGATGAACAGTGTAATCACAAAGTGTTGCTCTTAAGAAAGCGAAATTAACAGTGAAAGAAAACTTAAAGGTGACCAGCAAAGGAAATGAAATCATACTTCTACACACAGCTTCTTCCTGATCTGTACAAAAGGCTGGGGAAAATGACGGTGGTTAATTATCTCACTTGTTCTTTACATTAAAAATGCACATTTTGACCATTATAGAAAAGCTGGGGGATGCATGATGTTCTGACATCACAAAAGAGAAAGGAGAGAAGTTGATAATTTTGGAGGAAAAGTCATGATTAGTGAGATTGTGAAACAGGATTGGGGCTTGTTGGTGCTTACTAACACTTTCATACAGCTGGAGATGAACAACCTGGTTCAAGACACTACAGCTCATCTTCTTTAAGATGTCTGTGCTTATGGTCTTTGAGATGGCAAGCACTATCTCTGAGATATAGGGAGGTTCCTTTATCAAAATGCAGTGAAGATCAAATATTACAAGGTGATAAAATAGCACAAGGGAAAAACAATAAACTGTCCATCTAATTATCATGTAGGATAAAAAAAGAACATTTCCTATCTCATTAAAGGCTTCTGCTGACTGTAAAGACTGCTCCAGAGGCAGTTGATGCAGGATTAAGACCTATGTTTTCTCAAATACAGTATTTAACTTCAAAGGAGACAGCAAAAAAAAAAAAAA
>VWZT01011968.1:1162878-1264823 GCA_013397055.1 Pachycephala philippinensis
AAAAAAAAAAAAAAAAAAACCTAGATTTTGAAATACCATCTCTGTATTTTTTGTACTAAACTTACTGTTTTGATTGAATTTTAAAAGTACCATAAGAAGAGCTCAGAGCTTGGCCCACATCCAGATGTTAATGTTTAGTCTTCCAAATCCATTTTTAAAATCTGGTAATAACCCAGTTTCATTTTTTAGATTTGTTGCTTCTGGTTCCGTATTTGGAATATGGAAAGAATTGATCAAATCAAGGAAATGCCAATCTTCAAGCATGCTTGGATTTTAATTTAGCACTCAAAGTGAGGAATCTACCTAACTTGCAGAATGATGACTAGTTCCAAAACAACTGAACAGCTAAAAGAGTAGGTTTGAGCTTGGTGATATAGCTGTAGATTTCCTTTCCACCTGGGAAATAACTATAATATTTTTAAAGATCTATCTATCCAAATCTGTAGAAAAATCTGGACTGTTTGTAAAAATACCTTTAGAGGAATTTCAAAGAATTTCATATACCCATTTTTTATGTTGATACATGTTTCTTTAATGAAACTAAGACTTCTCTTTGTGCTTCCAGGATTTGAGAAAACCAATTCAATCTGTGATATAAGCCCTTGATCCTGCAAATATTTAAGCTGGTGAGGAATGTTACTCATTTCAACAGTCTCATTAAGCACTTTGTAGCATGTTTACAATGTGTTTCAAACATGGTTCTACCACAGCTTTAGGACTTGTTCGTGTACTGGTGATTCATGACACGAGTCCTTAATGCATTTCTAAAACAGAACTGTCTCATTACCATATTACAGCCAAAAACTGTGATAAGGACTGGTATCCCTCAAGTGATGGTAAATGTCATTCTCCCACTGAAATTCTACACCTGTACCTCACATTCTGCAGCTTCCTGATCTGAAAGACAGAGATTCACTAAAGCATCTGCCTGAAAAAAAAAACAACACCAAACCAAAAACCAAACAGAAGTGAGACCATGAAGCTCCTTTTTTCCCCCCATAAATAAACCTGGAGAGAGTATGTTAATAATTGCAGTTTAATTTAAAATCTCCTTTGAGCTCAAAGTGAGTGGAACCAAAACTGTGAATCTGCAGCACATAAACACCCTGCTGAGAAGAGGGAGGACAGCTTGAGGGCTGGCCTCTATTTACTGATCCTTTACTTATTCCGAACAAAACCAGTAGCAACTCTGTAGAAACCAGTGACCTATGCTTTGGTGTGAGAGAGTAAAGAATCTGGCCAGTTGGACCAAGTTGCTTCCTGCCACTTCACTATCAGCCTTTGGGGGTAAAAGCTGTTCTCTGCCCACAACATTGTGTTGACTCTCTCAGCTCAATTTTTATAGGCTCTGAATCAGGATCAGGGAAAAGAGGGAGAAGGCAGTTGGAAAAGGCTGCTTTGAAGGGACTGTTAATTGTCTTTAAATAATCACAAAACTTGGTTTTGAAGTGTTGAATTTTCTTATATTTTGTCTTGGAGGCCTTGAACCTGAGATATCCAAATAATTTTACACAAGTTTTATACATTACTGATTTATATCACACCCTACAGATGACTCACTTTAGATACTTAAAGCAATATTCATTTGCCCAGTAGTTTGTTCTTATTGGACAATATTATGCTTCTATCTCTAGAAACATTCCCAATGAAGACCTTGAGTTCTGAGAATATTTGAAGAGAAGAAGTTTGGAGATCAAGCATGGATCGCAAGGCTGAGGAGAAGAGAAAGCAGCGCCATAGCCTGACTTTATTGGAGCAAGTGAAGGGAATGAAAGAGTCAGCACAGATAATCGATGTGGTGCTGGTTGCAGAAGGTGAGAAATTCCCCTGCCATAAGGTGGTGCTGGCTGCCTTCAGTGCCTATTTCAAAGCCATGTTCACGTGTGGCCTGGCGGAGTGTACGCAGAGGGAAGTGGTGCTGCACGACATCTCCGCCGAGAGCGTGTCCGTGCTCCTGCACTACATGTACAGCGCCGAGCTGCGCCTCACCGACCACAACGTGCAGACTGTGGCCCTCGCTGCCTACTTCATGCAGATGGAAGAGGTTTGCAGTATGTGTCAGAAGTACATGATGGACCACATGGACGCTTCCAACTGTGTGGGCATCTACTACTTTGCAAACCACATCGGGGCAGAAGATCTATGTGACCAAGCGAGGAAATACTTGTACCAGCACTTTGCTGAGGTGAGCCTGCAGGAAGAAATACTAGAGATTGAATTCCAGCAGCTGATGACTCTCATCAAGTCAGATGATCTGAATATTTCCAGGGAGGAGAGCATTCTGGACCTTGTCATTAGATGGGTCAAGCACAGCAGAAAGTCACGTTTAGAATACCTAGTTGAGCTCCTCAAGCAAGTGAGACTAGTACTTGTCAGCCCCTCTTTTCTCGTGGAAGCCCGGAAAAGGAACACAATGATTCTGTGCAATTCAGAATGCAATGATATGTTTGACGAAGCACTGAAAACCATCGAGCTGTCCAGCCAGCCTTCCCTCAGCCTGCGGTACGGCATGGAGACTACGGATCTCCTGCTCTGCATCGGCAACAACTCCCTCGGCATCAGGTCCAGGCACGGCAGCTATGCAGATGCCAGCTTTTGTTACGCTCCTGCCACACGAAAGACTTACTTCATTTCCTCGCCGAAGTATGGAGAGGGCTTAGGATGTGTTTGCACTGGTGTTGTCACTGAGAAAAATGATATCGTTGTGGCAGGCGAGGCAAGTGCCGTCAAAATGTCTAGACAAAGGACCAGGAACATTGAAATTTATAGGTGTGTACCCTCCATCAGAAATCCCCTAATTATTTAAAATTTTTAAATCTAAATAATGTCCCTGGGGACAAAAAAGAAAAAAGACCATTACATAAAGCATTCTTTACTTGAATTTTTTTTCTTAGAGATTCTGACTACTTTAATCAATTTGCCACAACTCATTTTCCCAGCACTGAGTTATATACATACAGCCAAATCTTGATGCCTCTTCTCTTGAAAGAATGAGGATTTACTTTTGTGGTGTCTATGTGTAAACAAGCTCAATTAGATCAATGCACGTGGATTTCACATTCTCCTTACTCAAATTTCAGCATTTCCCTTGGATACTTCTTTTCTAGGTCATTAGCAGGGGGAAATGAGCCAAGTGAATGATCCAATGAGCCCAGTAACACACAGAAATCATGCTTCTCTGTTGATGTTGATGATAGTGCTTCATAGATTAAAGATCATGATTGACAGCTCTAAAACCTCATTCTGTTTTTACTCATAACTTTTTCAGATGCACACATTTTAAAGAAACCAGACATTTCCTGTATTAAAGATAGAATTTTAAATGGTGACAGCATTTTCAAATGCAAATGCCTAAATTTGATGAAATTAATCCATATTGAGGCAGGTGAAGTGGCCTTATTTTCAGCAGTGCTGAGCTCTCATTGCTTCCACTAATTTCAGCAGAAACTGTGATTGAGCAACACATGCAGAAATAAGTGACTTCTTACCTTAATTAGGGTCAAATATTTTTGAAAGGACACCTAGGATCCCTCATATTAAAAATACTTGATCTTGCAAACATAGGGCTCAATTTTACAACTTTTCTGTGAAGGAGAGAACTCCTCTTTCATTGTACTGAGTAAACATTGACAATTAAAGAGGGTAACATTTCCAAACAGGCTGATGGGACCTGGGTGAACCAGGGCATTTACAACTCTGGATTTTCCTACAGATACCACCAGCGAGGAAACCACTTTTGGCACAGCCTGTGTACCACCCAGCTCCGTGAGCTCTACGCACTGGGCACTGCCCACAACGACCTCTACGTAATAGGAGGGCAAATGAAAGTGAAAAATCAGTATCTGGTCACAAACTGCGTGGAGAAGTATTCCATGGAGCAAGGCACCTGGAGAAGCACGGCGCCTCTGCCAGTGCCACTGGCCTGCCACGTGGTGGTGACAGTGAAGGACAAGCTGTACGTGCTGGGTGGATGGACACCACAGGTTGAGAATTGTGCCCATTTACTTGGTTTGCTTTGTGCACCAACAAGCAGTGTTGTGCAATTTTACAGTGCTTCTTGCATGGGGAAAGTGCATCAGTGATAACAGAAGAATAAATTCCTCACATTCCTCTGATTAAACATATTTTGTAGGAAAACCAAACAGGCTGAAGAAGAATAATATCCGTCTATGCCATCCTTAACACCAATACTAACTTCAGGGAGGGACGTTTTTATTCATAAAGATGTGGACAGTGGGCAAGAGTTTAAAATACATCTCCTTTGTTGTTATAGGTTCCAGCCTTTCTATTCATTATTTACCATCCTCTTAATTTTTCTAGATATAATAAATAACGGTATTTAATCATACAGGGACCCTTAACTGTGCCCTATCTTCAAAAAGTGTGTACACAGGTACACTTCAGGGACAGATTTATACATGACATTTAAAGTTCACCTCAATTTCTCAGGAAGCTTCCTTGGTCAACTATAGTTAATTTATTTGATTTTCATTACATTTCATTTTAAAGGAAAAGTCAAAGCATTCTCTGGGAAACAGAGTCCTTTAACCAATCAATTTATTTATTTCTGTTGCATTGCTTGACCATGTAAAGTTTTTACAGGGATTTTCAGCAGGGTCACAGATACATGTTCAGTAGTATAGAGATTATACAGAACTATGCTACAAGGAAGATGGATGTCAGGGGCAGTGCTTGCTCTCTCCAGTTGCTCCCAGTGCAAAATATCTTTTTTAAGAGTCTAGCCCATTTTTATTTATTGCTTGGTGAATTTTTAATTTGAGCACTCAGGAAAAAGCCCCATATTCACTTGACAATGAAGTGGAGCATCTGTAATCCTCGTTGCAATATGTTCAGACTGTCATCACAACTCAGTGGTTTCTGTCCTCTTGAAATAAATTACTGTTCAAAGTATTTAAAAGTGAGATGCATTCAGCTGACAAGACTTCCACCTCTTTGGATATTTTGAGTGAGGGAGTCCCCAAGGAGACAACAGAAAGATCAGAGAGTATTTCTGATACAGAAACAACTGTGCAAGGGTATCTCATATTTAAAGAACTAAAATACGAAAACACTTAATGTAGAAACAATCTGTCTGTAAAAAAAACTTGAACAGAAAGGTATGTCATGTAACAAAGATAGATGTTGAAGTCGGACAACCAGCTTTGTTAGGCTTTTTTCCAGAACAGACTGTGAGAGGGGAAAGTGGCTTAGAAGCACAAGTCAGGAATATCAAGCCAAGAATCATTTAAAAAAAAAACCCACCTAAAGATAGGGATACCTGCCTACCAGTACTATCAGTAACAATGCATAGGAGTCTGAGTTTATATATAAATTGGTTTGAGATGAGCAGATTAACAGCAATTGATCAAAACCCACAGCTTTGTAAGATTATGGTGCACCTGAGCAGACCAGAATAAATTAGCTAAAGTTCTCAAAAAAGTGCTTTAAGACCAGCACTGCAGAGTGCTGAATTCTTCTGGTACGATCTATCTTCCCCCTGTCAGATGCAGTGATTGTCTGTGTGGGGCTACCACAGCTGCACTGGGAAAGCAAATGAGCTGGCCAAGCCAGGGGCTGTCCCTGTGCTGGAGCAGCACTGAATGTTCTGTCAATCCTGAACAAACACTAACGACAGCATTGACAGAGTGCCCTAAATGCACGTGTCCATTACAGGACAGAGATAAATACATGTTCCCTTCCCACTCAGGCTTTGTAATTGAAACAAGACAAGACAAAGTCAAGCCAGGACATAAAATGACAGCTTAGGAGGGCAAGGACTCGCTCACAGCAGCGCTGCTCTGCTCAGCTTTGGTCCGGCCTCTGAGGCCAAAGTGACTCCAGCCTTGTAACTGGGGGCTGTTAAAATGGAAGAAAATGTTTGGTGAGGCTGAGAGGAAGATTTCAGACCCCTAAGACACAGAGAAGGGCTGCTGGAAGTTATGTTTTCTGTACACAGAGAGCACAGGGTGCATTCCAAGGAGAACGTTACCACAAAAATGAGGTTGGATGAGAATTTACAGCATGTCAAGTGGCGTCTTCTCCTAAGTACATGTTCAGTCTGTGCTGAAAATACACAGCTTTCAAATACCCCTCTTTCAGTGAATAAATTAGTGTTTCACACTTACCACAGAGAAAGAACATGCCCCGGGCACTTACAGGGACTAACCAAGGGGCTATATATTTACTCTCTAGTTTGCCTCCTACTATCTTGTTCATGACATTAGTGCCGGAAAGCTCTTTTGGGAAAGAAAAATAACAAGAAAAACAAGGACACATATAACACCATCTCAAGCAAGCAAAGTATTTCTCTCCTTCTCACTCTCTCTATGTGAAAACTTTCATCCCAAAATATTTCAGGATCCTCCCTCCACATCCCACTGCTAACATTCAAGGGTGTCGTACCCAGAAAACAGCATCTGAGTTCCCTGCATTGTATAAGACAGGCAGAGAAGGGGGAAGACGATTAGAGAGAACAAGAGCAGTAGGAGTGAGTATAAAAAGTGTGTTATGGCAGCAAAGACATAGCGAGGGGGTTAGGGGCTTATTATGAAAACTATTGAAGTTACACCTGTTGAAAAACATTAAAGTGGTTAGGCTGACCAAATAAACATGCAAATGTTTATTAGGATAATATACATACAGATATAGAGATATAGAGATAGAGAGATATATATGTAGGCCTGAGAAAGGCCAGCAAAGTACCTGACGGAGACAGTACAGCCTGAGTAATAGCGGAAAGAGATTTCAACATTTAGCAGGGAAAAAAAGATAGACTGGTTTTCCCTCATTATTATTAGGACTATACAACAGCCTTTTGGAAGGGGGTATGTTCTTCTAGAGCTGGGAACCTTAACCCTAACCTAACCCTAACCCTGAATGTACTGTTACTACCCAAATCATTGGCTTTATTGCTGCAGGATATAGATACCCACTTATTCCTTTGCCTTCTCCAGCAGACTCCCAGCCACCAGCCATGGGTGCTGTTAAGCCCTGGGGAGTGCAATCCCCTGCAGCTGTAATTGATGTGTTTATGCTATTTATCTGCCGAGCTGTCTGCTGTGATTAATTGCCTGCAGGCACGTGTGGAGGGCTCCAAATGCTGTATTATTATATGGCTGTCATATTTCATACAGATGGATCTGCCTGACGAGGAGCCGGATCGATTAAGTAACAGAACGTTTCGGTACGACCCAGGCCAAGACAAATGGATGGAAAGAGCTCCAATGAAGTTCTCCAAGTACCGCTTCAGCACAGCCGTAGTCAACGGGGAGATTTATGTCTTGGGTAAGAGGAAACAGATTTTTAACAGATAGCACCATGACTTTTTCTTCTTTCCAGCAATTTGCCTTTGTGAAGTGAAATATCTCACCCTTTGTTACGTACTGTAGGACAAAGTACCTCGTACTAAATGGAGAGTATTTTTCTAAAGTTACTTTGTTCCCCACGTTATTTCTTCCTCCTGTAACTTATGTAGATTAAATTATGTGAATGTTTAGTGTTCTGAATTTGTGCAACGATACATCACTTTTTAGGATACTTTTCTTTGGGATACCAGTGTGTGCCATAAATAATAATGAATTTTAAAAGGCGAGTAGAGAAGCCTTGAAGCACCATTTCACAAGTGAGCAGTGAACTGCTAAGGAACACACACAGCATTGTGAAGGAAAGTCATAAGGATAAAGAAAATTTGGATTCCCCAAAACCAACATCATGAGTGTCTCCTGATAAAACTTCGTGAATTTTTCTCTTCCACCTACCTCAACACAGTACCTTTTCTAAAAAAATCTAAATATTTCATTTTGTCAATTTGTGATTTAATCCTTTCAGGTTTTTTTGTTTCAAAACAGTACTTTGACCAAAAGTGTTACAATTTGTGCAAATGAGTTCAATAATCTCCTACCTACCCCAAAATCTTTTGCCCCAAAATCTCATTGTAGATAGATATATGACAGGAAAAGTGGGAAAAAAGTTCATCCAGTCAGTTAATCTACAGGTGGGCTGTGAGTGATTCATGCCCTTCCATGCTCCCGTGGTCTCATGGGCAGCTTTAGGCAGGAAGAAAGCAGAAATCGCATCAGGATCTCAAGACATTTCAATCTCTTCTGCTTCAAACTACCTCTGCTTACAAGCTTATCAAAGTGAACACAAAAATACAGTCTTATCAACTTAATACACCTCCTGTATCAGGGTGTTCTGGCTTTGTCTGGATTGTTACATACCAGGGATAAAGTAGAGTTTGTTCCTGGCACATAACACAGGAAGAGCTTTGCAGGGGCTGTATGCAGGAAAGGCGTCTTTGAAGAAGAGGAAAGTGTCTTTAATGCTGTATTTGTCTTCGTTTAGAGCAACTCCTTTAAGTGGCTTGAGAGAGGCCCATAGGCTCTCCCAGGAGGAAGGGTGAAAGAAGCCCATATGGAAAAGAGTTTTGCAAACAGAAAGTCGTGTCATTATTGTCAAAGGTTAGTGATAGAGAATGTCAGTGTGATGTTAAATAATGAGAGTGTTGGCTGCCCAGGTTCAAAGGTGCTTTGAAAATGTGGAGACTTCATGCTTTGTAAAAGGTTAAATATATATAATTATTTATACTGACACTGATGCTCTAATGGGGCAGCAGAAGCAGCTGGAATAGCTGGGAAGAGAACAGCAGCATTCATGCGTTTCAGTAAGAAGTGCTCCGAGATCAAGACCTCGAAGGCTGTGATGACACAGGGAGTCAGGGAGCAAAAAAAAGGAGCCGCCTTGGGATGCATGTGATAAAACAAATTGACAACCTTCTTCACAGCAAGCCTGACAATGAAAAGGAGTGGCTAATGGGGAAAACAGCATCCATTTTCTTCCCTCAAAATCTCACAAAGCAAGAAACATGTCTGAGCGATTACAGTAATGAAATGTACAGACTGAACACAAAACACAGCCTTAAATCTGAAAAGTGCCTGTTTAAATGGCATGGAGGAAAGTTCATGGTCTCATGGACCTTCAGAAGCATTTTGCTAATGTAAAAAAATAAAAAGCCTTGGTTTTGTATGTGTAGCAGCCAGTGCTGCAGTATTCAGGGAGCTGAACACTAACTTGAATTCTTTCTTACATGTTGGCCAATACCAATAATTCTGTGTGTGAGAGAGAGAAAATCTTTGCTACAATCTGATCTGCACATGGGTGGTAACAGGCTTTTGCTCTGTCTCCATCACTTTGCTGGTTCACGCACCTTCCATGGCAGTCTATTTGAGCCCATTCCTAAGGGAACCAATGCACTTAATGCTGAGCTTAACAGTTTGCTGCACTGGACCCTTCACTCATGCCACTAAGTCTAACCAAACATTCATAAAGGCAGTGTTTGTTCTCAGTTTTAACAGTGTAAGTCTGGGGTAATTTCACTGTAATGGACAAACTTGGTTGTGATTTATACCAAGGGTAACAAAGCTCACACGCTGCTCCAAGGAGCAGATTTTTGAGAAAGATTGGGCTATTTTTCCCATTACATTTCTGAGTCTGCCTCCCTTCTGATGCTCTGCCCACTCAAGGTGTAACTGCAGCAAGTGCAGACACGGATGAGTTACCATCAGGTAGCAGGAATATCAATTGCAGAGAAGACATTTTGACCTGGGTCTGGGCTGCTTTCACAAACTCCTCACTGCCAGTTTTCACAAACCTTGTAAGAATTTTAACATCCATAAATCTGCAAACTTTAGTTGAAACTGTCAAGCAGGCACAAAAGCTATGTAAGGTAGAGAAAATAATGTAAATGCAGATAGAGAACACACATATAGTGAGAGGAATTGCGTAAGTCTTGTTTTCTTAGGAAGTCAATATTACAACTAATTTTTTAATTGAAAGACAAGTCTGACACTGAGACAAAAATTATTTGTCAACAAATTCTGCCTTTGAATATGCTGGTTTAAATCCACCTGTAAGAGTATGGGTGGAAACGGAGATTTATCTGTTAAAATTAAGACAACGTGGCTATTAAATATTAATCATCACAGTCTGAAAACTCTGCAGAGAGATTAAAGCATTTTCCAAGACACCTCAAAGCGATGAAGCAATTTCCAAATGAACTCTGGTTGGAAACAGTGATGCAGACACGATACTGGCATCTTACTCTGCAGATACCACACATGGCCTCATCTCCAGCTGTAAACTCACACTCACCAACTGTAATTAAACCTCACACAGAAAAGCTACATTCCATGGTTTATCCGTGGTGACAGGTTCTTGTTACCTTGTGAGTTCTCAGCCTGCTGGGCTGTGAGGTGGGTCCGGTTCCCCTTTGGACACAATGGCGATGGTAACCCTGGCTGGGGAACGGGTGATTCATGGCATTGAAAGGAAGGCAGTGAAAGTGTTCCTAATCTGGCTGATGTGGTACTTGATCATGCAGATGACATTCAACAGAGAATGGGAATGGAAAGAACAGAGGTTGATGGTGACAGAGCAAAGAATAGCACCTGTCATGAGGGTAGTAAAACCACTGCAAGCTCCCCAAAGCTGTGGATCCCTCAGACATCACCCTGCTTCATAAGGAGTGTCGGGCACTCTGGGAGTCTAGAAAGATGCTGTCAAGGTTGATTTGTGCAAAAAGACACGTTCTGAAGAGGATCATAGCTCATAGGTTGTTCTCAAGTAGTGGCCTCAGAGATAGATCAGGAATAATGACTAAGCTTTTGTGCTATAGATGAGAGAGAGACTTTTGTTGAGTCCCTACCCTTGCTGTTGATACCCTCCCCACTCCTCATGGGAATTCCTCATGGTGAAGTGTATGTGCATTTAACATCTAACGGGCTCCTGCGCAGCCCCAGTCAGGGGACACTCAGTGAAGGGGCCATTCAGAAGCATGGAATGGCATTGCTTGGGTTCCCACAGGTATCTCCCACTTCTCCTATCATTCTTGTTCTTTTTGGAGTCCATCATCTCCACGGGCATCCTGCAGACTGCACCCAGCTAAGGAGATCCACGGGGGGCTACTGCAGGTAGAGGAAGGAAAGGAAGGAAGGCAAGGTGGAAACAGGTAAATGCAAGATATCTTCTCTATGCTTGGAGGACCACACCCTGCTTCCCAGGAACAAAAACATGAAATAAAGAGATAGTTCTAGCTGGGCACATAAAGTAGTGATGCAGGGAGATGAGATTTCTTTCGAGCAAGTCTTGAAAACAAAGTCTTTAAATGAACTAAGGTGTCAGCTCTTTCCAGCAGGATCTCCGTCTTCCTGTACAACTTATACAGGTGTCAGCACATCGAGGGACTCTAGAGCATAAATGAAAAATCACTGCAGAGAAAGGTGATCTAATGTCTGTGATGTATAAATGCAATTTCTATCATAAATATGAAGCAGAAAGAATCGATGGAATACTAGCTTTGAATAAGGTGCAGTAGAAGACTCTTTGATAGACGAGTCTAATTTTTGTTCTCATCCATGTAGGTGTAAATCTGTAGTAAGTAGTCTGCTGATGGCAGTTGTGTTGTGTCAGGCTCATTTTATTCTCACCCAGATCAGAATCTGATGCTTAGCCTTTGAAGTGTTAATTTCTAAAAAGTCCTATTGGCACAGCACAGAGTATGCAGTCACTGTCCAAAAACCCTTCCCAGCCTAATTGTCAGCTCCAGCATGCAAAACCCTAATGACTTAAACGGAATTATTCTAGAGTCACACTGATGGAAGGAAAATGAGAAATAGATCAGAGTTTTTGGTCTGAGTAATAGCATTGTTCAAGAACCTGTACCGTGTGTCTTAATCAGCAGGCCTGCAGCATAATTGCCTGTTTGTTTTGAAATGTTCCTAGAGAATCTCCTGCTACTTATACACCATACATAATCCTCATAAGTAAATTAACAGCATTTCCTAAGGCTCAAAATCCTTTCTCCTATTCATCTCTTTTCACTGGTCTCAGCTCTTTCTCTCCATATTTTCCCAGGAACATAACTATATTCGTTGGAAAGCCCAAGAAAGAGCAGTATTGTGTTCTTAATGACAGAGGCAATTGAGACACTTTTGGAAGAAAACCAGATGGGAGGGCTCTATTTAAGGTCATGCATTTTAATCTCTCACTTAAAAAAATATCCTTTCCAGCTACTTCTCTGAAAACTTATCACAGCCAACATACAAATTTGCAAAATTTATCCAAATGAATCCATTCAAATGCCATATTCATTACTTATGTTAAAACACACTCAGTAGAACTACTGTCTCTGAAATACAGGTCACTGGTAAAAAAATGTTGTATCACCATGACAGCTTTAACCATGTGTTACTTTTATGCTGTATAATTCCTGCTTTATAAATAATAACGTATTGAAGGACTTAAATGAGAAATCCTATTAGGGAAGATTTAGGAACCAAAGAATTTTTGTTTATCCTCCTCAAACTGGCATCCTGCCTCTTACAACTTGGGGTTTTTTCCCCCCGGGTTCTCACTGAAAGCTTCTTTTAAAAGTTTTAAACAGTTAAATGAGGTTCAATTAAATACTGAATGTCTTGATCATAAAATACTTACTTGAATATGTACTTTGGGGTCTCTCTGGAAAAGAAAGTGTGTGTAGGAGGAGCTGGAAGGAGACATTTTAGCTTTCATGCTTCAGTATTAACTGTGCATTTGAATAACACTTTCTTTTAAAATAAACATGTCTATTTATAAATATGCTTTGGACTTCTGACAAGTAGCAGCTTATGGGTCTGATTCTGAGCTTTTATACCTGTGCAACAGCCTCCAAAAAATGCCCATGTGCAGAGAGGAACAAAAATAGGCAAAAAAATTGGTCTGATAGAAGAGATTGGAACTGCTTTCTATACACTTAAGAATTATCAAAGGAAATGAGAAAAGGCATTTCATGAGAAAAGAAGGAGCTGAATCTGAAACATTGGCCAAGCTTAGGAAGACAATCATCTGGTTTTTTCAGCCCTGTTCCTAATCAATCTTTTGCCCTCATGTCTTCTACAAGCTGCATTACCTCATCTGCTGTGCTCTGGGTTAGCAAAGGATGACAGTGCTCCTCGGTTTCATCTTTGGAAGTGCCTGCCAGGGCTGGTTTATGGCTCCCTCATTTCTCTGAGACACCAGCTATGCAGTCCTGCTTAGCAGAGAGGGAAATGTAACTGCTGAAACTCAGCTTGAGTGCTGGTAATGAAGGGAAACGTTACATAAGAGATTAGCACTATTAAATCCACTGTGCATTCCAGAGATCAATTTAATAATGAATTACTTTACGGGAGACAAAGCTTGGATTTCATGTGCTTGTTGAAGAGTTCCTATTTTTTTTTTTTTACCCATTTCCCAGTTTTCTTTGATAAAAATTCAAAGAGGCACTAGTAAGAGTGCACGTTGCTTGGCATTGTGATCTGAGGACTCAGTTATAGGATAAAGATAAAACGCTGTCAGTGCCCTGAGGGCACTAACAGGTCTTGATCATCCTGAGCAGCATCACCTGGGGCCTCCACCCACCCCTTTTGCCCATAGGTCCAGGACCAGCAGTTAAACACAGGTCTGAGGGGGCACTTCCTTTCTTGGCTTTGCCTGACAGCTGCTGGTAGGACCTTCTGCAATTGCCTGTCTCTGGTTCTGTGGAGCTGTGCCTTCATGGTGAGCTCATTACCTGGCTCAACTTCCCTTGGGAAGCAGCTCTGCTCTTGTTGTTCCCTGATACACTGCGCTATCTGAGAGACAGTAGTGCATGTCTAATTTCAGATGTCTGTTGGTGGGGGAACCAAATTATATGGTGTGAATCTGGTAGCCAGTCTCAATGGAGCACAAACCTTTGTGGATCCCCAGCCACCTTGTAGGTGTTATTTTGTTCAACCATCCTGTCTATGCAATGAGCAATCTAGACTTACATCTGTGTAGTTTTCCTGAAGGAAAAGAAATTGTCCTTGTTGGACTTGGCTGCCCGGCAAATTTAATTCCATAAGAGCTCGGTCTGGATGAGACTTAGAAGTGCAATTGCTTTGTGCCAGTGCCCAATTTGTATCAGTGACATGGGTGAAGTTCAGTGGGTGCTGGAATGTTCCCTGTTTCTTGTAACTCAGCTGCATGTCAGGCTCGCCCCTATAGAAACATTCAGAGATATCTAAAGCAGTTTTTGCCTTTGCACCTGCTGAACTAATTATTGCCAGTGACTCTTTACCACTTCACCATCATTTATAGATCTTCCCCCCAAGTGCTGCAAGGCTGTGCTGTTATTAGGGCTGATGTGGCTCTAAATTGCATTTGGTCTTCTCAAAACAGCATGGGGTAAGGGAGAGGCAGCTGACCCCTGCCCAAGGTGGGTGCTTTGCCTTCAGCCAGCTACGAGCAGTGTGGGTAGAGCACGGCTCAGAACTGTGCCTCGTTGAAATGTTGAAGATGTGCTAATCACATCACCTGCCCTGCCTTGCCTTCTTGCATCAAAGTCTTCCCTTCTTCATCCCGACTTCTTAATAAAGATCACGTATTTTATTTATATATTTATTTTACTAATGGAGCTTCATGTTAAATTTAAAATCCATTAGAACCACTGCTTATAGAGTGCCCTTGGAAAGTATGTTTGATTGCAGACTCACCCAAGTGTGATATGGAAAGCTCTCAAGCATTAGTGGGTTGGGGAATACAAAGGTGGCTTCACTGGGTTTTTTTAGTCCTTCAGTGGCATCTGAAATATCTCCTAGGGAAAGTGCATCTTGTAGAAAGCCTAAAGTGTTAAAAGGGTGTATTTGTAAGGGATGGGAAGGGAAGACTGAGTTCTGGGATTAAATCCTCTCGTGTGATCAATGTGATAATGACAGAAATGTTCAAAACTCCAAGTGAGAAATCCATCTTCCTTGCACAAAGGACATGTAATTGCGCTTTAGGCAGAGAACTGAACCGGGTGGGGTTGAATTCACCTGCTCGGTTCATGAGTGTGGCTTAATGAAGGACCCTTCCCACATCATGGGCATGGAAATAGGCATTGCTGCCCTTGGCACACCTGCTGGGACTCCCAGGAAGCTGTGACCACAGCAGGTGTGTTTTACTGACCCCATCTATAGTTCTGGGTGCCTTAAGGCACAATCACAAGTAGACCATGCACTGCTGATGGATTGCTTGGCACAAGAATGTCCCTCAAATTACATAAACCCCTATGCCCTCTTCTGCACCCTGCCTTAGCTCCCTAAATGTCACCCCCATTTTATGTAGGGGCTCCTGTAGGAGCAGAGCATGAGCTCAGTTCTGCTGCTGCTCTATCCAGAGAACCTGGGATAAAGACAACCATTGTGGTCTTAACTGTAGTCCCCTCTGTCTCCACTTGCATTCCTAATGGTTTCATAAATCTGAGTGAAGAAGCCAGTGGGACAAGATGATCTGAATTCTTGAGTGATGGAGCAGAAAGTGGCCAGAGTTGTCTGACAGCAATGGGTTTGTTTCTGCCAATTTGAAGTCTTGCATGGTATATACATTGTAGATGATGAATCGCCTGGTTAATGTGAGATTCCCCCACTTGGTTGTAGATGTGAATTGATTGAAATTTGAGACTTTTTTGTTGTTGATTTTTTTATTCAGTTCTTTGGAAAGAGTCCGGAGACATTCATTTCCATAGAGGAAGAAAAGTATTTTCTCACCAGAGTAATTCTCAACTACTGCATCAGGGAACACAGCAAAGCAGTGCTCAGAGGCTGATATCCTCAGTTCCTTTGTTAGCAACATTTCAGTGTTAGCATTGCTTTAGGAGAGGAGGTCGAAGTTTGTGATTTCTTGTTTTCCAGAATGCTCTTTTCCTAAGCTTGAAAATTAAATTTTACTCCCCTCTGATTTTCTTCCTTTTTCCTGTCTATTTGCTGAGAACTTAGTTGTGCTCTTGTAAATTGAATATGAAATTGGATTTAGCTGAAATAGCTGTGCAGGGTTTAAATAAAATGGAGGTATTTTGTACCTTCAGGAGTGTCCCTGATAAAGACAGGATTAAAGGAGGTTAAATGTAAGTTGCTTAAACCACCCCATGAAGATTCCATAAATGCCTGAAGACATGTAGTAGCTCTGAAATTTTTGAAAAGATGCACCAATAGGTCCTGGAAAGCTGCTTCTCTAATAACTATACAGGAAAAACGTTTGGTGGTGGATCCCCTGGACTGGCAGCTGAATGGCTTCATTAACAGGTAATGGTTGTGAGGTTTTTTTGCAAAAAGTCACTGACTGCTGTGTCAGTTTTGTACCTGATTATCTGTGTTCTTTCTGAAGTTACCTTGCCCCAAAGTTACTCTATTTAGAAAATTACAATAAAAACACAGTAAGAAATAAACAGCTATTATGCTTCTAGAGAAGTTCAGGGCTATTTTGTTCACCTCCCCCTCCCTGCTTGAAATAATAAGGCAATCAGCAAAGTTATTGGTTTCTGACACGCTGCATGCATTCCCTAACTGGTACCATTTATTCCTCTGATTGAACAAGGACCTTTTTCATTTTTCAGATGAAGACTTTTCTTTTGGGTGACTGCATATTCTTCAGTGGGGTACAGTAACATCTGTGCTAATTTAAAAATATCTAGCTTGATAACCAGCAGCCATCCATCTTTGGCACCACAAAACTGTATTTTGAAAGGGCCAATTTAGTCTGTGGGAAGTTTTAATATTATTGGTTCCCAGTTAAAACTGCCTTGAGAAACTGGTGGCAAATTATCTTGCATGCTGTACTCTGTGAATCTGCCAATGGAAGCTGTACAATCAGAAACCTCATGAGATAAGCAATTAATTAAATAGTCTTATCAGTTAAAAATTTTGATTAGCACTTAAAACTTTTCTTGATAAATTTAGGGGAATATTGTCCTGTCCTAAAAGTGGCACCTCTTTAATGAGGCATTAAGGAGTAATGGAAAGGACTGCACAGGAGAGGATAATGCTTCTGGCATAAAAAACAATACAATAAGTAAATGTATGAATTCTGAAATACACCAAGGAATAGCTCAGTGAGACTCCATCATGAGAAGGGCTCAGCAGGGTGATGCTTCCCTTTTTGGCATGGAAATGATTAGCAAAATTCCATGACCACAGTTAATCCCTACCTCAGCTCTCTTCGGTGAATCAAGCCTCAGAGGAGGAGCTGATCAGAGCAAATTCTGCTTTAGTTGAGGGTGTTAAGGTAATACTGAACACATTTGGATGCCAGCCTGGTGTAAGCACGCACTAAGGGATACCTAACACAAACTGCAAGGACCTTGCTGGTAGGTATTGAGGCAAGTAAAGATTTGCTGTGCTGGAAAAGGAGCTGAAAACCAAACTCGGTGAAGGTTTGCAAATTCAAATATTGAACAAAATCAAATACTGTTAATTTCAGCCAGAGGAAAACTTCCTGCTGATGATAATGGACACTGAATTTTATTCTAATTTTGCTGATCTGATGCAGGTTTAACTGGTTTTATGTTTGCCTGACTCTAAAATACAGATCAGGAATACAGAGCTAGCAAATTTGGAGCACTGTGGTCCCCACTTATAGGTAGCTGCCTCTTGCAAACACTTTTGGAGAATGCACAAAAGATTTAAAAAATAACACTGTCCATTTAAAGAGGTAGATGGAAAATCATATGTAAGTAAAACTTGGAGCACTAGGGGCTCATTTCAAGGACAGACCAGCTTAACAGCACTAGGGGCAATATATTTCAAAAGCAGCTGAACCAGCACAGGTTGCACTTGCAGTCCTTTCCCTTTGCATATGCAAGGGCATAATTACACGCTTACAACACATTTTGAATTTGCACAATGGAGCAGCCCTACATGTGTATCTGGAATGCCAGCCTCCATGTGGAAATGGCTTGCCTATTGCAGTCATTTTATGTTTAAAAGTGGTCACAAACACACATATGCACAAAAGAACGCCATCAGTGCTCATTACAGGGTATTGTGTCCATTGGCACAGATGGAAAACCTGCGCGGGGACGTCAGCATATTAATTCCCAAGAACCAAAGGCTGTGAATTCAAAACGTGGATTTGATCACTGGAAGGGATTTGGAAAGGCAGTGTTTGCAAAGTGCTATCAGGGTACAGTGTTTCCAGTGTGCATGGGGGTCTCAGGTACGTCTACAGCCTGTCCCAGCGAAAGAAAGCTGGGATCTGTTTCAATCCTGCACACTGACTTCAAGCACCCTAATTAACCATTCAGCAGTAGGGCTTGTTGCTAATAACTCAGCTGGATCCTGTGTGTTGGATGGGTTTGTTCCTGGAAGTTGATTTGCCTTAAGAAATAGGTATAATTTGCCTTAAGAGACAGGTGTAATATTTTTCTTTTATTGAAGTAAACTAACCAACAAATTGTTGGTTAACATGTGTGAGGGTCAAATCCACCAATGGTATTTGAAAAACAGGTTTTGATCCATTGCAATTTGTCCAGCAAATAGAACAAATAATTATGACAATTTCTACCATATGGGAAGAAAACAAAAAAAAATACCTTTGTGTTTTGAAGACATTCTGCTTGTCCTTCCTTTGATACGAGACTTCAGAAAGGATCTTGCTTTGGTGTCTGTGGGTAACGTGCTGTAGCTTCTGCTTTGTGTTCTCTCACAAACTTCTGAAGCTGCAAAGAGGAAAGAGTGGGAGATGAGAAGACGTAAACAGAAAATGCAGCCAGCAATGTATTTTTCAGCAGAACGTGGGACTGCTACATTTGACCTACGTATCTTTTGCAGGAGGAATTGGATGCCTTGGTTATGACAGAGGACAGACACGGAAATGTCTTGATGCAGTGGAGATTTATAACCCTGACGGAGACTTTTGGAGGGATGGACCCCCTATGCCTTCTCCCCTCCTCTCCCTACGAACAAACTCTACCAGCGCAGGCTCGGTGGAAGGGAAGCTGTACCTCTGTGGAGGATTTCACGGAGCAGGTACTAAAATGAGTCCAACATTCCCTGTGTAGTTAAAATCAGTTTCACTGGACACAGACTGACCTGATGAGTGATCAACCCTATCAGGTGGCACTGGCATGCCCTGGAACCACAGACATGATTCTGCCCTTTGGACAGCCAGCTCCTAATGTCAATATGAATTGTGTTCTGTTTGACCTTTGCTTTTTTCCTTAACAAAACATGAAAATTTAAGGATGTTTCTGAGCTGCTCTAAACCTGTCCAAATCTAAAACCTCAGCAGAATTATTCTGGATTTACATTCAGAGTTACAGAAATCAGGAGCTTAGTCTTATGGACATTAGAGAACTTGGGCATATTTGTCAAAGATTAAGGCCCTGTCCATCAGTCCTTAGCCGTGTTATCTCACTCTGCCTATTTACTTACATGTTTTTTGTAATCAGCATTGAAAAGTTTGTGTACTTAATGAGCACCCTAGGTAGGGAATTGAAATACAAAGAGACTAAAGTTCCAGATCTGTTGATTTTAAACAAGCCTAGCCCCATGGACACCTTTCTTCTTTTAAGTCTTCTTCCTTCCAATTTTGCTTAGCTCTGCCTAGATCTCCAGTGCATATAACCTATTTTCATTATAAATGTGAAGGATTGCAAAACAAGTACACTTAAACGATTCTGCTACATACAGCTGCTACCCCAAATTCCTTTCCAGGAGAAAGCATCAGCACATACGGCAATAGCAGTTATCCACTGCTAATAAATGTCATGTCTGCCTCACTGCTGACCAGGAATGGTCACATGGTATCACTGGGAGATATGTCCTTCTCATTACACTTTTTACTTGTACAACAACCTCTAAACTTTAATATGCTGTTATTTTAGAATGATGATTTTCATCAGCTAGTTCACAACTTGCCTTCTGCCTTCATTTGCTACCTTTTGAGGAAGCTGCTTCCTGAAAACAATTGTTTGGCAGCTCTCTAGCAGGCAAGTTCTCGTGTCATCTCTGATGAAAGTTCTGTGACGTCAGACCAATTATGCTTATGACAAATCACTGTGTTTCCATAGCAAACCTTGTGCCATCCTAGTTGACTTTTTCTCAGCAATATTATGAAAGAGCCTAAAGTTAGTGGGTAAAAATTTCAAAAGGCTAATCATGGGAAGTGGTTGAGTCACCATCCCTGGAGGGATATAAAAGACGTGTAGATGTGGAACTCAGGTACATGGTTTAGTGGTGGGTTTGGCAGTCCTGGGTTAATGGTTGGACTGGATGATCTTAAAGGTCTTTTCCACCCTAAATAATTTGATGACTCTGTGATCATTAGCACTGACAAATTAAGCAATTTTGTTCAAGATGACTAACAGGTTAATACGAGATTTTCTGACTAAGGTAGCTTCAGAGCCATAAAAACACTTTCTGTACAATACCACCACATTCTGTCACTGAGTCATGTATAAAGAATGTTTTTTCTGGGAGAGGTTGAAAGTCCTCCTGCGGATTTCAAGAAGGCCACATTTTGTATATTTGTGTAATGCCAGCTCAATGGGGTCCTGATTCCTCCCTCTACCATTGCAATCTATATAATTATGTATAGAACTCCTCTGCACTAATAGTGTTATTTAGATTGGAAAACAAGAAGTCAGAGTTAGAAAATGCTAGTTTTGCAGCTACCTATGCAACCTGAATCCTGACCCCCTACATGTGCATTCTGTCTGCCAGCAGAGAAGTAGTGTGTGGTTGTGTTGTTAGACATTGCTATGGTGTCTATTAACAAGGGAGCCAAAATAAGAGTCTCACTGTCCAAATCAAGTGTAACCACATATTTTAGGAGTTGAGAGGAACCTGTGCCTTAAAGACAGGCTTCTTAATGTGACTTTCAGGTTACTATAGGAAAAGGGCTTTCTAAATGGTCACAACAATAACAGCTTCTAGCTGCCATCATCAAGACAAGGATGGGTGGAGGCCATAAGCTGACCTTGAAGAGATCGCCTAGCTGGCCTCTCTTCCTGGCCACACATTCTCTGTGTGCTAGAAAGGGCTAGAAAGAGCCTGATGTACTCTTTGGGGATGAAGGGCGGAGTGAGAGAGGGTTGTTACTGTCACATGGGAGCTTGGAGAGGGTGACTCGACACTGCACTTTTACAATTACAGCTGCTCAGCAGCTTCAAGGTACAGAACAGCATGTGCTACTGCTGCTTTGGTAGCAGATAGGGTTATTTTAGAATGTGTTTGTTTGGTTTTAGTCTTTTGGGCTTCTTGGCATGTCACTTTGGTTTTTGTGAGGGATGCGACCGAAAGAGGATATTCCAATTTTACAAAACATTGTAATTTAGTTTCAGCCAAGTGGAGTTCTTGGAACAAGCTGGAAGCACAGCTGTAGTCTTTGGGTTTTCTGCCTGCTGAACGCCAAAGGGCTGCTGTGAACATTCAAGAATAAGCACAGCAGAGAAAAAAAAAGAAAATAAGCCAAAATCACTGCTGCAATGCAAAGTCTTAGCCTATGGGGCTGAAACTAACCCCATCTATAGCATAGATCTGTCCCAAACTCTTCAGCCTTCACTTGCCTTTGCATTTGCTTAAACCCACTCTTGATCCAGCAGGAAGTTGACCTAGTAAAGACATTGTTGCATGTTAATTTTTTGACTGGTACGTGTCATGCTCTATGTGCCTTCCTGCATGCCTGTAGAGCTAAATGGATCATTAGAGCCCACAGAAGCTGTAGCCAATACTGAAAAGCAGCTGTTAACTGCTTAAAGGGCCCTAAATTTGGATGAAATGTTGAGTACTGCTCAGCTCCCATCTTTTCTGAATCCCGTATGACAATTGAAGTTTTCTGATGGCAGGATTCCCATTCCATATGTCTTGCCTGTCACAAGTCCTTGTCTGCCTGAAGGGAGGACAAGTGCTGCAGCCCTAACATCATCCCTGGGAGCAGAGGAAGAAAAACTGCAGCTGCTCCAGAGGGAAGTCAGCTTGGCCAGCTGACAGTAGCAATAGGAGTCCTTCTAAAAGATCAGTGAACTCCAAAGTGTGTTCAAGCTTCCTCTGAACTGCAAGGAATATTTTTCAATGTTGAGATATGTTGGTAAAGTTTGTAAGGCTTCCCCTGCTGAGGCTAGAAGCTTGTTCAAAGCCTGGTCACGGAAGAGGAAAGGGGATTAATTCAGCTGAAGCTTAGACACTTCTCTGCAGTGCCTACACTAAGACCTTGGTAACCCCAGGCTCCCTGCAGCAGATGGAGAACCACAGACACTTCAGAGGGAGATTCAGATCCTTGGTGCTTTGTATCTGCTCTGAAAGAGCACAAAGAAATTCAGAACCCCGAGGAGCTCTCCTGCCTCTTAAAGCTTCATGTTTTAATCAGGATGTGAGGGACTCCAACTTGGCTTACCTACAGCAAACACATCAGGAATTCGGTATCTATGGTTTGATGGTACAAACACCTGAGAGACCTCTGTACTGTACCACCAGCTGATGAATGTTGTATGTTCTTACAGTCATAAGTACCCAAAACCCCACTTCTTGTTTTGAATCTGTTTCCTCCTTAGCAAGACTTGCAATATTTCATCTGTTGGCCAGTAGTTTATATAACTTAGCTTATTTTCTACTACAACTATTATGGTAAACAGGAGCCATTAATCTGCTTGTCTCAGCTCCAGCTCATGAAGCCTTGTGTCATGAATGTTGTCATTTTACAGCACTGTTGTAGCATTCATCAAGATAATCAAGACATGTTTTAAATGTTTTTTTTTTCCATTAGTTTATAGTTCTGCACAGAGTGAAAACATTGCCCCTAATATGAATACTCAACAGGGCTCAGTGTGCAACAGCCAGCCAGATTTCTGCTAAAACACTGCCACATCTCCTGCTGTAACTGTGGATTTTAAACCAGCCTTTGCAGCCTGACTGTATTCTTGTTGACATGTTTTATTTCCTTTGCATTGAACTAAAACCTGTCACCTGCACAGGCTGACAGCTACTGACATCAGACTGTGCCCAGCAGAAGCAGCCTCATTAGTGTGGCTCCCTGATGGAGGGGGGAGTAGCTCTTCAGGTATGCGGGATTACACCCTTTTAAAATGCCTGCCAGATCAGGTTCCCTTTGTTTTTGACTGCTTCTGAGCATTAAAAACATGTTTTTCTGGTGAAAGTAATGAAAGCAAGGGTGTGTGCCTGTTTGCTGGGACCCTATCATCTACTGCCACTGTCCCTTGTAGCCTGTGTCTGGGGGCTGGGGATTGCAGCTTTAGTTTCAGGCTGTAGATGTTGGTCCAGCTTCCTGTTTCCTAATTTGAACTAAGAAATTCAAATCCAGAGTTGATTTTTTTTTTAAACTCGAAGCATCCTGTCTGTATCAGAAGGACCAGGGTCTGACTGTCCCCCCGTACTGGGCACTTGTGATGCCTCACCTCAAATCCTGGGTTCAGTTTTGGGCCCCTCACTACACAAAAGCCATTGAGGAGCTAGAGTGCGTCCAGAGAAGGGCAATGGAGCTGGGGAAGGGGCTGGAGCACAAGTCTCCTTAGGAGCAGCTGGGGGTGTTTAGTCTGGAAAAAAGGAGGCTCAGGGGGACCTTATGGCTCTACACCTGAAAGGAGATTGTAGCCAGGTGGGGGTTGGGCTCTTCTTCCAGGTAACAAGTACAAGAAGGAAATGGCCTCTTGTGCCTGCGAAGGTTTAGATTGGATATTAAGGAAAATTTCTTCACCAAAAGCACTGTCAAGCACTGGAACAGGCTGCCCAGGTCAGTGGTGGAATCACCATCCATGGAGGTGTTTAAAAGCCATGTAGCTGCGACACTGAGGGACCTGGGTTAGTGGTGGCTTGGCAGTGCCGGGTTAATGGTTGGATTTGGTGATCCTAGAGGTCTTTTCCAACGATTCTATGATATTAATTAAAATGCCATCTTTACTGTGATACTGTCACCCACGTGACATCAACTGATGTGCAAAGTACAGGTACAAGCACCTCAATGCAAATTATGAAATGTTTAACCAATCTGCTCTTAGCAGCACATATCCCCTAAAAGGTCTTGTAATTTCATCAGGTAATGGGGCTTGATGTGGAACTGTCTTTCTTTGAACTGGCAGTTTTGCCACCTCCCTCCTATGTAGCTTAGAGCAGAGGAGGTGAATGTACTGCTTCCCTACCATGTATGTTGAAAATTTCTGTAATGTGTTTAGCCTCGTGCGGGACCAGAGCCGCTTAATCCAGTTTTGTTATTTACTTACTGATGTCATGTAGAAATTAATTTTTCACTTAAATAGTGTTACAGCCAGAGGAGGGGAAAAGGGAAGAAATATCTATGAACTGGACATGCAAGAATATAAATTATTTTGTGCTTGCAACTGTTACCCAGGATAGGTGACAGTGATACAGGGTCCTATTACCTGCGCTAATTTTGATTCTTAAAAAACCCCAAAAATTTACCATGGAATTATTTTCTAGTCTATTCTTCCTCATTTACATAAACTGCAATCCATGCATTGGAATAGAGGCAGCTCTGCTTGCAGCAGTGCAGAACTGTGTAGTAATTACTGTATTCCCGCTGAGCTAATGAGTTTTTATCTCCACACTGCCCACTTCTAACAGTGGACTAGCTTAATAGTTATTTATTTTGACTAATCTCCCATAGAAGTTGTTCCCCTTACTCTCCTCCATTATGTGATTTAGATGGAGAATCATTCTAGTGCTTGTTTTTTATTATAGTGGTTATGGAACATTACTGGAATTAAATATAGACATATTAAGGAGTCTGGCACAGTAAATACTGCACTTGTGAAGCTTGGGGGTTGAGAGATTGGAACAAAACCTGTTTCTCCAGCACCTTCCCATGTTCCCAGCTAAATAAAGCAAAGGTTCAAACCCTGGGCTGCTTATCTGCAGCACTGTTTGTTTCCCTCTGTTAAAATTTACTGGGCACAGATGAATAATTAAAGTTCTCCTGCCCACAGTTGTTGCCATTAGAATAAATATTCCCACCAATGGAAGGGATTCAGGGTCCCTGTATTTTGCTCAGC
This sequence comes from Pachycephala philippinensis, assembly GCA_013397055.1. NCBI lineage: Eukaryota > Metazoa > Chordata > Aves > Passeriformes > Pachycephala > Pachycephala philippinensis. The sequence goes on from VWZT01011968.1 coordinate 1,187,693, forward strand.
ACAGGACTCTGCTCAGGGCTGCAGGCACTGCCATGGCTCTGCAGCCCACGAGCCGTGTCCACCCCAAAAAACGCTGCTTGACCTTTAACCAAATTCTCCCCCAGCACCAGCATGAGCTGCTGGCACCGAGAGAGACCTCTGCAAATGCTGCCTGCCCAGGGAGGGCTGCCCATCTACCCTGCTCATTAGCTGGGAATGTGCTGCTGTAAATGAGGCCAAATCAGGTCAGGGGATTTGCTGGGCAGCAGCACCTGCTCATTTCACATCTAAATTTGACCTCCTCACTCTCTGGAAGCACGGTATTACCAATTCAGTCCTGCTTCTCACTAAAGCTCATTTATTGTTTATAAAGGGTTAATGAATGATTAATAGCTATTTTAATGCATTTTAATTAATTGCTGAAGAGGTCAATAGGTTGTTTAGAGACATGGCTTGTAGCCATGTATGACATCTTCTATTGTGTTCATAACTGCCTGTCATGCATACAGTCTAAACATATTTTATATCCTCTATAAATAATGTATGAACCTATTGTAAGGCATTTAGAAACAGTATTTCAGGATGGGCTGAGCCCAGTAGTTCTTACCCTGATTTGCAGTTTTTACTCATATGAGTTCACGTTCCATTGACTTGGAGAGCACTGACCCTGCTGCCTCTGTAACCTGTGATCATATCACCTGCTTTTAAGATTGTGCCTGAAAGAGGCCTTGGCCACGAAGAACAGGCAAAATCTGGAAAGATGTTAAAAGCTTAAGTAGCTGGATCAATCCCAAGGATAGCAGTTGAAGCAACTGAATTAGAAGTTCCTTTCTGTAGACCAGCCCATTCTTTATGTTATATATTTTTTAATTTTAGTATACATGGATTTGTGAGTGAATGGGTGGATCATGAAACTATGGTCCGGAAGGATTACACGGCAGAGCAGGAGGAGAGAGGAGGACCTGTCTATGAGAATGATTATCTTACCTTACTCCATGCAGGTGCTCTGAAAACAGTAAGCTGCCACAGTGGTAAATTCAAGCTCCAACCTTCCTCCCATCTTTGGCAGTGTCTGGTGGGATACACTGCCTTGGTATTTCACACCCTGAAGGCTGGCCAGCATGTTAAACAGCCAAGCCAAGTTCCCTCTCCTGTGTATTCTCTGCCTGCTCCTGCCCGCAGGCACAGATGATGGATGTCCTTGACCCCATGAGGGTGCTGGCTGTGTCACACTAGCGAGGCTGGTGGAGTTAGGGAGCAGCTCACACACACAAATGGGATTGAAGGCCGCAGACTTGATGAACTTAGTATTTTTCCTACTGCAAATGAGGAGCCAGGACATCTGGTGGTAATGATCTAAATGCACTTCTATCCCATTGCAACACAAACATGAATTCCCAGGTCACCTAACGCTGCCTCATGTAATTATGAAAGCAGCTATTAGTGGCAAGGAAGATAAGTAGCAGAGGCTAGTCCCATATGTTTGAAATCATTCTCTGGTACAGATAATGGCATGAAAAAACAGGTACAAACCAGCAGTGGAGGCTGAAGTGCTTCAAGGCAGCTCTAGGTGGCTGTTTGGTGTCAAGAACTGGGGAACCAAGTGAAAGAAACACTTGAGTAAATATTTCAAGGACTGTTGAATTGGCAAGCACTTTGTGATGAATGTGCATTTTCAAGTGTTTTTTTCCATGGCAAGAGGAGAGCAGACAGCAGTTTAACTGCTACAGGTTTGGTGTCTTCTTATTTTTTTATATAAATTGATTTATGGCAAAAGACTACAGAGCATATTAGGAACCTTCAAAGTGGAAAGGAAAAGATGTTGTGTCAGCCTGAGAGCCAACATCAGGAGGAGCTCAGGCAGGTGCCCTGTGTGAAGATGTCACAGAGCACAGAGCTGAAGGACAGATGTGACACTGAGACTTCCCCCAGCACACAACGTGGCCCTGCTCTGGATAAAGTTGCTGAGGTGCTGCTGGCCATCTAACAGTGTGTCAGTGTGGCTCCGTCACTGCTAGAAGGCAGGTGAGCTTGTCCCAAAATCCTCTGGATATCTTTGCCCTGCACTGATGCAGAGGCATCGTGACTCCTGACTTGGCACATGCTCTCCACAACTCTGCTTCCTCATTCCTAAGCTGGAGCAAATATCCCAGCTGATGTCAATGGGCTTCTGGAAGAAACAATGAAATATCAACCCCATTTCAGCAAACTTGCCATAGATTTAACTCCAGTGAATGGAAATCCAGAATAAATGTTTTTTTGGTTTTTTTTAGTTCAATCCTCTGGACACTGAGCAGGCTACAGCAGAGTGGATTTATTTATCTTGGCTTACAAACATAATAGCTGCATGGTTAATAGTCCTGGATGAAATATGGATTTTCTACCTGCTAAGCATATTGCTTAATTCTTCTACACCTGCCTCACTTTAGCCCTCCGAACTCAAAACCTAGTAACTGTACCTGAATTTTCAGTTACAAATGAGAAAGAGAAAGAAAGTTCAAAAAAAAGACCAAAAGTGATAATAAATACTATTGTAATATGGAAAGTTGTTCCTTCCTTCCCAGCCTCCAAATCAGAAATGGAATGTGGGTTAAGAAAAAAAAAAAAACACAAAAAAAAACCACCACCACAGAAAAGAAAACAGATGAAAAAGCAGATCAAATATTTATGTTGCCTGCAGTCATACTGGGGGTCTTTCCAAGAATCGTTCATCCTGATTTATGTTCAATCCTGATTCAAATGGCATGAGAAAACTTATGGCAAAAAATGAAGTCTGGCCATATTTGGGAAGTGACTCATAAACCTTTCCATGAAAAAACATGATTGTGTATATGGAGTGCAGGCAATCACTTACAGAAAATTAATACTTTTGTTCTTTTTTTCCTGCACATTCAAATGAAAAAATAATATGAAAAATTGTGGGAAAGTGTTTTATTTGCAGACCAAAATATAAAAGATAGTTTAAGGATTAGACTCATTTTTCTTTGACTACTGTATTTGCATATATAAAATACAATTTTAACACTCATAAATTAAACATTTTCAGGTATAACTTGAGCCTTGTCACTGGGAAGAGATGGATTTGTAGGCTCAGTGTTAGCCTTCAGTCTGCACTTGTACATCAAAAAGGCACAACTGTACCAAAAGAGTTCCAACTCTCTGTAACATACCACAGTTCCTGATAGGGATAAAGTTACACTGGGATTGATGATCCCTATGCTGGTTTAGCCTCCTTCTTTCCTGAGTATGAATAAATCACTGTTTTACTGCTAGAAAAGGATCTGCATCAGAGTTAGGTTTGTACAATCGGAGTAATTCTAATATAAAGTGGTTTAAATCCTGTGCAGAAAAACACAGTGTAAGGAAGTTTCTTAAAACTTCTCATGGTTAAACAAGAATGTGCAAAAAAACACTGCCTCATTTTGTAGAAATAAAATTAATGAAATCCTTTCTTTAGGTAAGGTGGTTGTCTGGTGAGGCAGAATAATGCTGTGAGGACTGAGAGTTGTGTGGGGTGGCTTTTTAAGAAGGTAATCTCTGTAATACAGCCAATTTCTTTTTGTAGGTGTCACATGATTCTCTTGTAAGCAAAACTGGCTGCTAAGATGTTGCCTTTAAAAAAATAAATTGCAATTAAATAAGGTGAATCAATGAAGTAGAATCAGGCATTATTTGCACCTTCATGCAGTTTATTTGGATTAAAGGCCAAATCCAGCATTACAGCCTAGAATTCCCATTCCATTACAGCCCGGAATCAAAGGTTCTATTCTCTTTGAAAAGCACCACCTTTTCTGTTGTTCTTACCAAGAAAAATTAAGAGAAAAAATAAATTCAAAAATAAGGCTTGAGAACCAAAGTTTTTAAATTAATTTCTCTTTTAAACAGAAAAGGTGCAATGTTTTTTTCTGAAGTATGACTATTTTGAGCAGTGCTTTGCCTCACATGAACTTTCTCATCTAAAGGGTGCTGTTTCCTTTCCTTTAAACAAGATAAGACTAGAGAAATGATTGCTTCCCTTATTTAAAAAACATACCCTTTTTATCTCCCAAGGGTTAAGAGTTAACTAACACTCCATGTGCTGGAAAGCACAATTTCTAGAGCGGAAAAAAACCAGTTAGAATATCCCACAGAAAAGGGAAACAAGGGACCCCAAGGTTGGGAGTCACCAGGGTCAGGAAAAAACACAGAAAGGCTTGTAAGGAAGGGTTTCTTCTGAATTGGCCTTTGATGTTTTAAATATGAATTTTTTTTTCCTGAAGTGTTGCAACCACTCGCAGAATGTCTTGGTTCCAGCATTTGATTATTTTTCCTCTGATTGTCTCATTTTTGTCATCATCAATGCCAAAGAAAATCCACGCGTAAAAATTTATTGCATAAAAGAGACGATCTAATAATAAAACCTCAGAGACAGGAGACTCCTCTGTCACGGATTTGTTCTGTTTGTGTCTCTGTATCTGCCTCAGGAAAAACCTCTTTACTTTTGCAGGGTCATACAGGAGTTTGCTGGTCCTGGCACATGTTATTTGTTTGCTGTTTTTCAGTCATGTCTTCTCTCTTCACGTGTCTTTCACATGGCTTTTTTAGCAGTTTGCTGTCCTCTATCTGGAATGGGTGCAGTCTTCCCATGCATTATTATTCTCCTATAAAATCCAGGTTCCATAAGCAAACCATCATAACTTGTTTCACAGAAAGGAATGGAACAAAGACTATACAGGTGAGACTATATCCTGAAATCTTAGTCAGAGCTCCTGGAGAGTAAGCTTGTGGAGATCTGTGAGAGTCCCAGAGGTCTGGCTTTGGACCAACAAAAATTATATCATAGTTAATTGTGACACAAAGGTGGGGGGGGAAATGAGAACAGGTTGTGGAAATGGGGTAGAAATGCTGTGTAGAAATGCTGTGTAGAAATGCTGGGGTAGAAATGCTGTGCTGCCCTCCTTCATCAGATGAAAGAGGACGGAGATGGTGAATGGTTGGTGAGGGGGTTCCTTAGATAAGCATAACAAAAATGTGCAGAAATGTCCACAAAACTTGTGCAACATCCACAAATCTTGTGTATGTCCAGAACCTGCAGAAAACAGAACTGTCCTGTATCTACTCAGCAAGGAAACTAGTCCTGGGAGGAGAAGTCTTGTTTCCATCTGACCTCCCCACATCCCAAAGCTCCTCCTTGCAGAGGAGCCTTAGGGGTATTTTAAATCACACCACACAACATCATTATAATATCCATACCGATTCTGCATGGAATCTAAATTATGACAGCACTGTCTTTGGGGTACTAAAGCCCCAGGGTTGCTGTTCCCTGGAGAAATATGTGGTCTGTTTCCAACATGATGAACAATCTGTGTCTCTGGATGCTCTTCTGCTTTTCATTCTTCTACCCTTCTTCAATCCTTTACTGTCAGTTACACATAAGGGCAGTGCCCAAACCAGGAGGTGCAACTGACAGATGTGAGAAAGGGCTGTTGCTAGTGGTTTGTTTGTTTAAAAAAACTTCCCATTAGGGACAGCTGAATGGGAATCTCAGTCTGGAGCCTGTAAATTTTATCCTGTCACCAGTTTCTTAAGACTCAATAAAACAGCATTGAGTATTCCATGTTTCTTGCTATGATGGTTCTTATCCTGGTACCTGTGAAGTGTCTGTTCTTGGAAGTCTGAGACCTGGCTTTTAATACATCTCTCCCGAGGCTCAACTGACAGCAAAGCACGTGCATGTCCTCGGCTCAAAGTAAGGAAAGTTTAGGCTAAGGTTACTTACTGTGAGAATGCAACTTTAAGATGAAAAGAAGTGAGCAGAAATGAAAGATGGTTTTATTTTTAGGAAAGAACTTGGCTTTGAATAACAACTGTTGCAGAGCTCAGGACTGTTGTTAGCAAAGAAAGGGTTTGTGGTCTTGTAAGAAGTTTAATATAGCACTGCTGGTTCTCTGCTTCATGGCGATTCCTCCATTTTTCATTTGTCCCTGTAAAAAGTTTCTTGTCTGGAGACTGGCTGTGATTTAATGGTATTCTTCTAACCTGACTGTCCATGACAAATTCCCCAGCATTTCAGAACATCTAAAGTGCGTTTAGAGCCTTGGAAGGTTTTTTCTGTATTTGTGAGGAGCCAATTCAGTTTTGTTATGCCTCAACAATGGTTGTCAGAGGCATGTGACTGGAAGAAGCCTCGTCTCTGGGAGGCCTTGGCCTGGCAACACCTCCCGTGACGCAGGCAGTAGGAGACACTGAGGGGTGGCTTCTCCAATGAGTTGGTGAAAAGGTCTCCACCAATGCACGGCACAGGAAGGTTGGACCGGGCCAATAGTTCCCTGCCAGCAGGCGGGCTTTGGAGGGGCCGGGGGGGTATAAAAACTAACTCCGTGAGGGGTGGCTGCTGCCCGCGGGGGCTCGGTACGGCTCGTTTGCTGGCCTGCTCGCTCCCTCCTTTGCCCCGGCCCCAGCCTGCCTTCCCCCTCTCCTGCCCTCGCTGCTTCGCCCTCACACCTGTCCTGCCTCCCTGTATCCCTGACCGCCGCCTTGCCACTTCGCCCCGCGGCCTGGCCTGGGCTGCCAGCTCCCAGCCCTGCCGCCCCGACCCAGCCGTCACTGCCCGCCCTGCCGCCCCGATCCAGCCGCTCGCCGCGACCCTGTCCAGGGTCCGGGTCCTCCCGTCCGAGCTCCCACTCACCTCGTGTTCGCTGCCGTCGCCTGTGGGGCCGCGCCCCTCGGGGCCCTGCGCAGGCTCGCTCAGGCCCAGCCGGGCCATGGGCAGGCAGCGTGCGCACCTCCCGACACCGGCAGCACTGCCCCGATTCGCTGGGGGTAACGCTCTCTTTTTCGCTCTGTGCTCCCTCTGTCCTCTCCCCCATTCCTCTTCCATTTCTTCTTTTCTGTCTCTTCGAGCCCTCTTTCGTTTGGGCAACTCCTTTTCCTTCTCCTTTTTGTTTTCAAATAAACGGCTTTTCGGATACAACGTTTGCTTCCTTTGGCTTAATCTCGTTCCCGACCATCCATTTTTAAAAGAACTCTCCGCAGTTCCCCACAGTGGAAGGCAACATTATTTCTCCCTAAATTACAGGATGTCCAGACTGTGCACCCAAGAAAAGCCATAGTATTGGAGTGCTTTCAGCAGCCTGAGAACTGCATCTTGGTCAGGGCAAAGAAAAGAACCCACTGCATGCAGGCATACTTGTGAACAAGAGGCAATACTCTGTCTCTAAAAGACGAGTATCTGACAATTGATTGCAGGATAAAATGCCACCTGCATACTTGTACCAGGATGGAGCACTCGATGCTTTTGTCCCTGCATCTGCACCTGGAACCCAGAGTGTGGGGACTGGATGCACTGTGGAGATTTCCATCTGCACTATTTCATTTGCTGTATGTTGGTAACTCGTGCTCTTTGCACAGCGTTAGTACCACAGAAATTACCTTTTTATTGCCCCCTTTCAGAAGGGTCATAATAACAACCGCCCAAACCTCTTTGATCCTCTTTGACTTGCCCCCTGATGCCTGCTGTTGTTGCCTCTGTTTTTCAGCTCGTCATGAAGTTATCACCAAAGAGATCCTGGAGCTGGATACGTGGGAGAACCAGTGGAACGTGGTGGCCACCAACGTCCTCATGCACGACAGTTACGATGTTTGCCTTGTGGCTCGGCTGAACCCGCGGGATCTTATCCCTCCTCCCCCAGATTTAGTGGACCAATAGAAGTTCAGTGACTCTCAGTGCTTCCAGATTCTGCAGAAACTGAAGAATTTGGGGAGACAAATGCTGCATTGGCTCTGGATCACAGCTGAGTCCCACACAGAGGAAATGGCAACATATGCTTAAGGACAGAATTGAGCTGTGCTTCTCTGATGATGCTTAATTTGCTAGTACTGGTGCTCTGGACTTCTGTGGTTGAAAGTCAAGGTTGTCCAGCCTTTGTGTGTGGCTCTTCATCTTCAGCCTGGCTGTGCAAGCTCCAGTGTTGGGTGCAGCCTGGGCTGCTGGGACGCTTTGCCTCACAGGCACAGTGGCAGCCCAGGGCTCAGTTCACAGCAGACATATGACAGAAAGCTCGAGACAGGGAAATCCCTCCTTTGCTGTTCATCCCACTTGGATCTACTTAAGCTACCCAGGAAGCTAAGAAATAGATGAAGTCAGCTGATGAAAACAAGTGCCAGACTGTAATTGACTGATGCAGAGGGAAAACATAGAAAAGCCTTTGTTTGAAACAAAATCCCATTAGCCAAGGTCCATTAGCCAAGAACACCAGCTCCTGCAAACGTTATCTAAACCACAGACAGGACAGTCAAGACATCCTGTCTTCACTAATAGACCGAACCTGTGCTAGTAGAAAACTAATCCTTTGGCAGCAAGTCACAAATGAGTCTTTCAATAGGGTTGGTAGGCAGTCTCTACCAAAGACAAGAAGAATCTTAAATTTTCACATAGATCCTATTTATTACAAGGTCTGGTGTGACCAGGATCTTAGAGTTCAGTTAAGAAACTTCCTTTGAGAGATGAAGAAGGGGATGCAAACTAAAAATAATAAATAAGACCAGTGTTATCTGCATATCAGTGTTGTAGCTACAGGGAAAGGAGAGATGTGCTAAACAATAAAGGTTTGTATAATAGGAATAGCTTGAAAGAAGTAGCATAAGGCAAATTCTCTACCAACAGAATGTGTTATAATCACAGGGAAGAGGAACAATTCAAACAGTGTTTCTGAAGGCAGTGTTAGCCTTTGTAGGGCTTGAAGACAGTAGGTTAGAGTTAAAATTCTTTCCAGTACTGCTATCCCATTTGAATTACCCGTAAATATTCATCAATTCTCTGGTGCCTACCTTGCAGTGTATCTGTCACTGCCTGGGCAGTACGGACAAGAGAACTGGAAATCTCAGTTGTGCTCCTGGGCCACAGTTGTAAATGACAGCATGCTGCAATGCAGACTGAATGTCAGAGGCAAACATAAGAGTAAACTATGATATTGTATGAAAATGATCATTGTCAGCAAGAAGTGGCTTTTGATCACTACAAAAGCAGCAACAAAAGTGGAACAAAAAAAATAGCAAAGAAATGAGGGAGTCCATCAGGCAGTTTACCCATAGTTACTTTCAGGATTTGTATTTTAGAGCATCTCGATTTTCTCTTTCAATCATGTTTTAGGCTGCAAAAATGCCAGCTTTTTTTGTTGCTTTTTTGACTGCAGTGTTTATGGCAGAGAGAAATGGAGAAGATGATCCAAAGGCCCTTTCCCAATTCTGACTTCTGTTATTCATGAATTATTCTGTAAATATCCAGTGGGAATATTAAGCTGTCATGTAAAAACTGTTAGCAGGAAGATCACTAAGTGTTCCTGATAACTCCAGTAGGACACTGAGGAATGCTCAGACAATAAGGGAGTTAGGGAGAAAAAAAATAAGGAAAACATGTCGAAAAGGAGAAAATCCATGAGCCTTACAGCTAATTGCTTGTCTTCCTTTATGTTTCCCAAGCAGAATGTGTGTCTAAACACGTGCTCGTGTTTGTATAATTTCTGTATTATTCAGCCTTTTTTCTTTCCATTGCTCATATGTAGGTCATCATCTGCCTAGAACAGAGCTGTGACAACCATGAACTTCAGTGGTACAAATCAGTGACCAGTTCCTAAAATCTCAACCCCTCTGGTCACCAAGCACAGTTGTAGGTGTAAGATCAAGGAGGCAAACTCTGCTTTAATAAGTTTTTAAACAAAATCAGCAGAAAGTTCTTCCAATCAATAGCCATCCAATATTGGAAACTCTTCACCTTTTGTTGTTACTGCGAAATAACGGTAACTTTTTTCTAACTTCTCTACAAGGCTCTTAAGGCAGCTGGAAGCAATGCTCTTGAGCATCCATTATGGGTTTCCTTGTGAAACTCCAAATTCTGCAACTGTATCTACTGATTTTCTTTTTTCTTTTTTTTTTTTTTTTGTTTTTTTGTTTGTTTGTTTGTTTTAAGGAAGAATGTTTTAAAGGGTTTTTTTGGTCTTTGATCTCTGCTCTGTGATCTATTCCTTATGGTTCTTGCAGTTGAAAGCCTGGGCTAATCTACTGGATTTCACTCCCTGAAAGACAGTCTATTTGGAATATTTCAAGGGCAGAAGGGAGATACTTGCAATCTTTCATTAGTCATATTTGACCATGTATGTGAAACTCAGCTGACACTCTTCTGTTAAACTTTTATTCCAGTAGTGAGCTGGCTGTTTCTTTTGCACTTCATATGTTTTGCTTTTTAGACCGATCCTTAATGAGCTGGATGGAAGGAAAGTATATACTCTGAGAAGGTCTGTCGTGAGAACTGAGGAGAGTAATGATATATATATATTGGCCTTGAAATCAGCAAGCTTGAGCTGCACTGGGCAGTTAACAGGGTTTTTTTTCATGCAGCACAGCCAAGTGACCTTCCCTCACATGCACTGAGCATCACCTTTCCTGCTGCCCACGGGCTCTGACTGCCAGTGGGGACCCTCATGTGTCTGTCTCTGTTTCTGCCCGTCAGAATAGTTAGCACTATTTATCAAGCAGGGGAGTGGGGTTTTTTTCTGGATTAAATATCTAGGATGGGGGCACTAACTTCTTGATCTTATGTGGGCCCCATTCAGTTCTTGGATTTCCCTTGGGATGACTACAATTTCCAAACCAGTATTTGAAAGTGTAGCTCATCTGGCGGCAGAAGCAGAAAGCATGCTTATTGAGATGTATAGAACTCAGCCAAAATCCTTCTGAGAGTATAAGAATCTGCTGGTCTGCTATGTCCATGGGTAATCTCACATTGCTGTGAAAATCATTAAGAGTCTTGATTTCTTCTATGACAAAACCTGATGCAAAAAATAAAAATTAAAATTACAGAGTATGCATTCTCCAACCTCCACCAAGTGTGGGTTTCACTGAAATAATATTTTATTGCAGCTCCTTTCCGTCTGAGCAGCAGTTAGCCGAGTGTTTCATCAAGGCTGAATTTACATCATCCATAACTCTAAAATGCAAGCAGTGCTGGAAGCTACTGACTGTTTAAATGAGTGGGGGGTTACGAAGCAAAAGCATATACTACGGTTTGACTTGAAGTGCTGAAGTACTTCATCAGTTCCCACACATGAAGAAAAATGTTGGAATGGTCACGTGGCACACAGGGAATAAAGCAAAAAAAAATACAATGCTACAAAAAGCTAATTGAAACTCTCCATTTTTGTCTCCAGCTAATGTTTTATTTTGAAATTGTCCACAGATAATTGATTTCATAAGGATCCCTGAAGATTTCTCATGTCTGTTTTCATACATGTGGTCACAGAGGAAACCATCAGGCATCTGACTACTCACCCTCACACAGCACGGCTGGGGTTGGTTGCCTGTGCCTCAGTCCCTGCCCACAATAGGCAAACACACACACACATTTTGCATGTGTGAAATATTGAAATTTATGGGGCAGTGTCTGTATTGTGTTCCAGCAGACACACATTGCCACTCAGAAAGCCTTGATTTGCCAGAAGAAAACTGCCTTGGTGCACACAGAGCTGTCAGTTTTTCTACCAGCACTCCCAAATATGCTCCAGGTAAGAGGCTGAGGGAGCATCAATACAAGAGGCTGACAGCAGAGATGGGAAGTGTTCCCAGGGTGTTACAACATGTGGTGGAGCCAAGGTGGGATTAATGATCCTCCCCATCTCTTCCTGGGAATGGTTCAGAAGAAAAAGGATTTTGCCCTGGATCCTCATCCCGGTTTTTTCCTCTACTTGAGATGTATACTGAGATCCAGGATCATCTGCCGAACAATGAAAATAAAAAGCTAGAATAATTTTTTTAATGTTCAGATATATTCATAAAGATCTATGTTGCTTTTCTGCTGATTTGGAAGATAATGACATTCTTTCAATAAGCTGTTTACCTAGTGATTGCTGTCTTAGCTACAGGGGTGGTCCCTTTCACTGGCTGCTCTCTTAATGGATTGTGTAGCTCCTCTGAAAATAAGTTTCATGAATCACAATGCTTTGTATCACCTGGTCAGAAATTCAGTTCTCATTTGCAAATGTCTGTAGCTCTCCCCACAGCTTTTCAAGTGGACTTTTGCGCCAGCTTCAAAGAAAAGCTATTTCACCCCCAGTTGTGCTCAGCTGGAACTAGTACATTTGCAATTTACTATCATTTGACGTGTAGAGGTTGAAAGCAAAGGAAATATTTGGAAATGGCAAAAATATACCTAGAAAGTAGGCAGAAGTACACTTTCTTCTCTCTTGGTGAATGTCTCAGTGTGTACTGCCCTGCCTGGTGTTTGATGGAGTGATTCACTGATCACCCCTGGCTGCACCCACGGCACAGGGCAGGCTGGGGCTGCGTGTTTGTAGTGCTGGAGCAGAGGGACCCAGCACGGTGTGGAGCTGTGGCTCCTGACAGGCTGCCTTGCCCTGCCTGAGGAATTACCTTCAAACCTTATCTTTAAGTGTTCCACAACGTCCACAGAGTGTATGTGTTTTATATACATATGTATAACATTATTTTTAGAAGTTCTTTACTGACAGCAGTAAGATCCTTTTTATAAAACGTACCTGGCAACCCTGTCTTCTGCCTAGCTCATCAAAGTACTTAAAAAAAAAGTGTTGGTCTTTAAATAATTGTAACTATTCTGGGCTTCAAGTCAAAAAGAACCTTAAATGCCTTGCTGAGCTAAGGAACAAATGGGGAAATCTTTTAGTACTCCCCTGTGTCTTTTTCCTTCTCCAAATTTTTGCTGGCTGTAGTGCTCTCCTCAGAAGCTCAGAGTTTTCTCAAAAGCTTTGTGCAAGTCTCTTCTGTTTCTCTTCCCCTAATCCCATTTCTTCCTCAGCCCTCTTATCTGACCAGCCCTTAAACTCCTTTGTTTCTCCTTCAGTTCCCCAGAAGTTGGGAACAGCCAGTCGGGGTGTTCAGCAGCTCCTGACCTTACAGAAGCCTATCACTCCAGCGTCAAACCAGCTTTGAAGGACAAAAGGAGGATCACACCAGCTCCCTGGATTTGAGGACACTAATTTTCGGGCAGGTTCTAGCCCCAGCCCAAATTCTGCTGCCCATTCTCGTACCAGATGAAACCTGCCTGCTCTGCAATGCTGCAGGTCCTGTGGCAGGTCGGGGTTGGGAGGTGACCTGCAGCCTTTCAGCCCTGCCGCCGTCTCGCTGCGTGGTGCTGCTGAGTTTGACGTTAAATGCCTCCCATACTGTGCGTGCCACGGCTGTAATGACTGCAGGCACAAGCCGTTATCATTATCTCTGATTCCTGAACACTGGTTGCTACAAAAACTGCCTGAAGCACAGAGGGAGGCGTCTTCATTATTGCATTATAGCTCACATCTTAAAGCCAGATTTCCTCCTCCATTTTCAGTCAGGCCAGGTTTCACTAAAGAACTGGATCTCTAATTTATCAGGTTTTAATATTGGTATTTTTTCTCCACTTTGTCCTTTTCTGGTCATTCTTTATAATAATACAAGTGATTTTGCCAGCTTTTCTGTGGAATGCATTATCCAAGCCAGCCTCCCAAGGCCACTGGCTTTTCATTGTCAGGGTCCAAGTACAGCCACTAAAGTGCCAGTCAGCTGCACTACTTTATTTTCTCATTCAGCAGCTTCATAGTAGAGGAAATGTATTTCATCCATACATGCAGTAATGTGAGAGGAAACCACTTCCCACATACACAAATTCCTGACTCATTCCTTTCAAATGTGGCTGAAACAACTGCTGAATCCAAACATAAAAAGCTATGATACCCATTCAATAGGCTTTTCCAGGCTTCCCAGTATGAGGAGGAGGATCACAGGGAGATGTCTTGTAACTAGAGCACAGATTGGAAATTTGAACCTCTGGGGTGTGTTTTCAGTTCAATTACTCCATTTACTAGTCTTGGGCATCTGGTCTCCCCGCCCAGGTTCACCCATGTGAAACAGTTATAATGATACACCCCTACTCATTTTGTGGGTCTGCCTCGGTGTGTTTAGAGGGAGTGGCTCACACGTCTGTAATGTTATATTGAGATCCACACATCAGAAAGTGTTATACAGTGGTAGAACAATAACACTTGCACTGTTCTCACCTCCTTGATTTTTGGTAACATACTTGGCCCTAGCATTCAGAAACTGAGCCTTTCTGGGAAAGGAGAGACTGCATGTTTGCAGCCAACCAGGGCATTTTGTTTACTCCTTCATAGAAATGCAACACCGCTTATCTAATTGCTGATGTGTTAAGTAGAAGAAGGAATGTAGGGCTTATTACATGTGCCTTCATAGCCAATCTCACTTGTACACAGGCAAAACTAATCTCAGCAAATTGAGAGGTCACTAATTGAGGCTAAATTTGAACAGTAGTAATTAGAAGGATGAATGAACTGTATTTTTCTCAAAGTAGATTTGATTTAATAAAATATGCTGCTTAGATAGACACAGTTGCTATGAAGCAAAAAAAGAGAAGGTGCTTTGCAGAACTGTAGTAGATTTACTGGGTAACTGAGACCTGAATTTAGATGATCTACCACATGTTTTATAGGAAAGCTTCAGCTCTCTGGGGAGCTCTGTAACAAATCTGTGACGCATTTAACTAGCCACTAAAAGGCCCTGCTGCATCCACAGAGTCATCTACAGAATATGCATAGAAGGGTTTTACAATATTGCTGAAACAATGTGGCATCTACATGCTCAGCTACTGAATCAAATAAAACTAAGTAAAACTTAAGGGGTTCTTAATTTGTTTATTGTTTGAGCATCCTTCAGTAATGACACTTTTAAGGTTGTGTTGACCATTTAACTACTTGAACAGTCTACAGGTACACTATAAAGTGTATAGGGAAAGGTAAGAAGATAAAAAATAAGAAGAAAAGTGACTTTTAAAGGTGTCTGATTCCATGTCCTCTCTTCTGTCAGCAGGGACACACCTCCATTTAGGCAAAGCTATGGCCATCTTGCAGCTGTGAGATGTGATTTTAAGCTGAATAGATGTACCCAAGCCAGATGTAATGATCAGCAGTGAAGATTCAATAGTGCAGGTGCCAGCTGTCGGAGCAATTCAGTGTGATCTCTAGCTGGCTTGGACAGCCCATGCTGAAGCCCAAGCTGTTACATGCTCACTGCTCTCATTAATTATGAGGCTCAGCTAAAGCTAACTAAGGTATTCACTCATGTTGCAGTCAGAACTCCTAAACGAGTATAAAAAAGGCTAAATCTGTAGTTCATCTGCAGGATTTGAAAAAGCATTTTGCAGCCAGATAATTTTGTATCCATGTTGCCATGAAGCTACAAATTGCTTATACTGGCACAGCACAGAGAGAGGCACCGAGAACAAGTGCTCGCTAAGGGGTGTGTGGCACGGCAGCTGCTTGTGCCAGCACTGCCACTTGAAAATCCACTCATCAAAGCCTGCCTTGATGCACCAGCATTCACCTCAGCTCTGCAGCCAGCCCGCTGTAAAGCCAGCTCTTTGGAGTGCTCTGAGGGGACAAACAGTCAACTACACAAAGACTGAAATTGCTCCAAAGGCTTGTCATAGCTGGTGCATTAATAGCTTACTGCTTGATGGCTTCTCGGGCTCTTACACAAAGATGCCAAATAGCAGATGAACAAAACCACAGGACAGGAAATTTACCCTCTTTCCAGTATTCACAGATGATAAAACCTCCTGACAGTTATTGTTCAGTGTTTTTCAGAAGGGATGAACAATCCACCGCTACCCAGCACTGCAGCATGGAGCAGCCATCTGATGCCCAAAATCACAGCTCTCTTGCCGGGAAATTTGCCATACTAATGCTGCTGCCCTAAGCAGCTCAGTCTTTAATCTGATTTCTTTGTTTCTTATTTCAGGCAAGCTGCTGTAACAGCAATGTTCACTAAAGGCTGCGAAGCCTCTTGGCATGTCTGTAAAACTCAGGCGTGTTAGCAATTCTCTTGCTCTTCCTAGTTGGCCAGCGTCCTGCTCACTTGCATTTAAGGAGGACTTTAATGTGTTTGTACTACTCTGATATTGCCCAGATTAGCGTGTAGTTACTGTTTTATTTCCCTAGCTGAGCTAAGTAAATATTAATAAAGATTTATATGGCCTACTTTCATAAGGAAAGTAAATCTTTATAAGTAAAAATTCAAAGTGAAGCTATAGCTTGCTTTTTTTGGAGCCATGTGTTCATCATATATTTAATCATATTTCTGTTGTTATTGGATTTACTGGATGCATTTTATAAAGTGCATTAGGAGATCCACAGGGATGTCTACTCAGAGGATGTGACCCAGCAGGATTTTTGGCCAGTGATGGAAATAGAAGCAGGATCAAACCAAGCCTGTTAAATGTTAGCATTTTAAAAAGCCTTCTCTGTGATTGAGAGATAAATAGTAATCAAAAGTCAATAAGAAGAAGTGATAGATTGTAATTTATATCTACTTTGGATTTAAACTGCATTTTTTGCAAGGAAAGACATATCAAGAAAACATTTTGTATGCCCAGCCTGAATCCAAACCTGAAATTACCCATCTGCTGAAAGTCACCACAGTTCCACTGAAAAATACGGGTGCATAAATTCTAGAGAAGGAACCAACTATTAGAATAAACATAAAACCCACTGTTGAAGCATCCATAAAGATCATCTGCTCGATTTAAATCATAATAGGTTTTTGACGGATCTCAAATCTACACCAAATTCCATGTCAGTAAACCAGCTGAGACAAAACTGGAGTCAGAGAACACTGGAAATATAGCTGCCTGGGGACAGCCCACAGTCTGACTGCAGAAGTGCTGGTCACTGGGTTAATGACACATTGAAACCCTTTTGTAGTAGGGGGAAAAAAATCCATTAGAAAAACCTACAGAGACATCTAGCTCTATGACCTAACTGCTGCAGTTGTCTGCCATACAGTGGATTATTATGGAGATAAGCAAGCATGACAAAAATGTTACAATAACCTTTAAAAACAGGAGACTGGAAATACAATGCTGTTTTACTTGCAAAGTGTTTCTCATGCAAGTGTCCCTGGGAGATGTTTTATAATAAAGTTTGAATGAAATACAATAAAAATCAAATCAAAGCTCATTCACTATGTACCAAACGGAACAGCTCAGGTTTCAGCTTTGGTTTTAAAGCCAGGAAGACAATTTACTTGATGAATTTCTGCTGCTGCTCAGAATTCCAGGAAAAAAGAAAAAGACAGTCTCTCAAAAGGTAGTTTACAAAGAGTTTGGATTTAAAAGCTGATGTTATCAAGAGATCAAAATTGAAAGAATCACGGAATTATTCAGCAAGAGCTTCAAATATCCATAAAATAAACAGAAATCAGTTCTATTCCAGGATCAAAAGCAGAATTTTACATGTACAGCATTTTCTTTTCAAGTATGCACATGGTAATTACTGCATGCAGAAATGTCAGTGTATTACATGTTTCATTTGCATGAAAAAGCTATGCAGCTACAGGCAGAGCTCAGCCCCACTCTGTGTGCACCCCACCACTACAGCTTTGTGTGCAAGAGGGGAATGCAACTCCACAGCCCTGTGTGCATGAGGTTATTCAAATTCAATAGCCAAACATTGATTTGAAGAACAACAGCTGAGGCAGAAGTCCAATGTTCACATTGTTATTTGACTACTGTCACAACTTTCCAGCTGGAGTAGAGGGACCCAGTGTCAGGTAAGATTTGCTGACTTGAACACTAAACAGCCTCCTCTTATTGGTACTTTTCCATTCTCAAATACAGGTCCAATGTGGTTGTAGCACAAAAGGTATTTTTGCTAATGCTTCATAAAATTCTAGATGAAATTAAGGCTCTGTGCCAAAAGCTGTCCCTGCAAAGGTGTAAAGGCTCTCAGGTTAATAGCGGTGATTTCCAGCCGTGGCCAATTTCCACATGGGGAATGTTACAATCAAGCTGGCAGTGATTTTTATGTAAATTAGTCCATTATCAGAGCTATATGTATCTGGCTACTAGTCTATAGGCCCTTAAGGGAAATTGGCAGCAGTATTTGCAAGACAAGCACTTTTTTCCTTAATGTTCCAAACACTGTTGTTTGTTGGTTTTTTGGGTTTTCTTAAACAATGGTTCCAGGTCAATAGTTTGATGATTAAAAAACAGACCATATAAGCAAAAGCTAGTTCTTAATCCCTAGAAATATGAAAATGTTTGGTTTCGTTAGCTCTATTAGAATTTTTTTACAGAATCTAGTTAGATAAGCCACAGAAAAACAAGTAGGGCATGAAAAATAACCAGTTGGGGGGGGTGTTAACGTAAAAAAAACATGTTGAAGACTTCAGAAACATTAAAGAAGCAGGAAGAGAACACATGGGAAGCATTTAGATGGTACAGAGACTTTAACCTTGTATTAGCTGTAGGCCTTTCAGTCTTGCTGAAACATTCACCTGTTGGTTCACCACGAGCAGGGACAATTTGCAGGTTGTCAGCTGAGAACCAGCCATTATCAATCTGGTCTGGTGTTCTGTGGCCAGCAGTGGCCAACAACTGCATCCCTCAGGGAAGGATGTAAAACCACTTCATTCTTCTTGCATGTATTTCAACTGCCCATATTGCATGAACTGGTGGTGCTAAGTATCTGCCTGACCTTGTTGGCTGATCTGCATAATTTTACCATAATTTGTCATAATTTGCCCCCCTCATGGCACAGTTTAGCAAACAGAAGGTAGCTTTATTACTGAGTTTTTTCTGAACCAATAGTGCTGCTCTCATTGCAAAACTACACATTACCTTTTGTTTCTACTTGAAATACTGAGGTTTCATGTGAAGATGCGGGATGAAACGCTGCTCCTATTGCAGTTTTGTTGTTGTTCTTTGAGAAGATCAGGGTTTAGCCACTGACTCTTCGTGCTACACAAAGTGTGTGTTATATAGAAGGTCTGTTTTATCAGAGCCAGAAATCAGGATCCTCGTTACTGACAAAGCACTGCTGTAATACTGCCAGCTGGGAGCACGGCTCGTTAAAGGTACAGTGTTATACTTATAAGTACCTTATAAGATACCTTATTAAGCATTGCTTGAAATACATGGAATAAAATCATGTTCTAGGAGCACCTGAGTGAACAAATTTGAGAAATAGAGGTGTGAGTCATAACAGGAGTTCAAGACTCAAAACATTTCATGTAAAGGAGTAGCAAGATATTCAGTTAACCTCTCATGTCCTGATAATGATATTGGAAATGCTTTTGTGCATTGCAGTTTTGGACTTACGCCTAGTGGGAAGTTAGGCTTACTTCTTTTGATATATTCTATTTAATCAGTGGTTTGGATATCTCATTTTAGATATTGAAATTGGAATTTTTTTTCCAAACGGCCACAGCTATGAAACAACCAAGTGCAGGGCCCAGCACTTCACAATTGTTGAACCTCATACAATTGGCCTTGGCCCATCAGCCCAGCCTGCCCAGATCCCTCTGTAGGGTCTTCTCTGGCAGATCAACACTCCCACCAAACTTGGTGTCATCTGCAACTTACTGAGGGTGCCCTCCATCCCCTTGTCTGGATCTGTAATGAAGATATTACACAGAACTGGCCCCAGTTGGAGCCCTGGGGAACACCACTTGTAACTGGCAGCTGCTTGCAGTTCCTCAGGCAAGCTGGGAGATTGTCTCCTGATTACAGACTACAAGGGAAACTCTAGCTCTGTGGAAATCAATGGAGTCTGGCTGTTGGCTTAAAGGAGCTAGCTAAGTCTCTTTTAGATTAGTAGCAAACAATTTACTTCAGGAATGTTGTCTACTCAGGGTTTCCTGAAGATCATCCTTATGTCTGTGCTCAGCCGTCATTCAGATCATGAGCTTCCACTTGTGACCTTGTTTCACACATGCTACCACCTCTAGAGCTCATCTACCTGCATAAATAAATCTTTAGGGACATCTAACAAGCACCTGTCAAACAGCCTGAGAGACAGCATGGGGGTGGCAGGCAAAGGGGACGTCAAGTCTGTCACAGTTGTGGTTGGTCCCTGGAACTCTGTCAGAGCACTGGAGATGCAGCTGCTCCATCTGAGCAGGATCTCATGGAGCTCCCCACGTGATGATCTTTTAGGGGACTCACAGTACAGCTGCACTCTGCAGAGAGAGGTCACAGTGATCTCCTGAAGCACCGTGTGGGGCCCGGGGATCCGTCTGCAGGAAGCTCCGTGCAGGACTGTAGACTGTATCATCTTACACTTAACACAGGGACTTCTGGTCCTGAAAGTGGCCCTTGGGCATTGATGCGCTGTAACAATTAAGTAATGACGGTAATAAAACTTGCCTACACAGCTGTGTGCATTTCATGCAAGCTGAGAAGGCACCATAAGTAAAGCAGTTCTTCCACCTTGTGGTTACACAGACAACTGCTGGCAGAGAACTGAACACAGACACTGCAGCTAAACAGCCCCAGCACACACAGGGCTGTTGCTGTCCAGGACCCCTCTTGCAGACTGATGCTACAAATCTGAGCTAGCCTTGTTTTGCAAGGTGAACATCTGTGTGTGTCTGTGTGCATTACACACGTGTGTACAAACAATAGCTTTGTGATGCCCTCTGGCCATCCCAGCCTACGGGTGCTCCGAGACCAGGATGCCAACAGCTGGAGGGACTCCTGCATCCTCCCTGGTAAGGAAGGGCCTTTGCTCAGTGCAACAAGCAATCCTTGACACACTGATAAAATGTCCTGGTGTGGGAACAGGGCATGAGCAAGTCACAGACGTGACAAATGTGATCTCTTCAATGAGAGATTGTAGCTGGTTTCTGCAAGCAATGACTAGAATAAAAGGGAACCATTCAGACGCAGAGAAAAATTCATCTTTGCTGCTCTCCTCATTTCTACTCTCTGCCCCTATTTTCTGCTTTTTACCTCTGGCTATTGAAGCAATCATGTAGTCTTTGCTGTTTGCATCAGGGTACAATTCAGCACAATTAGGTCCAGCATCTGTAGTCAGTCACCACAGAGCAAAGCTTGATTTGAAAAGCAGTAATTAAACGTCAGCGTTGCACTAATGCAATAGAGGTAAATTGAGATATATAATTTTGCAGTAAAGGCTGAAGATTTGCACTGTGTGGAACAGTGGAACACACTGGCTAACAAACTTCAGTGCCAGTAAGTGAATACTAATGTTTTTAATGGTCTTAAATTACATTATTGCTGAAGCAGGATTAGCTTGGTTACATAAGAGGGACTGATTTGGTTCGAAGAATAGCAAAACATGAAAAGAACAAGCTGTTTTAAATCTATGTCTGCTTCTCAGATGTTGCTGTTCTCTAAAGAGCAGTTTATTAATTACATGCTATCCTCCTCCTCCTCATCATAATCATTCCAGTTGTACCAGCTGGCACCACTCTACACTGCGTCCTCGTGCAGTAGTAGGTGCTTCCGAAACAGTGTAAAAATCAGCCCTAGTGTATAAAATTCCATTTTTGTCACACTGTCTGCAATTGGCTGCCAAAATATTTCCCCAAGATAAACTGTCAAGGTCAGGGAGTCATACGAGGCCCAAATTTGACTCAGTGTCTCACATGGCTTTACTGTAATAATGCCCCAAGAACTGTATCTTCAGTTTCTTTTGCTCTTCACCTCTGCAGAGTGACACCTGATTATATAAAGGAGCTGAACTTGTCTCCTCTCTGTGTATTTTTTTACTGCAGTTGGCAAAACAGTTTCTTTTTTTTTCACTGTAAGATCTGGGGAAAGCTTGCTTTCAGCAAACCATTTTTTCTACCTAGAATTGAATTTCAATGGCAAATTTGACCTGTAGGACTGTACCCTTTTCAACCCAAAATGTGAAGTTGTTCATGCCCAGGATGGACAAAATAGAGATGTAGGCAAAATCTAGTGAGTTTTCATCCTCGCTGTCTAAGTAGAACATTCTATGTAATTATACATTTTTTTTACAGTAGAGAACCAGATTATCTTCTTGTATAAAATTATTTTTAAAAAATTAAAACAGGAACACAAGAAGTCTGACAGGTGGGCCATGCAAATAACAGTCTATTAAATATTGTTCTCTATTCTTATGGCACAGACAGAGTTTACTAGCACAAAAAGAACGTGTGACTGTGCAAATTCTGGCATCTCACTGCATGCTTCTACCATCAATCCCCCGATGACTGCTGTGCTTCTTTGTCCAGACTTCCACAGAACCACTGCTGGTTCTCCCTTTTGCACTTATCAGCTTTGATAAACCAGCACAGTGTCCACATTACTAAAACAATCTTATCAAATCAACTCTGCAAGACAGCATGTCAGTTGGAAAGCAGTTGCTTTATCTCTAATTAGAAATGGGTGGATTAAAACCAGTTTCAGCAAACTGGATGTTTTGACAAGAGCAACCCTGGACAAGAACTAAAACATTCGCACACCCATTGGCAGATGTCTTCAGTAACTCATAGATAAGATGCATGGTTTCAGAAGCCTGGAGAAGGGCAAATATACAGTCCAACAATAAAAAAAAAAAAAAAAAAAAAAAAAAAAAAAAAAAAAAAAAAAACCACCAAAAAAAAACCACCCCGAAAAAAAAACACCAAAAAAAACTGTAAAAGAAAAAAAAATTAAATGGGAATTAGGGATGGTCGTTTAAATTAATCTCAGAAAAGTAGGGATCAAATAATCAAACAAAGCATACCTAAGTGGTTAGAAAGTATCAGGGAGATTTTGTGGAAGCCATTATGCGTTTTATAGACTGTATACACTGACTTTAATTGCTTTGTATTAGCACTTCTATTTACTTTAATCTTTCCCTTGACTTCTGTTTACCTTCCCTTTCAGACCACTGATAACTCCCCCTGTAAAGGCCTGGAAAATACACAGAACGTTGAGTGGTTCTTGGAAAGAAACACCTCAAACAATCAGTGAGCACGTTTCCCCTGTTGGTGCTGCGGGGTGACACAGTGACGTGTGGATGTCCCGTGACTTCCTTGACACGCAGCCCAAAGCGTCACATTTTCAGCAATGGTTCATATTTTATTAAAGCCCAGCTGGATCTGGGTGTGTTACACGTGGCCTCGGGCAGGCAGGGACTGTGGGACACTGACACCTGGAGCTGTCTGACCCCAGACACCTAAAATACAGGTATCTAGGCTGAAGTTGTCACGTTAGTTCCCTCTATAATAAATAGACACGAATACCTCTGGAGGATGATTCATCTCATCTGAAAACATGTGTGAGATAAGCAGAGTAATTTCTCCAGAGATGTAAGGTAAGCAGAGTATTTCTCCACTTGTATCTCCATTGACCAGAGAGTCCAGAGAACTACCTACACACGTCACTTCTGAATGGCCAAAGGCAGCTGAGCCATTTGGACAAAGCCACTCTTTCCACCACCTGATGTGTGACACTCGTGTTGTGTGGTAGGTGCAGGGAGGTTCTTACTGCAGAGCAAGGCCTACAACATCCTACTACGAAAACACGTAACCAGGAAACAAATGTTAAGTGTTTATTTATGTATTTATCTGTTGAAATCTCTTAAACCAGCGCGCTACGCTTTCCACTAGCTAAAACACGCGTTCCTCGACACAACATGACACAGGAGCCAGTCCCGTACCACACCAAGATGGCGGTAGGAGCAGGACTACAACTCCCAGCAAGCTGCGCGTTGCTGCGTCACCTGCGCCACGGAGGTTACGAGCCCTCTGGCCGCAGAGCACGATGGGAGTTGTAGGCGGAGGGCTGCGCGGCAGGAGCCCGGCGCATGCGCGGCGGCGGCAGCGGACGCGGCGCGTGGCAGGAAGCGGAAGGGGGCGGCCGCGCTCGGAGCCTGACGTGTCCCTCCCTCCGCGGCCGCCGCTCGCTGCTGCTCCGCCGGCGCCGCCATGGGCAGTGAGTACCGGGAACCCCCGATTTAGCGGCTCCTGCTGGCTTCTTGCTTCTCCCCTCCGGCCGGGAAAGGTGGCAGCTCATCCCGGGGCAGGAACCGGCGCTGTACGCCCCGTGGCGGGCGCTCCGCCCGGCCCCTGAAGGCTGAGGGTGCCGGGCGCGGTATCGGGGCGGGGGGGGCGGGATGTCACCCCGGGCATCGGGCGTGACCCTTCCAGGGACATTGTCAGAGGGAGCTACAAACTGTGTCTGCAGCCCGGAGTGATCCGGTCCGTGGGAGTCTGCAGGGTCCCGCACCTCGAGAAAGAGCTGCTTGGAAAGCGTCTTAGTCGATTGGTGTATTACTGTAGATGTTGGAGAGAACCTTGATTTGGTTTAAATTGAATATCGCGGTCGAGTGTAACTTTTCAGACACAATCGTTTGAAATCAAGAAAATATCTTTTGTGGGCTGGTCTTAGAGCGTCACTGAGTTGCCGCTGAAGCTGCAGCCTTCCGTGAAGAGGTGGGAAGGCACCAGTGGTTTCAGCGCTGCTCTGTTGTACTCTTCTTGCTTCAAATCAGTCCAAAATAACAGGTGCAACTTTAGATTTGTCTTAGCAGATTTAGAGTTAACTCTTCTTCAAATTCAGAGCTCTCTGCTTGTGGGAGGACTTGTGACTTTGCAAATCCCCTCTTCATATATGCTTTTTTTATGACAAACTTTGATCTAAGGATGTGTTTTTTTGGCTAGAAGGGGATCATGGCATGAGATGTTCTGTAGACTAACGTGAATTGATGCTTCTGAATTGCACGGGTAGGAGTTGTTAAGCTGTATGGCCCAAAATTGTGTAGGAATTCTTAAGCTGTATGGCCCAAAAGTAATATATATACATAATACCCAAGGCACTTTTTTTTGAAATATCACACTGGGGAGAAACTAACATGAAGTAAAAGTTCAAGGGTGTTGATAAGCTCATGTAAAGCAATGACAAAGGGTTTTTGGTGCTGTCAGCCTACTCGGTGAAATGGGAAAACGCTTGACTTTAATTCTGTTCGCAGTCCATACTGTACTAGCTACGTGCTAGTACACGTGCTAGCTGCATCTCTGTGTATTTAGAACAGATAAGAATTTAGTAATACAAAACACCCCCCCAAACCAACCAACCAAAAATTTCCCAAAACTGGGATTTTTATTATATAGAGTACATGCCCAAATTCAATTCAGCTTGAGATTTTCCCAGTGTTCGTTGTATCTGTGTGTTCACTTTGTCTTTTAACTTATTTCCATACAGTAAAATTTCTTGAAGTGATCAAGCCCTTCTGTGTTATCTTGCCTGAAATTCAAAAGCCAGAACGGAAGGTAGGTTAATAAAATTTTCTTCCTAGGTTTGTATTTGTGTGATATAAAATGTTTGGAGTTTGCATTTTTGGGTTTTGGGGTTTCTTCTCTTTTGGGATAACGGCAGTTTTAGGCACAGTTGTTTTTAATGGAGTGCATGTGTAGTGCATCTTGTCTTGTGGATGTGGTTGTACAAGAATAAATGCAGTTGTGCAGATTTGGTTATGTCACAGCACTGCATGGTGAGATGTTGAAGGCAGTACAGATTGAAGTGTAAACTGGAGTAAGTTAAAACAGCAACTTGAAAATCTCTGCTTCATAAGCTCTAATCTAAGATTATTTGCTGAGATAAGCGGCTCTCTATTATTGCTTTTTTCTCATCATAAGCTCTTTCTCATGAAAATGTAAGACTCATTTCTGTGGAAGTACTAGAATTACCTTGCATTGACATAAGCTTGTTTATTTGGATTAAATTTTCAATAAAGCTTTGTAACTTTCCTTGGTCTTACATGGGATAAAAGGGATGAACAGTACATTATTTTCTTTAGGATGTTCTGTACTTTGTCCCTTCGCAAGAAAATCAAGTGTGCTACTATGAAAGTTTGCTTGATGGACTGGGTCTTGTTCTCTTGACGGCTTTATCATCTGTTGTTGGTTTTTGGGTTTGTGTTTTTTCCCTTTAGATTCAGTTTAAGGAGAAGGTACTATGGACAGCTATCACACTCTTCATCTTCTTAGTATGCTGCCAGGTATGTCTCCTTCCCTTTTTTAAGGAAGAGCTGGAAAAGCTATGCTATGAAGCATGCTATGAAGTCTCTAATTTAATCTCTTGGTTGGAAATGCAGATCCCCTTGTTTGGCATTATGTCATCAGACTCAGCAGATCCTTTCTACTGGATGAGAGTGATTTTGGCATCAAATAGAGGTATGGTCAGTCTTTCAGGAGGGCATTTTTTTTTACCTTGAATCAAAATGGTTTTGGACTTTCATTGCACTCCATTTTAATGAAGATAAAAACTGAAGTAGAGAATGAAAAGTAGTTTTTCTGTATTATGTAAAGTCATAAACTAGTGTGGCATTGGGAAAGGCACAACTTTCTGGACAAAATGAGTTTATGGTTGACTGTGTGCAATCTATCATATCTACAAAAACTGAGCTTTTTTTTTGTGGGAAATGGTTAGGGAAGAGACAGTTCTTAGTTACTTGCATTGCTGCTGTTCAGTCTTCAAGGTTTGTGATTTGTATTTGAAGTCACATTCCTTGAGTGCTGTGGTTTCCTGGGTGACATCTTTGAGTCTGTCATCCAGAAGATTGAAATGCATAGTAGTTTATATAAATTTCTATTTCTTGTAGAGGCTTTCTAATGCAGGTATGAAAGTTAAAATTCATGATAGTTTATATAAATTTCTGTTTCTTGAGGAGGCTTTCTAATCAGCTATGAATTAAGAATGGGGACAGTTTCCTGAATTCACTCTATCATTCTATATCATTTGGGCTATCAGTTTATATCATACTTTATTTTATGCAGAGTAAATCTGCTCTTGACAGCAGAAGTCTTTTTCAGTGAACATAATATTTTTGAGGTGCTGAGGAGTACTACATATCAAACTGACTTCTAACAAGCTTCTGTTGTCATTGAGAACTCTTACATTTATGGAGATTTCAAGTTTTAGATCTTCTCCATCGTGATGTAAAGGTTGATAAAAACTAACTTTGAACTTCACTGTTCTTCCTGTGTCTGGCAGGAACGTTGATGGAGCTGGGCATTTCACCCATTGTCACTTCAGGGCTCATCATGCAGCTCTTGGCAGGTGCTAAGATAATTGAAGTTGGTGACACCCCAAAGGACAGAGCTCTCTTCAACGGAGCCCAAAAATGTGAGTAACAGCTCGTGTTAAACGCTGGTGGTTTAGAGCATCTCACCCTAACAGGGGAAGGTGGGAACTTACCATGGGATGAATGGTGGAGTTGGACTGGTGGGTTTCTGTCATGCTGTGTGTTCATGTTCTGCTGCAGATACCTGTATTTCATCAGTCTTTTACTGACAGCTCTCTGCCTTGTTGGCTGTTAAGCTTCAAAAAGGTGTGAAAAGGAAAAGTATCAGTGCAATTGGCATTGCTGCTGTAATCTCTTCAGATAAGTGAAGCAATGTAAAGACTGTGGGAACTCAGCTTTTGAACTGTGATGGTCAGTGTTAATCTCAGTATTTCATAGTGATTAAGATGTTGATTGTAGCTGTTTATACCTTGTAGTTCCAGGCATGGAACAAATGCTGGTATCTTTCTCATCAGTGAGGGGTCTCTGTGGTCAGTTGATAAGGACTTCTAGAAAAAATTGAGTGTTTTGTAGCTATTTGTTATGTCTATCTTAGCATGAGAGAACAGGAGCTAACAGGCTACAAGACACTTAAAAGTTACACGCTAAGGAGTACAGAATTTGAAAAACATAAAAGCTAAAACCTAGGGCATCATTCTGTACACTACTTACTGATATGTGTACTGGAAAAAAATCATAAATGCTACAGTAATATCTTAACACCCTCGGAGTTCTCAGTATCTAAAGCAGTCTTTGGTAACCAAACCCACTTGCTTCTAAGTGCATTTGTTTCTGAACTATCTGTGTATTTCTATTTTCAGTGCCAGATTTCAGACAACAAAGTTAACTTGCTCTTGAATTTAAACATCCCATGACTTACTTATTCCTTCCCAAATGTTGTGGTTTAACCCCATCTGGCAACTCAGTATCACATCGGACACTTGATTGCTCTCCCTCCTGTGGGAAGGAGAGAAGAATCAGAAAAAAAAAAATAGGAAAACTCTTGGGCTGAGATAAAAACAGTTCAATAACCGACACAAAGTAAAATATAATAATAACAGTAACAACTGTAACGAAAAGGAGAGAGAGAAATAAAACCTCAGGGAAACAAGTGATGCACAATACAATGCTCACCACCAGCTGACCGATGCCCAGCCAGTTCCTGAGCAGTGAGCAAGCCCCTCCTGGCCAACCCCCCCGGTTTATGTGCTGAGCCTGACATTCCATGGTATGGAATATCCCTGTGGCCACTTAGGGCCAGCTGTCCTGGCCATGCTCCCTCCCAGCGTCTTGTGCACCTGCTGGCTGGCAGAGCAGGGGACACTGAGAAGTCCTTGACTTGGGGTAAGCACTTCTGAGCAACAACTGAAACATCAGCCTGTTATCAGCATTATTCTCATGGAAAATCCAAACCACAGCACTGTACTAGCTACTGCAAAGAAAATTAACTCTATCCCAGCTAAAACCAAGATTCAATACGAAGAAGTGTTTTCTATTTCTCTAATTGCCCACTGACATAAATGTCCGGGACAAATACATACTTTTTCTTTTTATTCTGCAGTGTTTGGAATGATCATTACCATTGGACAGTCTATTGTGTATGTAATGACTGGAATGTACGGAGACCCATCTGAGATGGGTGCTGGTATCTGCTTGCTTATCACAATCCAGGTAATTTCTAGTCTTCTCTTCTTACTCTTCCCCTGAAAGGGTCAAAAAATCAGCCTTATGGACAGGCTGTCCCACATGCAGAGAAAAAAGGCCCAAGTGTACCTGCTTCTTCATATATAGTCTAATCTTTTAATACCCATTATGCTTTTAACAAAATGAAAAATACATGAAACTAATGGTGTATTTCTTCTTTTTACTGTAGCTTTTTGTTGCTGGTTTGATAGTTCTGCTCTTGGATGAGCTTCTCCAGAAAGGATATGGTCTTGGTTCTGGCATCTCTCTCTTCATTGCTACCAATATCTGTGAGACTATTGTGTGGAAAGCATTCAGCCCCACCACAGTGAACACAGGGCGAGGTAATATGGCACAGCCTGTTTTCTTTGCCCATAGTTTGTACAAAAAGGCAATAGTGCCATCTTGGCTGTGTAGTAAATCTTGCTAACGCAGCAAGTGCTGCTGTGCAAAGTGCAAGCACAAAGACATTTTTTCTCAATTTATAGTATCTCACATGATACTTACTGAACTTGAATTTCTTACAGTGCCTTCATTAAAAGTCAGCAGTGGTAGACTACCATTGTATTATGGTTGCTGCCCAACTTACTGACCAAATATTAGCTGTTTCTTTCTGCTCCTTGCCTTTTTTACACTTTGCCCTAAAGACCTTATTCTCCAAACTCCGCTGGAGGTGATCTTGTTTGCTGCTGTACAGTAGAAAACAGAAGTGAGGTTATGCCACTTGCTGTAATCCAAACAATAACTTGTGTCTCACCATGACTGACACTAGAAAGCATGATACTTCCCTGTAAGTTTACTTTTTTTTTTATCTGGAGGAGGAAAAAAAGAACTTGGTGCTTGTCAGTGTTTCTAGAGACTAGGTTAGGATTTAGTTTCTAGGCCACTATAAGGGGATTTAAAAAAAATCTTGGAAACAACATAGCTAATATGAAGGGTGGCATTATAAAAGCCTGAGAGCGTGCTCAAGATGCAAAAGACTCAGAGAAATCCCATTCTGAGTACAGTAGTTCAGAAGTATGCTTAATGGGACAAAACACTGAAGCTTGGAGATAATGACAGCTCATCTAACTTGTTTTTTCTTTTCCGTTCCAAGGCATGGAATTTGAGGGAGCCATCATTGCTCTGTTCCATCTTCTGGCTACTCGCACAGACAAAGTCCGAGCTCTTCGTGAGGCTTTTTACCGTCAGAATCTTCCCAACCTCATGAATCTGATCGCCACCATCTTTGTCTTTGCAATTGTCATTTATTTCCAGGTCAGTTGGAATAATGAGGTTTGTAAAACTATATGGAAGTAGGTCTGAAATCTGTTTCCTTCTACAAGAAATGATATATTCACAAAACTCATTTTTGTACTGCAGTATCTGGACGTTCATTGTACACTGCCTTCTCTTAATCAGTTTCCACACTTACTGTAGTCACACAGAAGACTTGATACTTAAAAAGAAACAAAAAACCAAACAAAAGTACCCGAGATGTATGTGTGCATGTGATATTGTTTAACCCAAATGCTATTGCTTTTTACTGGGAAATACTTTGAAGTCTTTAGGCCTGTGCGTCTCTTGCTGTTTGTTTCTGAAGAATATAGGAAGTCGCAATGTTTCTTTTCCTGGATGCTTTGTTTAGTCTTCTTGAAACTTCACATTTCTTCTGATGTCTAAATCTTTCATACCTTCTTGTGTGTTTGTGTGTTTAGACAACCCTGCAGGCTTGCAGACCCTTTTCAGAAGGGTTCTCATGGAGAGCCTTCTGGGCAGAGTATTTGTACTTGCACAAAATGATTGCAGGTTTCTTCTGTTGCTGTCAAGGCCTTGCACATGCAATTTATGATCTCTGATATGGGTTCATGTCCAGATGTAATGGGGGACTTTCTCTTGAAAACTTTTCAGGGCTTCAGAGTGGATCTTCCAATCAAATCTGCTCGCTACCGGGGCCAGTACAACACCTACCCTATCAAGTTGTTCTATACTTCCAACATTCCCATTATTCTCCAGTCTGCCCTGGTGTCAAACTTGTACGTCATCTCCCAGATGCTTTCTGCCCGCTTCAGTGGCAACTTACTGGTCAGCCTGCTGGGCACCTGGTCTGTGAGTATTCCCTCTCATCTTGCATACATCTTTACAAGGGCACCATTGAAATGTGGGGTTGAAGAGATAGTCTCTGAATTTTAAGACACACTTTGATAAGTGGTCATGCACACGGAAACTCCCAAATTAATAATTTGTTTGATTAATGGTAGCATATGAGACCTGCTGTGATGAATGTAAATGTGTGTGCTGCTGCAGTAGTAACAATGCAAAGTGACACAGAGGTGACACAAACCCAGATTTGGCTTAGTGGCTAAGCAATAGTGAGAAGGTTGCTGACTGACTGCTTGCTTCCTTCTTCCAGGACACATCGTCTGGAGGCCCTGCTCGTGCTTATCCAGTTGGTGGACTCTGTTATTATCTGTCACCTCCAGAGTCCTTTTCTTCAGTGTTGGAAGACCCTGTACATGCAGTTGTTTATATTGTATTTATGTTGGGCTCCTGTGCTTTCTTCTCTAAGACATGGATTGAAGTCTCTGGCTCCTCTGCCAAAGATGTAAGTTTAAAATGACAAATTATGTAAGCTTATATGATGAAAACAGATGGGCTGTTGTAAGAACAAGACTGACTTTCTTCTGGAAAAGCTGTTCTGCTGGTAATCTTGTTGGTAATATTCATTGTTTGTGTAAACAGGGACTGTGTCTTTTTTGCAATTGGGAAAGATTGAGACAGAACGGGGGTCAGTTTTTCCTCTTGTTTAGTGCTTTTTCAAAACAACTTCAAAACTTAAATAATTGTTTTCATTGGAATGAGGAAATTTAAAACGTAGAAACATCTGATGAGTGCGAGAGCAGGAAAGGTAACAGGAGAGGTAGAAGCTCTTTCAGTGCCACATGACAGGCGCACTGTGTGCAAGGCAGTTGCCACTGAAAAACTTGCAGGTAAAGCTCAGCCAGCCATTCCTGACATAGAGAGTTCTAAACTTCCTTTGTGAAAAAATTAACTAGAGGTTGTTATTTTGAACTTGAGAGCACTGATAATGGGGAATATAGTGCAGTGCATTAATGTACTTGAACCTAGCTTCTCAAAAATTCCATTTGCTACAGGATGTTTAATATTCAGGAACTATATCATCCTGAAATTGGAATTGGAAAACAAGACAGAAAATAGCTGTCATTGTGGTATGTTTGTATTGTGTGGTTTTGGGTAGGAAGTGAAGTTTGGCAGCCATATGGAATGGTTTAATCCATTCTTTAACAAATATGTAGTTGCACAGTTACTGTAACAGTGTGAGCACTCTCTTGTTTTGGACTTGCATCTTGCTGCTTGTCAGGCATGCAGGGAGGTGCTCACAGCCATGTATAGTCAGGTTTTTATTTCAGAGTAAACCAACAGTTTTTAACACTTTAATACTTTTCCTGATACTAAGTAAAATTCTTTTAAGTTCATGTAAAAAAAGGTCAGAAATAAAAGTTGATAAATCATTACTTAAATGTTCACTGTGTAGTGGAGAACTGGCAGCTTAATAATCTGAAAGTGTGTTTTCTCAGGGCATGGAGTCAGTGATGAGCACCTTCATGTTCCCCTGCTAGTTTGTTACCCGCAGTTGTTAGTGAAGTGTTTGCAGGGCTCTGCTGTAACCCTGTGCAACTGCAGAAATCCAGTTTAAGAACAATGTTCCAAGAAGGGACTCTAAGTCTAGTTTCTAGTGTGGCTGCACAAATAAATAGTTGACTCAATACAACATGAGTATTCATTGTTCCTGAATACAGGAAACTGAAATGGAATGGACACTGCAAGGAGAGGTTTTGCAACATCTACTACACTCTCATCAGGAGAAGGGTAGATGGCGAAACAGGGATTGAATTATGTGTATGAGAGCCTACCAGTATCCAAATGTTCCTTTTCTCAGTAGGACTAGAGTTACCCAAAAAGCTTTGTGTAATTGACAGGTAGAAAAGTGACTGTAATTTATCTGAAGTGAAAATACTGGATATTTTTAACTCAGATGAGTAATGTAAAAACCAATCCAAAACAATACAAAAAACGCCCAACCCCTCCACCATTTACTGCAATGTGTTGCTTCTGTTTTCCCACAGTACTGCATTCCATGGCCCTGGTAAATGACACTAAATTTATTTGCTCCATTCCTTGATTCAATACAGGTTGCCAAGCAATTGAAAGAACAGCAAATGGTAATGCGAGGCCACAGAGAAACTTCAATGGTACATGAACTCAACAGGTGAGCTACACATTCACTGGCTGTTCATGCAAAGTGTTGTGGGCAAACACATCCAAAGTTTGCTTTGACTTCCATTTTCTAGATCCTAGAACACAGATACTTTGCCAGCTTTGATGTTACATGCATGAGGCAGAATATTATCTCATTAATGGAAGACTTGTACAGTACAACTTATTTTTGCCTTGCATTTAAAGAATTTGCCTTAAATTCTGGACCTTTTATTTTCCTATTATATTTTTTCATTTATATACTCTTCTCAGGGTAGCTAATAATTAGCATTTCAGTGTACTTTACTATTTCAAACTGACCCAGAAGTATTTTCTTACTGTTATTTTTTGTGTGTTATTAGTCCTGAGTACTGTTTTCATGCAGACCTTGCTTCTAAAACAAGTACTTATTTAAATCTCCTAGGTGCAGAGGTAGGCAGGGGTTGATGTCTAGGTTTTCAGATTTCAGGGTAGGACCAATGTACCCTTTGTGTTATAGAAATGTTATTGAAACTTTGGATTCAGTCATCTACAGATGACTTGAAGAGCCAGTAGCCATAAGTTTAATATTTGTTCATAATTGCATGGTGGACTGTAATACCTTCTCCTCTTAGTGTAGCATTTTTTTCTCCTCCAGTCAGGTTGAGGTTTTTATTTCCTTGCCTAGTGTACTGCCATTATTGCATGTTCCTTACCTTGGATTGCAGACCCACGAGAGAAGAGAGTATTTTGCCACTGACTTTTTTGTTACTATCCTGAGCAAACTGTAATGGCCCCTTTTCTGTTCTCATTCCATGTTTTACAGGTACATCCCTACAGCTGCTGCCTTTGGTGGGCTCTGTATCGGCGCCCTCTCTGTGCTGGCAGACTTCCTTGGGGCAATTGGCTCTGGAACTGGAATTCTGCTCGCTGTCACCATCATTTATCAGTACTTTGAAATTTTTGTAAAGGAACAGAGTGAAGTTGGCAGTATGGGAGCTCTTCTTTTCTAAACCGAGCTTCTCATGGACCCAGGAGAGAGAGGAGGGACATTCTCAAAGTGTAGCCAGTCAGGTGAAAAGAAGTATCATAAACTTGATAGTGTCATTCTATAGAAACACATATTTTAATAATGTTTCCAAAGCACATTCCCTTACGTTCAAACTTTTCTAGCATACTGTTTGCATTTTATAAATTGATGAGGAAGATGTGCAAAAAAATTTTTTTAAGAAAATCGTTTTTTAATTGTGTGTTAGGAAAGTCAGCTTTTTGACTTGGATTTAGTTCAATGACTCCTGAAAATTTTTTGAGCCCCTTTCACATTCAGTAACCGGAAGCCTTTACAGGTTTTAATTAATGTTTGTTAAATGAATATTTGGAAGGGATTTTTTTCCATTTAACTTGTTTTTGCAGCTCCTTTGCAGTAATGGTGAGAAAAGCCTCTCCATCTGATGCTCAAGTTCCATAATTACGGTTGTAAGCACAAACGGTGTTTCATGTGTTTGGGGTCTTTTTTCAGTATGGCAGATTTGAAAGGCAGTTGTTTCTTTTTACTAAATTATATCTCTAATTCCAAATGCGTTGTCTTGTAATTACTACACTAGACTTTGTCAGATGTTGAGTATTGGCTTGAGACTGTTGTCAAGTTTCTATATAAGAAAGGAGTGTGTCCTTTCCCACCACCTCTCCTCCATAAGCAGAAAACTCAGGTAAATCTAGATTCTGCCAGAACCTGTGCCTAAGAGTTGCTACTTTGAAACTTGGTTAAACCGACTTTGTAAAACCTTCTAATTAGTTTTTATTGCCATTAGTGGCTGTACTTCTAGTTCTGATGCTGGCTGAAAGGAATGAGTGTTATGGCTGCTTAGATGCAAATCTGCTTGTGCTTTTTGCTAGAGCGAAGTTTCTCTCCTTGATAATGAATTCTGGTCTCGTAGCAATCAGGATGTTATCTGATTACTCATATCTAGTGAATTTTGAGTCTCATTACCACAAAAGAGTGGAAAGAATGGATGTTACTTGTCTGTTTCTGTAGATCTAGATACGAGACCCTTGTCAGATAACTCCACTAAGGGGCTTATGTAGAAGGCTTTTCCATCCTATAATCTCACAGATTATAGGATGGTATAGAGTGGTATATAGGAAAACACTCTTTCAGAAGGTATTGGGATTCCTTTTTTGAAGATCACACCTTCAAACTGGAGAGGTTACAGTTAAGGCTGTAATGGACCAGAATAAAACTTAATTTTCCATTTTAATTTAGGTTGTCAGTACTGATCAGGTGCCTAGGACCAAATGCAAATATTTGTGTAGGAGTCTTGTAAATACTCTTTTCCTCAATCAGTATTGGACAACATAGAAACCAGAACGAGGAGTTTTAATGCTGGAACTTTTCTTTACACTGCCTCAACATGCCTTCTGTGCATTTTTGCATGTTGGGCAGACAGTATGTGAGTCACTGTTCCTGCTGGAGTGGTGGGACTCTGTTACACACCCAAGGAGCACAGATGACATCCAGGAGCCCTTGTTAATACCCTGAGCTCAGATACCAAACACGTGGGAAATCTGCAAATGTGGAATGAGATGCACCTATCAATGGAAGTCAAACACCTGGGGTGAGGACCACCATTGGAGAAGGAATAAAAGAATTGGGATGAAGTATCCATGAAATGATCGCTGTCAGCCATTCACTATGATGTCACACTACGTTCAGTCATTTTCCTGTTTTTCATAAAGTACTAGTGCACCACAGCACAACTGTGATGAGACATGGGGACAGTTAAAAAGTGGCATTAAAAGGAGAGGGAAAGGGTTCTGATACGGTTCTGCTTTGGGGATTTTTTTGGGTTGTTTTTCCAGGAAGCCCAATATGAACTTTGTTTTGATATAAAAGAGTCCACTTCTGTGCATGTAGCTCTGGCGGGGCTGGAGCTGTATTTGTATTTTTGGCCATATCATCTGTTTGAACTGGTTGCAGTTTAGACCACTTGCTCTTCAGTGTCTAAGCAGCACTTGTTCTGTGCATCTGTATTTTTGTTGTCTAGTGGTAAACCTTTGTTATCAAACAGCTATGTCCTCAAAGCAGGACATGCTGGCCATACAGTGGATGTTCACAAAAAGAAATAATGCCTAAAAAATCTGCTTTATAATGAAATAAAGTACATCTTTGGAGCTAGTGCTTGGCTTTTGGTGCTTGGATACTGTTACAACTCTAACACTTGTAGAATAACCTTACCCACCTAGGAGACTGAGAAAGTGATACCCGCAAAACACCCGATCAGATTGTCAGTGTGAAATAAAGACAAATTGTATTTGCTGCAAGGTCTCTCAGTAGTGGGTTGCAAAAATAACTGAACCTTGACCATTCCTCCGGGCTTTTCTTTTTTGAGTTGCAATTCTAAAGGTGCCGCACGAGTGAATAGGGGGTGAGTGGCGTAATGATGCATCACTTTAACAAAAACTGTTTGCATGAGAGATACCATGCCAGTCTTTTTATGGCATGATAATTGAAACAACAAAACTCAAAGCTGATGCTATTCCCAATATTGTTTTGCCCTCTGAGTTTTTAAACTTAGAGTAAATTGCCTTCCTCCTGAATAGAAATACCCCAGAACTTGAAACCAAATTTACTTAAAATACTGTTACTGGATGCAGGAAGTTCAGCCACGATTTTGGTCGTGTGTGAAGTCATTCTAAACAGCAGCCTGATTTCTCCCTTGCTGTTTTATTTTTCACCAGGAAACTTGCATTGATGACTGTGGTTGCTGTAGGAATATTATGTGATCACACATATGATCACAGAAATAACTGAGGTCACTCTAGATGTGATGAGTTATGTGCAAGAGAGCTGGATGAGACACCAACACCAGGGCAACATCTGACATCCTTTTTCTGCTGGTGGTGTTTTGTGCAAGATTCTTGACATGGCCTTTTCTCCTGCACTGCAGGTTTCATGTGAAAGCTTCTGTAGCATTTGAGTGCTAGGTATTTTAATTTTGTCCCTTTTGTCATTATTCATGAAGCCTTGAAAATCGTCTGGTTTATTCCAGTTCATTTATTCCTAGGGCCTATTTCCATATAATTTTGAGATGGCAAACAAATGGACTTTTTTTCCTAATCTCTCAAACATTTTGTTGTTGGGTTTTTATATTTAAAAATAAATGAATTCCTTTTGGCTGTAACTATAAAGGTTGTTGCTTTACTCTAAACGTTTCATGACTGTGCTCCCTTGATTTCTTCTGGGGATAAGCCTGTCCTGTACTGTAAACAGACTGATTTGTGGAACAGGTTTCTCAGCCAGCTTTTGCTAAAGGAGGAAGCCGAGTGGCCCAGTAACTGCTTTCCCTGACTGTCCTCTCGCAAGGAATAACAAGCTTTAGGTGGCCCTCAGTTTTCCCACTGCTGAGGGGGGTCTCCGAGGTTCGTGTGAGCTGTTTGCTCACGGATGTGGTGTGGCACTGCCGGGTCACAGCCTGGATCCCAGCGCTGCTCCCGAAGCGTTGCCGGGTGCTGGCTGCGTGCTGCAGCCCTTCCCACAGCCCGGCTGCCTCCCTGCAGCTCCGTGCAGGCTGCGGGGTGTTTCTGCCGGCGGAGAAGGGGGCTCTGGGCAGGGAGGGACACCGTGACATCTCTGCTGTCCGCGGTGTGCGCCTTGGCTGTCCCTCACCTCCCTTTCCCCGCCGCTCCTCCGCCAGGTTTCCGCCACCACCCCCGGCCCTGGGCGGCCTCCTGCCCCCAGAGGNCCTCCGAGCCTCCCAAAGCTCCGAGCCCGGCCCGGGAGCCTCTGCCCGCCGGGTGGCAATGTTACCCTGCGAGTCAGGCACGGCACTCGGGCTCAGGGAAAGGCGGATCAAATCTGTTCCAAATGTGCGCCCTTTCTTTTCCTTCGCTGCCATGCCGATGGGCGTCGTACAGTGTAAAAAGTTCGGAGCGGAGTTTGCCAGTATTTATTTGTGCTTCCTAGAGCTGGGGCCAGGATTGATGTTGTTTTAAGCTGAAAGGCTCAATATAATCTTTTAGAGCGTTTATAATATTTATAATATTGTCTAATATATTTCAAGCATGCTGGGTGTCAAGGGGCATTTGCTGTTAGAGCCTCTTCGTCTGCCACTTAAGCCTAGACTGAGACAGTCTATGGGATTGGAAAGAAGACAAAAAAAGAAGCATTTAAATCCAAAATCAATATTCTAAGCTGGGGACCTAATTAGTCAGCTAGACTTTAAGCTGCTGGTTTATAATATGCTCCTGGATGGATCTGCTAAAATTGAAACTCTTCTGTGGGCCAGGTTCGAGCAATCCTCTGGCCATTGCCAGTGTGGTTCCAGCCAAGCTGGCAGCGCTTGGCAGAAAGGAAATACCCTGACAATTGGCACCTCCTTTGGCAGCTGTATCACAGGGGCTGGAGACTGAATGAGCACAGACATGATACACTTTGTCATCGCAAAGGGGGCTGTCAAGGTCAGAGATGGGATGCTGGCTCTGAGATATTTCTTGCTGGAGAACAAGAAGACTGGGCCAATTTTTCAGAAATAGGAATACCTGGGAGCTTAAAACACAGGGAACAAATAGAACAGCAAGGATACATGTTTTTAAGAAGCTGTTTCAGATATTTTTATATTGCTTTGAAGAAAATCAGGATACATGGCACATATTTAAAATCCCAGATTCCCCTTCTTAGATATTAAGGCTACAGTGGATGGTTCCAAAAATGGTGTGAGCCACTGCTGGGGAATATTAGCTATCTGAAATCTCAGATGAGTATTATCCACTTTAATCTTCAGCATGTCTGAAGCTCTCTGATGTTCTTACAGCTCTGATGTGTCTCTTCTTTATACCTGTGGTGTGAAGATTTATAAAAGAAAAATGCAGCTCCAGACATATGGGAACAGGGAATGGTGAGCAGAACATTTTGCCTGATTAGCTTCACTATATAAGTGTGATTTTTATTTTTGTTTAAATAGCTTTTTCTTTTGGCAATGCAAGAACATGAAATTGTTGCTGTTGGATTTCCTAGGACTGCAGAGGACTTCCTGGGACTATGCCTAATGCAAGTAGAGCAAGGGCTCCCCATGACCACAAATGTGGTCACTTACACAATGATTTGGGATTGCAGAGCTCAGCTGCAGAGAGTAACTGGTGGGTGTGTGGTGAGAGGCTGTGAAGGAGTTGTGGGAAGCAGTAGTGCAGGAGTCAAGGCAGTGAGGGGATGTACCCTCGTGAAGCTGGGATGTGGTGATATGATGTGCCTATACCTAAAATCAGTATCTGAAAATGCTCTTGAGCTCCAGGATTTTGAAGTCTGCTGACAACAAATTGTGAGTGCGTTGTGTGGCTGGGGATGGTGCTTAAAATGCAGAGGGGCAGCTGCCCGCTGGATCTCCCCTGCCAGACAAGCCCAGAATACCTGTGTGCTATAGAAATCAATGATTTGTTTAACCTTGGTATCCTAGCCTGAGCTCGTGTTTCCTTTGCACTGTACAAAGTTTTCTTTGTGTTCTGCAGATGCAGAAACCTGTAAGATAGGAAAGTGTGTTTGTTAAAATAATTCATTTTCTAAGCACTTTTATCTTGGATGTTTGAGGATAAAGCTTGAACTGTTGATTTTTAAGTTATTAGAAGTGCATTTTTTTAACCTATCCTCCTTGCTTTGAGTGACTCTTGAAAGGAGGAGAGATTTATTGGGGGGGACATGTTAATTTCCTTAAGTAGGTAGAAAAGAGCTGCCTCTTATCTCAGTGCTTCCCATTTCTTAAGCAGTGTAGGCTGGTGGAAACAAGCCAACATTCGGGATAAGACTTATCTAATTTAGTGATGGAACATAGTAGCAGAAGCCAGGGAGTCTGATTCTACTTTCTACAACTGAGGTACATCAAAGTAATTTTTATTTAGGTTTAAACACAGGTATGTAGTGGATAGCTGGAAGCTTGCATGATCCATTAAACTGGAATGGTGACAGGGATATCTCATGTGAAAAGAGAAGAGTTCTAGTTGCAGAGCAAATAGACTAGAAGGGTTTCCATTTTTATGAAGTGGGTTCTTGTCTGTTACTTGTGTTGCAGGAGTTGTTTCTTTTGCATGTTAGTTCCCATTTTTGTGGGTACTGCCTGTAATTAGAATGTCATGGAGATTTTTGGCTCCAAAAATTGTACACTCTGAAAAAAACCCTCCCACCTTTAAAAAAACCCAAAACTGCAGAGCAGGACAGGACCTGTCCCCAGTCCTACAGCTGATCATTG
Source organism: Pachycephala philippinensis (assembly GCA_013397055.1). Taxonomy (NCBI): domain Eukaryota; kingdom Metazoa; phylum Chordata; class Aves; order Passeriformes; genus Pachycephala; species Pachycephala philippinensis. The sequence goes on from VWZT01011968.1 coordinate 1,227,702, forward strand.
CAAGAGTCCTGGCTCAAACAGTGTCTGCCATCTCTTTACTTGCCTCTCCCACCAATGTTGTCTCTTCTTAAAGCACCAGACAGAAGTGTTAACTCTGTAGTGACTGAAGTGCAGACCCAAACTGCATACATGTATGTACATAAAGCAGGTGTCTTTAAAATGTAACTATGAACAGTTAATTAGTGACATAATACACTTCATTCTGCCCTTAATCCCAAAATCAGTGTGTGAACAGTGAGCTCATACCTGTAGGAGAATGGGGGTCAGAGAATCGAGTGGTCCATGTGCCATCATGGTCATGTTTTCCTTTGTTCATGCAGAATTGCTGATACATCACGGTCTTGATATTATTTCACCCTTGTAGAATCTCTACTACTCCAGAGTGTGTTTCCTTTATGCACAATCCATTAGATGATGATCAGAGCTTTGAGTGCCTGCAATTCATCAGGTTTAACACTTTACTATAAGAGAAGACAAAACTATTTCTCTATGGTTTTGGTTGTTAAACATAATAGCTGTAAAATTGACTCAAATCTAGATCTTTTACTTAAGCAGAGGTGACAGATTGATGTTATTGGGGTTCTAGAAGGTGTTAGTGCAGACGTAATGAAGTTGCTTGAAGGCTGTTACATTGCTGCAGCTCAGGGATGTTTGCGTGAGCATAACGAGGCAGCACCCTCTAGTCATCAGGGAAAAGGATCTTTATTTAGCCCAGGCTCCAGCCCACAACTTGAAAGACCTGAGCAAAATCCTCCATCCTATTTTCTTGTATTCCACAGGTGGATCTGTGCTGGGAGGTTCTTGTACAAAACAGGTATTTCTCATGTCAGAACTTCAGTCCTTCTGTGGAAGTGACCCTTAGACTGTCCAAACCTCACATTTCCCATAATAATGTGCTGCTGCAAATGCAAACACATTGAGGAGCACTCTGTTCCCCCCCGGAGCCTCCTCAGCAGGTACCTGTGTCATCTGAATAGACACTGTTTAGTTCCATTACCCTGCAGAGCCATCACTGCAGCAATAAAGTGCAGCTTTGCCTTTCTCTTGTAAATCCTCTGGCAGGAGCCTGATGTGGCTCTTGCCAAATACCTCTGTCACGGGTAGCAAGAGCCAAGGGGTTTGAGGAGCAGGATGAATGCCCAAAGATGTGGGCAGCAGAGGTCAGGGATGGCCTTTCTTCCCTGTGCATCAGAGCTTTGTGCACACACATCTGTCTGCTGGAAGGCACAAGAGCCCCATGCCCTTGGCTGCCAAATCAGATGGGCACAGGAGCTTTGTGACCTTGTCCAATGGGACATTTCAAAGGGTGTGAGATGAGCTTCACACAATTTGTTTTCGTCTTACAATAGCAAGAGCACTTGACCATGTAAAACTATTTTGCTCCATTTCTGTCTAAAAGGCTTAGTAATTCCTGGATGTAATTTTTAATTTTCTCACTTGTTCCTATGTATGTGTTCTGTTGGTCTTTAAATGCCATTAGATGAGTGCTTTCCTCCTGTCCCAGCACAGGTGGGGTGGGGTTACCCTGCTCTGATTCTGTGTAAGGGAAGGTGGCTGGTGTTTCTGAAGACAAGTGATGATGTGTGTGGATAGTGCTGGCAAGATCCTGCCTTCTGGATTGGACAAAGCAAATTCATCCTCTGAAAAAATCTATCCAGAGGGACAGGACCCTTTAGGAATATATAGTTATCAGTCTCTGTAATCTTAGGTGCCTATCACCTGTATCCAAGTTGTACAATACAGATGTCCAGAGGGGCTGGAGCCATTCAATAAAGCTGCTGCAATAGTTCTTTACATTAATACTGAGTTTGAACGCATCACTCCTGCGGCCACTGCTCTGGAAAACTACGTGCTGCTCTCAGACCTAGAGAGCATTGGAGATTGCAAAAGAACGGACAGGCTGAAGCAGGGCTGAGGATCCTGACAGTCCCCACTTGGGACCCAGCAAAGGTGGTGCTGGGGAATTGTCTTTGGCCTCTGTGGCAGCATTTGGCTTGCTAGTTCCCAGCATTTACCTAAATATATTTTGGATTGTTGCAGCTCCTATTGTTTGCGATAAAGGCTTGGACAAAAGGTCTATTGATCAGGCAGTCCTGGCCATCCATCTCTGTCTGCCTCTGGAGACAGCCGGGCTGTGGTGGCAGTGATGCTGCTGAGCTACTGCTCTGCATCAGGCTGGCACAGAGCTGTGCTCCCTGGGAGGGAAGAGGTGTGATGGCACCGCAGATCCCTTTGACTTTCTCAACACATGCATACGAGAATCACTGTGTGAATACAGAGTGGTGTGGGACAGGCTCTGAGCCAGGTTCAAAGCTCACGCTCGTCTTGCTCCCATGGTCTGGTTTAGTAAGGAGCAGTCTGCCAGGTTTGAATGCTCGTGACATTCAAGCCTTGCAGAGCAGAGGGATTATCACAGACAAAAGTTCTGAATTTTATGATTTTTTTTTTTTTTAAATGAAGTCAGCTACTGAGTGGAGAAAATCTTGTGACTGGGAGAAAACCCCTGGGTTTCTTCAGAAAAGTGAAATATTTCCTGTAGGTTTGAGGTAAACTCTGCCTTCTTGTCTAATGATGAAAAATGGTGTTTGGTGCAATTAGATAACATATGGAAAATAGTCATATTTCTGGACTACTTGTTATTTCTTTTATTGTGTCATAGTCAAAATATAGCCCACGTTAGAAATGAAATTGCATCTCATGCAAAGATTCTTGCACTGACAGAGAAAATGAATATTTTTATTCCTAAAATAGGAGAGAATAAGATATTGAAAATAAAAGGCATCAATATTGCTAATGTGTATACAGAAAAGAAGGTTATATCTTATGGCTCTGAAGTAGAACTTACGTCCAGACAGAATAATGCAGATACATAAAAACTTCTGTTTTGAAGAACTAGCTGGGGGAAAAAACAATGTGAGATTTCAATATAGATTCTTTTTAATGTAGTTAACAGAGTACAATATTAAGGACTGACAGTAAAGTTGGCCAGCAATAAATGGGAGTTATAGTTACCTGTTCTAACATGTAATAACTCAAATTGAAGTTACTTATTCATTTTATAGGAAGCATTTTTTTCAAGCAGTGGAGTTCAGAAGTAACATTATCACCTCCAAGATGAAGATATTTTTATACACGTTACCATGTGTTACTAATTTCTTTTTTTTTTTAAGTTGAGCCTTCCCTGTTTCTGACACTTCCTGTTCCCAATCCTGCTGTTGTGAAAGGTGGGGATGGGTGTCCTCTGGGTGGATCCAGGGACCCGACACAGTGCAGAAGTCCTGGCTGTGCTGGGTTTAGGATGTTTTAGCAGCCTGGGTGCGGGTGGTGCCTGCAGAGCACGGACGGGCAGGAGCTGGAGCCGCGGGGGCGATGCCAGGGCAGAGCTCCGGGCACCGGGCCGAGCCTGGGGGCAGCCCCCACGGCCGGGTCCGAGTGGGGCAGCAGCGGGGACAGGAGCCCGCGTGTCCCTGGCATCTCTGCAGCCTTTGGACGTGCCCACGAGCCGGACCGGCCGATGAGAAGAGTTGAAGTGTGGAAGTCATTAACTTCACCCGGATGGAAGAACTGTCCTGTGCTTGCCCTCCGAAGGGAGCCCGCGGTGGCTTCCAGCGGGTGCGGAGCCCTCGCCGTGCGGGCCCTGCCCATTGCCGCCCGCCGACCTCGGGGCCGCTTCCTCCCGTCCCCGCCGTGCCCCCGGCGCCGCTCCCCCTGTCACCCCTCGTTTGCCGCCGCTCCCCCCGTCACCCCTCGTTTGCCGCCGCTCCCCCCGTCACCCCTCGTTTGCCGGCGCTCCCCCTGTCACCCCTCGTTTGCCGCCGCTCACATCAGCGCGGGGCCGCTGGCGGCTCTCCCGTCACCGATCCGTGCCCCGGGGAGATCAAGGAGCGCTCGACAATGGGGACATTGTACCCGGGTTCCTGTGCCCTGGCTGGGGGAGCGAGCCTGTCCCCCACAGCCACAGCCCCGTGTCCCCACAGCTGGCAGTGCACGGGCCGGGTGACGTGGGACTGATGCCGCAGACGTGCGGAGAGAAGCTTTGGTGGGAGTGAATTGAGGGGAACTGAGCGTTCTGAGCAATGTGATAAAAGGGGTGCAGGATTTGAGCACAAATTTGGAAAGCATGTGGCCGAGAAGGTGTCTCTACTACGAATTGAATACATGATTTGATTCATAACTTAAGGTAAAACCTCTGCCTGGGCTTTTGGTGGATTTGCTTCTCTACTCAACACTTCCTTTTGGTTTTTGGGTTTTTTCCTCCGTTTTTTTTTACTGGCATTAGCTTCCCAGGAAGAACGTTGCCAGAGAGCCTGCTGCATTTTCCAGGGGGTCTGTCTTTCTCTTCCTTTCCCCATTTCACCTTTCTACTCTTCCTCTCTCTTTCCCTTCTCTTGTGATGCACAACGTTCTTTCAAACATCCCATCTCACTTGTGCTTCTCCTCTTGCTTTCTCGGGGATCACATCTGCTATACAGAGAGTTTATTCCTCTGCTTGTTCTTTCTCTTGCCTTCCTTAGCATATTTCTGCCTTTCTCCCTTCTTTTTTTTTCCTCATTCTCTAGATTTTATTTCTTCTTCCTCACACTTTCTTCTCTTGTTTTGGGGAATTTTATTTTCCATTCTCTTCTTCCTTGTACATCTCAGGTTTGCCATCCTCCCTTGCAGCATCTGCTCCATGTTTATCAGCCCTTTCCTGCAGTCAGTTCTGTCCTCTCCTTAGTGTCTCAACAGGCAATAAGAAATAAACCGAAGTCCTTGGCCAGCCCAGAGGTTCTGTCCAGTGTGATGGGCAAATAGGATCCTACAGATGAACAGAGGAGTTTATCTGTGTGAGGTCATTGGAAATTACATCTACCTTGCCAGCTCCTCTCTCACTAGCAGAGGGAAGGTGGTGTCTGCTGATCAGCCTGACGTTCCAGTTAGGAAAAAGTGATGTTGAGCCCTGCCCATGCTTGGTGAAAGCAGGGACATGGGTTTATTTTTTCAGGCAATGTGCACCTTGTCCCGTGATCCAGTCAAACCTCATCGCCCAAGAAATGTTGGAATTAACTCGGATGGGAAACTTGCCTCAGGTGCAGAGATGTTGCAGTGAGTGATTTATCTGAGGATGGTCTTGGTTCCCATTGGATGTGGATGATAATCCCATGTAGCAGAGAACTGGGATCCAATCTCACAGCACTCACACCTCAACGCTTGATGGTGTTGCTTGACACAGGGTTGAGCCTGAAGAAACCCCACTCCTGGCCATCCAAGCCCAGTCTCAGTGGTTCAGAAATATTCCATACTTTCTTTTTTGGGCTGTAGATTTTCCCAGACTTTTCCAGAGTGTGTGGCATTACCTTGCTCCATCAGAGTCATATCTCACCCTAGAGATGGCTGCCTCTTGGCAGCAGATGGAGTGATTGAAGCACTACTAGGCTGGGCCACTGTAAAATATTCTTTATCAAAAATGAGCCTTGCAAAGTGGGCTGTAATTCTTTTGACCTCCTCCCCTTTTTTATTTTTTCCTGTAGGAGTATTTCAGCTATTTAATTAATTTTTTTTTTTAATATCTCTCTTTCCAGACTTTTTATTCTAGTCCCACTGCCTGCGATTCCTGCGGGGTGTGAGGAGGAGGGCTGAGTGACAGGCTAATAACCTGCTCTGGCTCTCGCTCCAAGCCCAGTGGCAGGTGTCCCAGAGCCCCTATTGAATGCCACCATCCAAAAAAAAATTTATCAACAATCTTCCTTCAACAATGATTTATTATTGCCATAATTTGCCTTGGTACAATGAACTGCAGAGTGTATTTCTGCACCCTACTGACAGGTATTTGATGGCTCCAGGTTCCTATTTTATTTAGTCTTGAGCCTAATATGATTTGGTTACCCTCTCCCCCTCCTTCCCATTGCTCTTCTCCCTCCCCACCCAACCTTTTCTCATTTTGTTTTGTTTTCTATGAGTGTGTTTCGCATAACCCTGGGCTGGCTGACAGCACTTGTAAAAACCAGAAGTCGATCTTGCAGTGGCTTTTCACCATTAATCAAGCTGCCTGGAATTGGAAAGTAACACTGACAGGCTTTTATCTTGGAGAGAAGGAGGATGGCAGATGTATTTTATGGTGGATGAGCCTTCACGGCTTCTATTAGACTGGGACTTCAGTGGTACAAGGTGGTGGTTTGGGGGAGGAGGGGAGCGAGGGGGAGGAGAAGCCGGGGAGCAGCCTATAGATAAATAGATCCGTCAGTCAGGCGATGTGGAGGTCTCCAGGCGGCCAGCCATTGTAGGTGACAGAAAAGGCAATCAAAGACAAAACAAATCAAAAGGTACATCTTATCAGCAGCAGGCCAGCTGGACTTCCACCGCACTCGGAGGCCCCGCTGAGGGCAGGAGAAATTAATCGTGCTGTCGAGGCCAGAGAAATTGTCGCCGCTGAAGGTCCAAGTTCAGGCGAGCGGAGNCCTCTCCCCCCGGCCGCCGCGGGCTCCTGACAAGTGCATTCATCGTGCGATGATAGCTCGGCACCTATGATTGGTACCTTTAATAATATAGCCCTCGCTCAGCTGTCACCCTGAAAGAACAATTTTTCCTCCCGCTTTCCTCGATGCAAAGATACATCTGTAATGAGAAGGGTGACAGAAAGTGGGAGCGTGGGGAGCCAAGGAAAGTTTGGAAGAACATTAATCAAAAAGTGAAGTTGGAGGTGATGCTGGCTGCTTGAGGTGCCTGTGCCTCCAGCAGGGAGCCAGCGATGGGTTTGAAGCTGTTGTCGTGTTTCCTGGCTTTCAGTGCTTCAGGGCCCCTCTGGGAAGGGAGAGGGATCCTTGGCCCACCCTTGGACAGCAGGAACTTTGAAAGCCACTGTCCTCTTGCATGGCAGAGCTGGTCATGGTGGGAGGGACTGGCAAGGAGCCCCATGTGCTGGGAGTCCTTGGTGTAAACCAGAATGACTCCATTGTGTGTGGATTTATGCTGGGCAGGGATCTCTCTTCACCTTTGCAGCCTGGAGGAAGAAGTGTGTGGTTACAAGTCCTGTGGGTTTCCCTGCAGCAGAGCCCTACTCACATCCCACTCTGGTCCATCCTTTGGATCCAGCCAGACTCAATCCACAGTGCCATCATTAGCAGCACTGTGCAGAAACTGCCTTATTTCCCAAAGGGAGGAGTTCTGCCTTCCAGGACATGATGCCCTTGTGTCCAGGCTGCAGTGTGGCTGCCCCTGCCCCATGTGCTCTTGGGGCTCCTCGTGCTTTAGCCCAAAGCCTCCCTCAAGCCCTGATTATGGACCAAGCTGCAGTGTTGTGCTGCCTGGAGCCACTGCCCACAGGTTCTGTGCCCAGGGCCATGGCAGGAGGTGCCCAGGGATCCCACTGCAGGTGCCCAGCACTGCACCACCCATCAGCCCTTCCAAGCAATCGTGTTGGGGGGAGGCAGCTGGGGAAGTTTGGGGGAGTATGTTCCACCCCAGACGTAAAAGAGACACCGGCAGCCATGCACTGGGGGGTTGGGAAGAGGAGAAGGTGCCCACATCTGCAGGAAGCACTGAGGGGGCTCATTTTTCTGTATTTAGGGAACACGCCTATTTTAATTTAAGGGATAAGCAGCAATGTCCTCAAACACCGTTATCTCCTGTGGTTTTTAGCAGCTTTCCAGGCTGCCCAGCTTTGCTCTGCAGTTGTCAGTCCCTCCCTGGGATGAAGCCCCTGGGCTTGAATTCTTTGGCATTAGCATTTGGCAGTCGGTTCTCTCATTCTGTGCTCTCTTGTCCCTACAAATGATTTGCTAATCTGCATCTGTTTTTGTTTTTATCCTAATAAAAGTGCGGATTATATGAAGATCTGGATCAAACAGGATGTCTGTAAAATTGGGGGTGCTGGTCTCTGTGGTCCACAGTCGCAAATCCCACAGGATCAGAAGAAAAGCAGGGAGGGTTAGGCAGCATCTCCGAAAGAAGTAGTTTGTTCTATCTGGTTTCCAAAAATTCAGTGGTGATTACTGCCTGCCTTCTCCATGGAAGCAGATAACTTCTGCAGGCAGGGGTTGGTGGGTGTGTGAGCCATATGGCTGGGATAAATGTTGGTAATAATAGGTGGCAAAAACAGTCTTTGAGGAATGTTGAACAGAAGAGTTGAACCCAGAATGGACAAGCACAGCTCATGCACGGAAGCTGAGCTCTGGTCTCCATGCAGATCTTACCGAGGACTCACAGGAGGGGAAATGGGTCCTGCACAGTTGGTTTGGTCTGTCCATGCAGGAGCACCAGAGGATGCTTAAAAGGGTGAACCCTTTGTATATCCTCTGCAAAGATGATTCAGATATGCTTTGCTGGCGCTAAAATGAGTAAATAATGCTTTTGCCTGGTAACATTTTCTGTAGTCCGTGACCTGGAGATGTAAGAGCAGGGACCTCTAGCTCAAGTGCCCAAGATCATTTTGAAAACTGAACAGCTGACGTCCCATTCGGGACAGATACAAGGTTACTAGACAGTTTTAAAAAACTTTTCTCTTTTGCTTCATGTTTGTTGCAATGCTCTGGGGCTCAGTTCAGTTACCTGACACACCTGGGGGCGAGGTGTGTGTCATGGGACCTCACAGCAGCTGTGGGGGTTGGCAGCTCTGACAGGTGGAGCAGCCTCTGCAGGGGCACAGTGGGTTTACATGGGGGTCCTGTGATTGAGTGTTGGGGTTTTGTGTGCAATTGCTGCTGTCCTTGGGCAATATCTCCACTTCCACAAGCGAATCCAGAGTGTTTTGTGGTCTGTGTGATCTGGCAGTGCTGGTCTGGCTGCTCTGTACTGCAGCAGTGGCTTCAGATGGGATCCCTGGAAGTCACAGATTTGTCTGAAAGCAAAATCTGTTTTGTCCCTTGCAGCAGTGCTTGATCCCTGCAGGTTACCACCATTGGTTTTGAGGGAGAATGATACCCAGGGCAGAAAACAGCAAGCCAGGCATCAAGGGGTGAGTCATTGACCCAGAACACAACAATTCAGTCACAAGTGTGCTGAGCACCCTGCAAGGCAGAGCTGGTTGTGGCCAGGGCAGTTCAGTGCAGTGGGGTGACAATTGCAGGGACTGTGCCCCAGGTCCAGGGGATCAGGCATGTGCTGGGAATGCTGCTTTTGTCCTTGCTGGCTCTTGCTTGACAGAGGTCCTGAACGGGCAAATGACTTTTGCTGTGGGGAGCCCAGAGCCATCCCCTCTCCCTGAGGGCACAGCAGCCTCTGCCAGGAGCTCAGCCCAAGGCTGGATGAGGGCAGACCTGATGGTCTTGGCACCCCTGTGTTCCCAAAGCCCAGGAGCCCACAGCTGGCCTCTCTGACTGTCTCCTGTGCTGCTTGAGCTCAGTCTGGAAGTTGTTTTTATCGCAGCTGCCTTCAACAACCCCCGTGGATTCCATCTTCCCACAGGAGACAGGATCTGCACGGGGCTGTGGGATCAGACGCCATGCTGAGCAGGCAGTAAAACCTCAGGTTGTGCCGTTTTCCCACTTTTCATTGCACACTCAGGAATGTGAGCTTTCTTTGGGAGAGAGAAAGCATCAGCTGCAGATGTGAGCGTGCTCTTTGCTTCCTCGCTGTCCCCGTGCCCCTTCCTATGCCTGGTTTCTGATCTCAAAAGTGCTCAAATCTCTCCTCTTTCCCATCGTTTGCTTGGTTTTACACCAGAAAACCATCACAAGCTCCCCTGGCTGCTGGCAGAGTCGTGGGGCAGTCAGCCAGCGGAGATGGGCAGTGGCAGAGCTGGGGGGCTGGTGCCAGGTTTGGAGATTGGGGTTGGGAGCCCAGCAGTGCCGTGCAGGCTGCACAGGTACAAGGTAAAGTGAGTGTTACGTCCTCTCCTGCTTGGAAATCCTGAATTGGCACCCAAAATAAAACCCCAAGTGAAGGTTGTTTACAATGTTTTGTAATAAAAATAAATTAGTTCTTAATTTTTATTGTTTAAAGGGGAAAAAAATCTGCTCTTTCCCTGGCCTGCTCACTTTATCAAAATGTTGCCACTAAATAGATTTTGTGGCTGTAACTCCCAGGATATCAGTGCTGCCGCTTTGCTGGTATCAATGACTCACTTGGACATGCACAATTAAATATGTACATGGATGCATAGGCTCCAAAGCTATTACTGGGCAGAAGAGATACAAATTGTGGACTGAGAGCCTGAAGTGTGTTTATACCCAGCTCCCAGAGCTGGTGCAGAGCATAGCACTTGTTCATTCCTTTTAAAGATATCAAAATGTGAGGCAGGGAATGCTCCTGTTTGCTTCAGGGTGTTCTGAGGCTGGATGAGAACAGTGGAGTTTATTTTAAACTCCTGCTGGTAGTGACTCTTGCTTACCACGGTATCTTCTGTCAAAAGAAATAAAAAGCATCATCATCTTCACCTCTCTGAAGCATTTTCCACCCTGAGGATCACTGATGTATCTCACACCCCAACTGTGTGCACAGGCATCAGGACAGAGGAAGGGTTTCCCAAATGAGTGTTTTGCTGGCCCTGCAGGGTGTAAATCAGGTCATTGGTGTAACACCAGCATGTCTTCTGGCCATCTTGCAGCCTGAGGCAAGCTTGTACCTGTGTCTTGTGTCTGCTGACCCACAGCAAAACTCTTACCGTGCTTCGAGCTGCTGTGCTCACCCTGGTGCTGTTTGTGGGTACCCCGATTTCAAATGGTAAAAGCCAATGCAAGAAGGGAATCAAAGTTTTTTCCATTGAGGGCATCTGGACCAATTTTTGAGATGGGAAGTTTTCAGGATGTGTATAGTCTTGAGTTTTCCCGACAGCGGTGGTCTCCTGGCTGGGTCAGCCTTCAGAGTATCTCCTGTTTTTCTCACAAAGGTTAATTGTGTTTTAAATGCTTTTGGCCACATGAAAACTAAAGACACGGAAATTTGTGTCCTCTGTGTGTATAAAGAGGAGGAATCAACTTTCAGGTACCACCAGACCGTGGCATCTGCATAGGAGGCACGTACACTGGATTTATGTGCATCCCCTGTCTCAGAGCAGGATCCGAGTGTGGCACCGCTCCACATCGAAAGGAAATCACAGCTTATAATATTCAACTGGTTACTATAACCCCCACCCACCCCAGGTTTAATATTAGAACTATTTTTCACGTTGAAACCGAAATAGTACAAAATATGGGCTTGCTGTAATTGTTGTTAGATTATGTGTCACCCTGATAAGATGTAACAAATATTTTCCTATACAGCAGGGCCCGTTTCCCTGCGGGTAATGGATGGAGAAACTTCTCATAGTGTGTAGGCAATCGGTCGTAAAAACTTCGCTGAGAAGATTAATGCATTAAGTGCAACCTTTGTGGAAAATAGGAAGAAAAGAATTAAAATAATCGTTTGTTCTTCCACATTTAATATTAATAACCAAACTTGTTTGGTGGGAATGTTCCTTGCTGCCTGTGCCTTCCTCCTTCAAGGGGCAGCTTTGTGTCAGAAGTATTTCTAGTTGTTCTGAAGATCTTTCAGCAGCACCTATTGTATACGGTGCAGTGATTCTTTCAACAGAACAATTTTTATCAGTAATATGAAAGACTTTTTTTCACGGGCAAAGCTTTGACACCAGTAAGTCTGCTGGACGTCACTTAGGCTAGATAAACATTGGCTCACCATTTAGCGTGGAAGGATTTTCCCTTTGTACCACAGCTCTACGTCTTCCTTAGGCACTTAATGGCCATCAGAGAGGTGGCACCTGGGGACAGGGCCCTGCAGAGCTGGGCCAGGGGCTTGTTTGCTGTACAGACATCAAAGTGCAGAAGGGAAAAGTGGGGCCCTTCTAGGAGCAAACCCTGCTAGGAGTTTCCCTTCCTGCAATAGAAACTGCAGCCCCGCCTGAGCACACCCTGCACCGAGTTCTGCTGCTGCCCATCAGAAGGGTCCTTGCTCCTTTCTGGGGGTTCTTTGGGAGCAGCCACTGCTCTGCTGCAGACTTGGCAGATGGAAGGATGGTCTTGCATGATGATGTAATGATTCATTTTTTTCTTAAATTGCTCAAGATTTGGGAAAACTGATTTAGATTGATTGCTGCTGCTTTCCCCCCGTGTGTCTTTTGAGATCTTGTTTTCTTCCCAAAGTACACTTGTGTACCTGCAGTCAGTCTCCAGTGACAGGCACCATCAGTCATGAAGTCTGCTGTGAAACCGGGGTTGGATGGAGCTGCTTATTTGCAGTGTGTGGCACACAGTTCAGTTCTTCCCAGGTCTCTGCTTGTATCTGAGGTCTGGCAGGCTACCCAGCTTGAGTTTTACAGAGAATCAGTTGTTTTACTAGTTGTGAGAACAGATATTTCTCCCCAGTTTTACAGAGCTTGGATCTTTATAAAGAACATTTTGTAAGCAAAGCAACAATTGGCTTGCTAAAGGAGAACCAAGAGTTTCTGCCCCTTCCTGCTGATGGTAAGTGGGAACAGTGGTCTTAAGATTTCAGTATTCCAGGACGTACCACCCTTCACTGCCCCAGCAGGTCTTTTGCTGCCGAGTGAACAGAGACAAATTTATCACTAAAAAGCCAATGCCATCAAACGCTGATTGGGCCTTTGAACTGCTCTGTCATTCAGAATTATTTAGGGCTTATTCAAACTTCTTTCTAAATTGATCAGTTAGATATTTCAGAAAACTCCAAGAAAAATGGTACTTATATTCTTAAATAACTACATTCATCATTGCCAAGAAGGACTTTCAAACTGCAACAGAAAAAAAAAAAAGAGGTCCAATTTTGATCATGCAGCAGCTTAATTCACTGTGTCTCTTTCTATGCTGCCATAGCACTAAAACAGAATGTGCCATCCAGCCATAGTAAAAAGAGATTTTAGAAGCACTGTGAAAATTAGTCTGATGGTGTAATTGCAATCTTTATTCATTTGGAGTCAGTAAGAGAGTGGATTTTTAGGTTTGAAAGCAGGAATGCTCCTTGGCCAAAAATATTCACAGATAAACCAAAAATCATTCATTAAATCTATCTGTCACTATTGTTTAGTTGCAAATGTAGAGAAAGGAGTAGATAGATTATTTAAAGTACAAAAGCTAATTAGGGTTGGCTGACAAGAGTACTGAATTTTACTTTGAAGAATGGGACAGGTTTTTACATGACTGAGATGGTAGAATGTGATCAAAACATTATTAAATCCAAACAACCCAGGTTCCTTCCAGCTCTATTTTTTTCTCCCCAGCAGTCTCTGCTGTCCAGTCCAGTTTCTGGAGCTGAAAAATCATTAGCAATTTCCACTAACAGCACTTCAGCACAAGGAAGAGACAAGTCTCTAGAGCATAAAGGGGTGAGGACAGAGATTTTTAGCAGCTGACTCCTTCCCCAAAGAGATGATGACTGAGCTCCTGCATGTTTTAGAAGGCAGAATTCTCTGATTTAACAAGGGAGCTTTGTTACATTTGATACGTAGCAATTAAGCCATGTAAATGTATTTTATACAAAAGTGCATGCTATGGCTTTGTGATAATTTTAGCTTCTTTAACTACCATGAAGTCTCAGAAGAAAACCTCTTAGGAAAGCAAAATGAGTAATAGAGGTGGATTTTACCTTTCAAACAAACAAACAAAAAACCCCCAAACCCTAAAAGGCCTGTGATTGCCTAATGTATTACTGAGATTCTCCCCACATGAGGAAGCACTGACTTCCCGTGAAGGATTCATGGAAGGCTGAGTATCTGGTATTGGCGAGACAGTGTCTCATTCAGGAACACAGATTTAAATTTTTGATGAGCTAAATGTATTAATTGAAAACTCATCCTCTTCACTTTGCAGATGCTAAAACTGACATTTAAAACCAGACTCCTGTGATAAGTTACTATTTTTTCCCTTCCCACCCTACCCCAAGAAATGCTTATTTAAGTAGTGTACATAGAGAGTTTTAAATCCCTAAAGGTTCTAATAAGAAATGTGAGGTTATTCACTTGATAAGGCTTCTACATTTTTTCCCCAATACATCCATTTATGTGGTTACAGAGATTTGTATTTCAGTGTTACAAGGATCTAAATCTTTAATCATTTATCCTCAGAGTGCTGTGAAGCAATCAGGTATCCATGCTTTACAAAACAAGGAAGCACACTTTCAACATGAGACTAAGCTGAAGTTCATCCAAAGTCTGTGCAGAGTGGGATTTCGGTTTTAGTTAGAAAATTTTTCCTGATTCTGAGTGATCAAGAAATTCGGGATAGTGGAAAAAATAGCTAATCATGATGAAAAGCAATTTTTATTTAATCTGCTTTAGGAAAACCCAAGAAAAGTTTAAGTTACTCTGGGGGAAAGGCTTTAAATAGGGCCAAGATAACTATTATGTATTTCTGCATTCTCCAAGGAAGTCTTTAGAAAATAAAACCCAAACCCTACAAAGAAGTAAACACTTTTAAAAAGTCCCAATCTATTTTTCCCTTTGCCGCCATCTATTTTTGTGTTGCAGATCCATTTTACTCATACTCGGCTTTGTTAATTCCAACTTATTTTGACTGTTTCTTTGACAGGCCAACAGCCAGAGTGAATACAAACACACTTCCAATATTCTTGACTTTTTTTATTATAAAGCAATTCAGACAAACTTTGATTCAAAACCAAACAATTCTCATCTGTAAAAGGAAACTATTTTAAAACTGGATTCATAAAGAAAATAGACTGTTCTTAAGCATCAACTTCGGTTAGAGCTCTTCTGTAAAGAAATCTAAAGACAAAACTGATGGGTCAAGAGCTATTTATTTCATATATACTGATAAAAGGGAGACTAAGATGTTACACACACACCATGGAGCATCTTATTGTTGATAATGAAGTAGGAACACTCGATAGTTAATTCTGGCCTGACAAAGCAGTCCAACATTTAAATATTCTTCAGTCCCAAAAGAGACAAACCATTAACATTTCTCATTCAATAACTAAGCCAGCCCTGGCTAAGGGTTAAAGCTACTTCAAAGCATCTAACATGATAAGCTTTTCATTTCATGTACTTCTCCTGTTGATCAGCCAAGATTTTTGCTGAGGATTTAGCATCATAGAAAAGTTCATTTATTTCTTCAATATGCTCTTTCTCAATGCTGTCTTTCCCATTAATCTTGGCAAGCAGGTTAGCTGGGGTCAGCAACTGCACAGCATACCTGTGATCAAACAGAGGCAGATGAGTAATTACAATTCAGTGCATCCCAGGGAACTGAAGATACGGAGGGGTGGGACATTTGTTGGGAAACACAGCTCTGCCAGCAGTAGGAACAAGTCAGCAAGCACTCCAGCACATACATTCTTTAAAGGAGAAACGAGGAGCATTACCACTCTTTTTTTAATGATTGTTAACAGACCATGTCACTGTAAAGGAGAGGTTTGTCTCGCTTCCAACCGTGAGTTACCTACAATGAGTGGATTTAGACTCAGTCATGCTTAATAGAAAAGTGTGCCCAACTTACCTTAGGGTTGTCTTGGTACCAATTTCCCCTAAGTGGTTTAGAGCTTCCTCACTGATATTAATCCCTTC
Organism: Pachycephala philippinensis; assembly: GCA_013397055.1. Classification (NCBI taxonomy): domain Eukaryota; kingdom Metazoa; phylum Chordata; class Aves; order Passeriformes; genus Pachycephala; species Pachycephala philippinensis. The sequence goes on from VWZT01011968.1 coordinate 1,243,150, forward strand.
TGTCTGAGCACGAAGTTTTGTGATCTGTTGGGAAGAATACGTGAGGTATAAGCCCAAACAATTAACATGCTAAATTACTTAACTTAGCATCTATAAACTGTCAGCTTAGAGATGAGACATGCTACAAAAAAAGATGGTGTGGAGAGTTACCCTGGTGTAACTTACCACTAAACCAGAATTTGTAGAATTCTAAGTCTTTGAACAAGCAAATGTAATGTTGAAAAAGCTATTTTCACAAAAGGAAGGTAAAGTCACACATCTGGACTGCTAACCCTTCATGGTAACTCTAGATGGTTAGCAAAGCCTACCTACTAATAAGGAGCAGAATACGAGAACTTCTACAAGAAAATGGAGAATATATGTGAGAAATCAGTGGCAGCTGGAGTCTTGTGGACACACCAGTTACTGAATTCTGCAGTGTATCACTGATGCTGTACAGCAGAACCCTCCAAAAAGCCCTACAGAAAGCTACACCCTTTCCTTAGCAGCTCACAACACACTTTTTATTCAATTGACAAGAAGATAGTAAAATAAATCAAAAAGTTACTTTCTATGATTCACCTATTCCTTCAAGAAGAAAAAAAAATCACTAAGAAGAATCTAATCTTTCAAGAACAGTCTCAGGCTTGTACCAGTTTGCAGATCTTCACAAAGTTGGAGAGGAAGATATCACCAATAAGCCTAAGCATATAAAGCTGTAACAAAAGTGGCACAAGTCTCTCGGTAGTCTGTATTACCAGCTGAGTGATAAGGGGCAGACTGGATAATGATGTTGTGTTGTAGTGCTGAGATAACTCTGGAACTGCAAGCCTCATATAATACAGGTATTTTTCACTTTGGCAGCTTTGTAAACAAGATATCAAGAAGCAGTCGTTTAAATTAAAGCCATAAAAATGCGCTCGGGGAGCCAGGGTAGGGAGCAGAGTAAGAGAGGGGCTTGAAATGGCAGAAAGTTGGTGCTAAGATATGTACACTGAATATTGGCAATGCTGCTGCAAATTGCAATTTCAGGTTGAAGATTTTTTACTCATAGATCACCTAGACATCCCCTTCCCCTCATTCAAACACTGCTACTTCGTTCTTCCTCTGTTACAAACAAGGTATTGGATGCCACATCTTCAACAATGTTTTCTAAAATAACTTTTTATCTAGCAACCAGATTGAACATTACTGAAGGATTGGGGCCCAAGCCATTAACCCACCAACTTGCTTACATATGCATTTACCATGGAATAGGAAAACAAGTGTTTATCAGGTAAAATACATTAGGAACAAAACATCTCAGTTATAACCTCTAATATCCAACAGGAGGCACATATGCAAAAAAGTCTGATTATAACAACACGTGAGTAGAATAAGCATAAAAGTGAATTTTTTCTCCATTCTGCTTTCACCAAGGTTACTGTGTGTTTTGTCTCAGAGCAGCACTTCACAATGTGATTTCTACTTTATCAACACACACAAAAAATTACTTTGAGCTAGTTATGAACAAACTTTCAGTAGATACATGACCAGATTCTGTGCTGATAAAGGAATCAATTCTGAAGGCAAGGAGTCTCTCACACACACATCATCAGCAGAAACTTCTTCTTAACATGAAAGACAAATGAGAGCAAAAATAGAGAATTAAGCTTATGGATGCCTTGTTTTTACCCCCCTTTTCCCCAGCTGTACTCAGTTAGAAGTCAAAGTTAAATGTAATAGCTCCTCCTCTTCTCCCATGAGAAGTTGCCATTCAAAAGCCTTAATTTAAGGGAAGATGAGATTATCTGACTATGGAAATATGATTTATGGGGCCCAGTGTCTGGACTCTATTTTTAGCTTTAGGCAATGCTACTGTGAACATTTCCTTTCCTTCAGCCCTGGGGAGGGTGGAAATAACAGCACTTACCCAGCTCTTCTGAAAATCAGCAGTTCAGAAAGTGTCTTACCTGCATGGTAATACAGCACTAACTACACAGAATTCACTTACACTACAGGGAAGTCCACACAGTCTTTAATATTGCCAGGCTGAGTAAAAGACACACATGAAAATTTGTTTTGTATAGAGACTAAACCTAACTGTATTGTTAAATCACTGGGCTGCTTCTACTGCAATCTACACCCTAATGCTTCAAAGTGACCTTTAGGTACAAAAAACTAATCCTGAGAACAGCTCAGAACAGCATCAGTGAAAAGCTCCTCAAACCAAGTGAAACGAAGCTTTGCCTCTACGTTCATGTTCGATAAATGCCTCGGCTTCACCTTGGCACTTATCCAGCAGCAGGAGACCATTATCTGGTGACAACGCTCTCCTCCATTGACACTATCTCTTAAATAATACAAAGAATTGACATGGTAAACCCTAATGTCTTCTGCATTGTGTCACTTCTCGGCATTGAGACGCTAATGAGGGGGGATCTTTGACACAATGCATCATAATGGCACCAAGCATTATAATCGATACACAATACCTTGTGATGGCCCCACAGGAAAACTTCCAGGCATTTGGAAGGGTATCTCAGCAACACTTGCTGTGTTTACATTTCCAAACTTGACTAGGAGCATGAAAACTCCCAGTTTCAGGAGACAGCCCCAGTAGGTTAAAGCTACAGTACAGGGCATAAAGGCAAAAATGCAGCGCATGAGGTTGCATTCCTCAATCCCTTTTGTGTCTCACGTAAGGGAAAAGCCCGAGGTCTGGGACTAAAGATTCCATGATGTGACACTTCTTCTTACACCAACTGAAAAAGCACTACCTGCTGGAATCTGCGAACTATAGAAAGCACATCTGTGCTTGAGATTTCTTCAGCTGACAATCCATGCCTTCCTGCAAGTGAGGTGCCACTTTCAGCTCCAGATGTGCACAGCAACTCCTCAGTGGCTGGGAGTCAGACAGAAGTTGTGTGCAGTTTTAACCAGCTCACTGTATTGGCTCCTAGAGAAGCAGGAAGCTTTCTGGCACAAGCCCTGGTGACCACGAAGTCAAACAGCTCTATAGTAACAGAAGAGGCAGAAGCTGTGCACAGCTTTGGGGACTTGTTACAAGTTCTTTAAAATGCTGTGCATACCTGCTTCATTTCTTGGGGTGTATAGAGCATGGTTCGGATAATCATTACTCGATCCAGCAGGTCCAACGGTATTCCATGAGGAGACACGATATCCTCTGTGCCTCTAGAGGAGAAACCAAACAGAAAGAGATCAGACACTATTCTGAGTTCAGTACACTGATTTGGTTAAAATCAGTAGAAAGTGACTACACTGGTTTACAATTGTTGCGTCTTCACAGAGACACACACCCGTGGGTCAGAAACAGGAAACATTCTGGTCTAAGGTTCATTCCAGACAGCCCCAGGGAAACAAATACTATTGCTGGAGCTCTTAAACATGCCATTCAAAAATAGTGAGAGGTGCTTTCCTGCCTTGTATCTCACAATACGGTCTTATCTAATGTTCCAAGGTATCTTACAGCAAGGAAAAATCATTCTTACTAAGTTGTTTTTCAGGATCAGCAGAAATTATATATACTATCAGCCATTTGGAGAATATCCCCTGTTGCTGAGCAAGCCATTCTTTCCCCAGTCCCTCCAGTGAATAGTTCAGTGGTTTACATTCCAAGCTTGCAATCCAGGAAACTGAGAAGTGTAGGTCTCTGTATGAAGGACAGGGCAGGATCTAGATCCCCAACCATTGTGTTTGTTTGATGTACAACACCCAACAGCAAAGCCTGCAGACACGTGTACTCTTGCTTTCCCAAGACCACCATAATTTGCTGTGAAGTTGAGAGTGAAAGATACCCAGATTTAATTTATGACAATTACAGAGATTGCAGTAAAAACAGTGAAGTGCTGGTAAAGAACTACATTTCTAAGTTCAGTGCTAGTATTTAGGCACTGCAGCTCTGGCCATGGTTCTCCAATATTAGATGCCACTCTTACATGGAAAACTTCCTTTCTTAAATCACAGCTTTTTCATAACAAAATCTGCAGTGAATCCATGCTGACAGATCTCTACTTCCTTTACTTTTATAAGACAGCCTTTTTATATCTTTGCAAAGAGAGTGCTGTAATGTCCACCTTAAACATTTTTGAAGGGCTTATCATTTTCACTTCTGAGCAATACAAACAGAGAAAGATTAATACCAGATGAGCCACTGGGAAAGGAAAAGCTAGTTATACAGCTGAACTAAATCAATTCAAAGAGTAGCAATCATTGCTAATGACAGCTTGTTTAGACATAATTAGACCTAGACCACAAACTAGTAGTAGAACTTACAGAAGAGCCTGAAAGAGGAGAGCGCTTTTACTGAACATGCAAAGAATGTTTTTTGTGGGTGCAAAATATCCAATGAAGGCACAAAGTGAAGTGGAGATGAAAAATAAGTTGGTTGGCAAGACTGAAAAATCACAAAAAGCCACCAACGTAGCAGGAAAAGGGAGAGGCTGAACTGTGACACACTTAAACAGTAAGAACAAGAAGCTGAGGTCTGATGGAATTAGGACAGCAAACAGCAGAGTAATCCAGAAGCAGGAAACAATGATTATTAGAGGTTTGTAGCTCTGGTGCTTGTGATGACCCTAACATGCAGGCAACAGATGGATGGAGGTATACAATAAGAATGGTAACTGTTACAGATCACCCAGGAAGTGAAACAGTTCAGAAGCTGTTAGAGGAGGACAGATGCATTAGAGGAAAGGAGGAATTTCAGTCAGCCTCGCATTAAATGCTTGTCCCACCATGAAGTTCACAAGCAGCTCTTGAGCACCGATGCAGCTTGCAACTCATGCAGAGGATTATCACAGGTGTCAGTGTCAGAGACAAAAGCCTTCAAAGATTGTAGCTCTACTGATACAGCTAATTCCAAGGTTTATGGACCAATGCAAACTGGAAAATTCAAGTTTAGACATCATACCTGATAATGCAGTTTCCTCGGTTGGAAGCAAAGATGACAATGGGGGAAATAGAAGATTCCAGAGCTCGGTGCAGGTATGTGAAACACTCAATATCCAGCATGTGAACCTCATCGACAAAGAGTACACCTGGCACTAGCTCTGCAATGCCTTGATCGATGTATTTGTTCACCACCTTATTTATCTCTCCTCGAAGCTTGTCTGAGAACAAAAAGAAACTGTTGGTTGTTCTGCTAGGGAACTATAGGTCAGTAGGTAAAGACTGAAGGAAGGAAAATTCTTCTTCAACTTTTTAATGGTTTGATATTTTACTGCCACAAGGAAAATATCTGTGACACTAAAATTTTGTGGCATTTCGTACTGTACTGGGGAACCATCTGTGCAACAAAGTATTTAAAAACTGAATTTCTCACACTTGCGAAAAATTGATTGTTGTAGGTTTGTGGAGTTTGGTAGGTTGTGGAGAAGTCAGTCAAACATCAGTTTAAAACATGAAACTTACTGAAGTTTCCAAGCATGGGAAAAGAACATCACTGAAAGAATGAAATCTTGCTACTCTATTTCAGAGTTTCCGTGAACCTACTGCTCTCAAAGCTATGCCAGATGTTACATCAATAAATGTGCTTATTCTAAATCTGGTATTAGAATAAGCAAAGCAACCTCTGGGACAGACAAAATACTGCAAAAGATGGCCATTGAGTTAGGTACTGAAACAGATTTTGATTTAAATTTATATAGTCACTTAGTTTTCAGGTGTTGTGTATTACTGCTGTTGAGTTTGGCTCTGTTGAAAGCCTGAACCTCACACTGTGGCAGGAATGTTGTGGGAAGGGGGATGGCACTGGCATTCTGACCTCTCCCCAGGAAGATGGGTGCAGAGCAGTGCATACATTTTCACACTACATTCATGAACTTGTCCTGTCTCCAGCCACTGCAATTCTAGCAGCTGTATCACTGCTTTCTGAAATCTGAGTATTTATGAATATGTATTATGTAGGCATCCATTTAGATATAGTAACTCTACTTTTAATCCTTTTCTAACTGGCAAACACATGGATTATATTGGCCTCAAAATACCATACAGGCTTCATACCAGTAATTTCAGTTTTCTTAGGCTTCATCAACTGTCCCATCATAGAAAGGATGTCTTGTCCTCCCTGCGAAAAGAAAAGTTACAGATCAGCTATGAGGTCATAGAGTAAGCACATACCTTGGGAATTTTATAGATCAGGAATTGGTTAAAGAAGTTGTTTCTTACAGGTAACCTGACAGTTTATATCAGCAGTCTTTGATAATCTGTCAAAGTTTAGGTCACTTCACCACAACAGTATTCTAAACATAATCACTTAGCTACCTCCTCATCCTTTGTTCAGCCTTGCTTATTTGTAGAGCATAAAAAATCAAAAAGAGATATCCTCTCTTAAAAAAACTGTCACAGAGGAACTCCTAAGGAAGGAACAGGGAACACAGAGACTTGGATTGCCTGCATGCACAGTAGGTGTTCAACCTGTCAACACGGGAAGAATTATTCTAAATTTTATGACTTTTGAATACCATGATTTCTATCAAATAAATATTTTTTTTATAAATAAGGTTTATTTTGAAATTGAGTAAATTAAAGACTTGTATTGTTATACTGTAGGGATTCCAGCCTTTAAACTTGTTAATGACTTTGTTTTTGACACAGATAGAATTCCCTCAAGAGTGGATTTATGCTAAGACACAGCAAGGAGTAATTTTCCTATTTTCTACTTTTTTTTCCTGCAATACATGCAGAGCTCTACTGAAACTCAAAAAGAAGTTTAACAAGTGGCTATGAAACATTTCTGAAGAAAGTGAGGACATCAATGGAATCCACAGCAGTCAAAAATACTTAGTATCACAGTCCTGGCAGTTTCCATTTCATGGCCATGAAACCATAAACGCAGAGCAGAATATTTTAATCTGCATTCAGAACTTCCAGTAAATGAAATGATGCAGGTCTGGCTGCTGCTACCTCACACCTGTAGGCAGTTTTCCTTCTGGAGAGAAAGCAATAATCTCTTTTCCTGGTCAAAGGGAACAGCCTACATCACTCTTTTCCTGCAAGTGACGGGGCACAGTGGTGTAGGGAAAGGGAGCGGGGTCTAAATTATGCATTAACTGTGAAGGTGATGGATCCCAAACACCTGTGTGGAAGTTCTTCCACAACTCCAAGACCGCTCTCTGTAGTGCTAGGAGTGTTTGTTATAGGACCAGTATTCCATGACCAGGTGCATGAATCCTAAGGAAGCAACTGCCTCTTTAACCTCCATGGCAGGGCCCTGAGGCAGCCAGCTGCAGCATGACCTCCCTGAGGAAGAGAAGAGCTAGACTGGACTTCAAGGTGTAACACCTACTGCTTTTCCTACAGTGGAATCTTTGAGGGTGAGTGAGTTAGCTCAACTGCCTACATCTCAATTATTCTGGTAATATCACATCTCTGTCAAATAATTTTCCTGTAAAGACTTCATCTGTGAAGTCAGATACCTGAGGTCGAGCATTGGCCACATCCAAGTCATGCAGGGTGACATCCTGAATAATTTCCTTTTTCTTGTGCACATCACCTTTTGGCAAGGGAACATACTCTTCAGCTTCAAGGTCAAATTCCGTAGCATAGATATCACACCTGCCTTGCCTCTGAGGAACAGCAAAGAGAAACCCAGGTATAGAATTAATTTCAGTGCCAAAACCTTGAGTGACATGAACTCGATAACGGGGTTAGTTCACAATTCCAGTTCTGACAAGCTTCAACTGACAATCCAGACATCCCACTCCCTGCTTAGCAACAGGCATACCCTATCTACTGATCAAAGCTCAAAAACTCTGCTGAAAAACACCTGATATTTTCAGTGGCAAGAATATTCCATTCCTCTCTCCCCTTCTTTTAACCGTATGCAATTCTTGCTAAAGGACAAATCCAGCAGATTACCCAGAGATTGGGAGAACTGTTCAAGGCTCCTTTGTAGGTGGGTGATTTATTATATGATAGAAAATATTATGCTCATCCATTAAACAGCAAGTATCACTATACACTACTTTCTAAATCAGATATGAAAAGAATGCTAACTAATGCAGTATTCCCTTCTACGTGTATATATCTTGTGCAGAAAATACCAGAGCGATAAAAGAAAGATTAAATACGCTGCACATGTCAGCCTGGAAATGACTAAAGTTGCTTGGTTTTTCCCCTCTTCCCTTAGAGATGCCTTGATCTTACAGAAAAGAAAACTCATCCAGACAGCATCAGTGATAGCTTCCTTGCCAGATGACCTTAATTGTGAACCGGATCACCACGTTCTTTGGGTGCAAAAGAGACTTTTCTCTCCAGATAAGGAAAGCACTGGGCTCTTTTTAAAATTTCCATGTAACCATTTCATGTCAGTTAAGGTTAATAAATCAGAGAGCCTTCTGACAAAGGCAGAGAAAGGTCTGCAAGAAACATACACCTGCATAGAAGTACAGAACTTTTCTTTTACCTTGACAGCTCCACTGTTTGCCTCAATATAAATAACGTCACCAGTTTCCACCCGCTCCTTCTGCAAGCTTTCAAAAATGCTTGGGTCCAGCTGGAAGCAAGCAAACAGCACAGTTGGTCAAAACAGTTCCATATTGTTATGGTAATCAAGGTAAAGAAATTCAGTTTGAAGCTCACTCCCACCAGACAAAATTAAACTGCAACTCACCCTGACAATACCTCTAGGGTTTTATAAAGCTGTAACATTTGCAGCAGGGATAGAGAATAAATCTGAAAGATGCACAGAACTCACTGTCTTACCAAAAAAATCTGCTATCCAAAAGGAAGTGACAGTGCCAGAAACGTAACAGTACCAGCTACAAAACATACCTCTGAGTAATGTGACAATGTATTTATACCTAGCAAACAGCAGTTCTCTAGCTTTCTAGGGAAACTTTTAAAAAAAAATCTGGCTATAGCATTGAATTATGTTCCTTGATTTCTTGAGTCCTTATCCTCTGTGGAGCTCTGTGAGGGAGAGTGGCTGTGGAATATATTAGATGCCTTTGTTTCTCTTGGTACATGTTTATTCAGTTTTGCTCTTCATTTCCTTGTTTTCAGAGTGAACAAATGAAAGATGATACTTAACAACAGAGACAGCTTTTAGTTCTCTCCTAGTCTGACAGGGAAATTGAATGGAGACAAGAAAACAAAAGGAAAGTGGGCCTGAGCTGGCAACACACCAGCTCAATTTCCAGTTCTCTATCAAATATTCACTAGAGCATGACACCCCATGCAGAAAGAAAGGATGTGACAGAAAGAACAATTTATATTTAAACAGGCAATATTTCCCTAGCCATCCTCAAAAATTTGGTTCCTGACAATCAGGAAAACAAAACCAAACAAGGCCTTTCTTGTATATTTATTACCATGAACATGAATTTATAGCCAGGGTCAGAGTGCATCACAGACTGAGACAGAACAAAGCTCAGATTGCCAACTCAACCCATTTTTTGTGGTACCAGCGATCTACAAAACTGCATCAGGATCTCTTCCTATTAAAACTCACCTTTAACTCATTGAAGACATACAGTTGTGTGCTGCCAGAGAAGTAACAGCAGCTGCTAACCAAGTGATGATGGGTTTATCTCCTATTTCAATTAGCAGGAGACAAGACCAATATCCAAATATTCTACATAAAGCTGATAAACATGAACAGTCAGGATAAAGTTGTCTAGACAAAGAAAGCAGCCTCCTGGCAGCCCCACTTGACAGAGATGGGGATCAAGAGCTTGAAATGGAAGTAAGAAGTGCTAAAAACAGAAGCCGCAAACCTGAAATACTTAGGGAAATCTCTGAGACTCTACCACACATACCTTCAACTGTTTGGTTCCCTTTGCAGTTTTGAGTCCTATAATCACATGGCTGATGGTTTTGCCATATCCCCCCATAGGATTCTCAGTCTCACAGGGAGTGAGTTCTGTGACTTCTCCTTCATAAACCTCCTTGGTCTCTTTAATCCTCAGCCCTGCAAGAAATTGTTTAGAACAGTTTCAGTATACACTTAGGAGTCTGCTGCTTTACTGTCAACAAAATGCAACATACTGTTAGGCTACATTACATTTCATGCTAATATTTTACTTTTAAAGGCAGAAAGATGAATTATTGTTCTCGTCTTCCATTTTAAGAGAGAATATTCATCCTGTGCATCAGAATGAAAGCTCAGCCCAAGTTCTGACCTGCTAAGAAGTTTATTAAACTTTTAGGAATTACTTTCTTCTATTATTACTAGTTCTTGAAGCAAATGTTAGGATCCTCTGTCTCTTGTCCCTCCCACAAAGAGAGAATCTGCTTGATTTTTTCCCCTATGCTAAAGGCAGAAACACATATCATGAAACTAGTGACATTAATATAACAGTGAGTTTTACACAATTTTTGGCCTATCAGAAAAGCCCTGCAAAGTTAACAAAAGGACTTTAAAAAAAAAAGTAACTTCATAAAAAACTTTACATTTTAGCAACTGAGTTAAAAATACTACATAAATTGATTAACAGGTATTATGCTCGAACATCATAAAACTACTAAAGGGTTAATGTATAATTTAAAATATTTTTCAACTTAATAGCAAAAGTTGAGCTAGATAAAATTTAGCAGAAACTGCTACAATGCAAATTTAAAACTATTTCAAAAAAGCTGAAAATTACATCCTCACTTTGTTATTTTTCAGACAGCCAAGCAATCATTAGAGTATCTGGGTATCTTCTGTTCTAGTCACAATTACTGTTTAAATAACTAGATTATTTTAAATTGATAAATAATATAGAGCTGACAAGATTTACAGGTAGACTGTTTCAAAGCAAACCCACTATCATCACCACCACCACTACAATTATGTACGTTCTAACTACACAGAAGTTCAAAGAATCCACATCTGAAGAAACTCTATGAAGTATTTTATGAGACACACATGCCATACCAAAAATAATGAATGGGCTGTAACAAGATACAAGGAAGTCATCCTGCCCAGTCTGAGGGTATTGTGACTTTATAAAACTTTCCTTGTTCCGTAACTTTTCATTTTGCTTTGAAATAGATCAGACACTTCACCAGTAATTTTGAGCTGGTGATAGGGGCTACAAAGAACTGACACATACGAGTCTGTCTCCCTCTACTGGGCCCAAATTCAGACCAGGATCTGAAATGCGAGAAACAGCGTAACTGTGGATAACATAGACAAATGCTTGGTAAGAAATGATTACTTTCTCTTACTTAAGACTACATAAAAAGTTGTGTATGAAGTTAATTTCAGTAATTTTTGAAATGTTTTTCAGGTATGCCAAAACACCAGACAGAAATTAATGAAACTCTGAATTATAAAACTGACCTAGACGAGGCTGCATCACACTGGCTCATATGCGAAGAGTGTGAAGCAATATGGGAATCTGCACACTGAAACTGCTATTGCCACAAACTGGACCAGGTTTGCTTGTTCTTTTTGTTTTGCTTTTAAATTTGCAGCACAAGCTCTACTCTGCTCTGAAAACCTGGCAGCCTGTTTGTGTTTAGGGTACAATTTATATGCTGCTAAAGCATGCAATGAATCTTCCATTTCATCTGAAAAGAATCCAGTTCACGTGCTCATTCTGTTCCACAGCACAAGTCAAAGCCAAGTCAGCGAGGGCAAACCCAGGGATTTGCTTCAGAAACCTGCCTCTAATCCAGACTAATGTGCTTTTAAGAGAGGTGTCCGTAGAAAATATTTACAGATGAACATGATCTGAACAAAGGTAATTGATGCTTTGAACTTGCTGCTGATTATCCTTTGATTTCAAATTAAGCTGCATGTGTAAACTATGAACTTCCTTCTTAAGAGAGTTCTCAGAGAGATTTCCTACTTCCAAATCAGACACAAACCCAAGGCAGCAATTGTGGGCTATTCCATTTTGGTTCAACAGCACTCCATGGAGCTCAACAGTGCTTGCTTGACTCACTGGCAGGTACAATTTGGCAACACAAGGAACAGTTATACTACTGAAGTGGTTATTGCAGCACTTATTTTTTATTGCAACTGAGCTCTAACATTAGCTGCTATCATCATCCTCACCAGCTGCTAATGAGCTCTGTACTGGATTAATCTCTCCCAGGTTAAATTTCTTTTAACCCATACAACAATTTGATCTCCTCATTTCCCACTCTGTCCTTTTATGTTTCTTACGTATTATAAGGTCTCTACTGCAACCCAAACGCTACTTGGCCATGAGACTATGTCAAGTCTGTTATTAAAAGACTCTCAACAATAAAAATTCTGTAAGCTCAGAGTAACTCCTACTTTCTTAGTGACGGGTTCAAACCAGTCAGACTCTGTAGCTTCCAAGAAAAAAACCCAGCCATTAAGTAAAAAATATTGATGTTAACATCTCTGTTAACTTTTAAAAATTTAGGTGGCTAAACCTCTTGAAAGTAAAATGCATGATATGAGCAATGATGATGTACACAGAGTACCCAGAGCCTGCTACCAAGGAGACATACAAACAAACACAATGCAGTAAAACCTAAATGAATACTTTAAGTACTGATGGATATGTGAGCTGAAGCTTCCCTTGCACCCAGACCCAGAACCCTTTTTTTTTTTAAATGCACCCTTGTAAAATATTTCTTTATCAAGCAGGGAAGCTAAAACCTACCTGAGATTAAAACCCAACTGGAAAGTATTTCATTACAAGAAATGGTGGTTACTAGTCCTTTAAAATATTTCAGAGAATTTTTTTTTACACTCATAAAAATATCCAATAAAGGCTGTGTCATGAAAATGTGCCATAGAATTCAACAGAAAGGAATAAAAGAAGTTCCATCTTTCATTAACACTAATATTTGTTTAGAAGTGTCTCTCTATTGACATTCAGGGAATGCAGAGAACTAACAATGCAGCTGGCTGTTAAACCTCAGAGAATTAAAATACTGCTATCTCTAGAAATGACAACATGGATGGCGTAAGTTTCATCTGTTGGTTCAGGTTTCCAAATCTCTGACAGGGAACTTCATCACATCAAGGAAATTTTGCAGACTACTGAGTCTCGGTGTTCCCTCCCCCAGGCCCTGCCAGTTTCACGGTAACCAGACCAGAGACTACTGAAAGTTGCTTTCTTATAAAAGTCAATGGAATACTTTTGTTTCACTGAAGAACTGAGAAACTTCTTCACCCTGCTGCTGCCAGATGAAAGTCCAAGCGGAAACACGGTAGTGAAACAGGAAAATTAACTGTTAATATGCTAAGGACTAAAATCAACTGGGCTCTCTTTAGGCAATCCTCACCCAAACAAGGGCCACTTCTATCTGCATTTATCAGCTGTCAGCAGCAATCATATAAGAGATTTTAGACAGTCACTGAGGCTGTATTACAAATTAAGCCAATTGACATCAAACTTGTAAACGCACCGTAGAATTGAGGAAGACATTAAGTTAAAGTGTTTGTTTAGCTGGCATGGAACTTTCTTTGTGCTTGCTGGTACAGTAAGTCAGGCTAATGCTGCTGTTTGGGAGCTCCTGATTAAGTCTGTTTGTTTAGCAGGGTGAAATCACTAAAACAAAAAAAAACGGGAGGAGCATTTTTCTGTCTACAAGTATTTCTGCTAATGTAAGAAGCTAAAAATTATTTTTTCTTTCAGCTTTATTCAGTCACAGGCAAAATGGAGAGGTGAATGTGGAGGATGAGAGAATAATTTGGTGAAGTATAAACCATAATACAATAATTAAGTTACAGTTTGTAAACAGAAAACCTGACTCAGTGCACTAAGTGTGAAAGAGATTCACTAAATTAGCATCAGCACTGAAGAAAATTAGCATACAAAAATCCAAGAACATCGTGACCACTGGAAAGTTCTTCTTCTTTAGATGACTGTGAAAAAGCAAAGTAAGTATCATGCAAATACTTAATTCTTCTTTTCCTGAAACTTACCAATTGCACGTCGGAAGTTTTCCATTAGAACTTCTGTTTTCTTGATCTCAGTGGAATAGACCTCACTTCCAACCATAGGACAAAAGGGAACTTTGCTTCCCAGTTCCTGAGCAATAGCTAAAGCCAAAGCAGTCTTTAAAAGGAAAAAAAAAAAAACGAAACAAAACAAAACCCAGACATTAATTTTGAAGAGAATTAAGAAAGGATTCTTTTTGCACTAAGTTAACTTTCCTCATTATATCACCTTCTATACATCAACTATCAATTTAATGGTAAGACTATTCTGTCTGACATATATTTCTCACATGTAACAATCCTCCTCCAACACAGGTGACTTTGGTTGAAGACTTTTAAAAAACCTTAAAGACACAACACTGGGCATTTGAATTTGACATCTGATACAGATGCAAAAAGCCTTAAATAGCACGGGGGAAAAAGTAAACCAAACAAAAACTATTCTGGCTTTTAATATAAAAGTAACTTCTAAAACTTTTTCAGAGGCCGTGTTCCCCATGTGTTTAGTAACCTACAAGAGGTGGTTTCACATTAAAGATGCTGAACACACCACTGGGTACTGCCAGTGTGGATGATAGGGCAAAAATAAATATAAAGTAGGAAACTGTATCAATACACTAACTGAAAAAAAAAAAATCTGGCAGATGAAAACATTTTATAACCACTACCCTAAAACGGTTTTGACAACAAATTAAAATAGATTTGGAAATACTTTGTTTCATAACAAAATAGAAAAATAATACCTTGCCAGTTCCAGGAGGTCCTGCCAACAGCACAGCTCTGCCAGCCATTTTTTTGCTTTTGATTAGCTCCACTATAACCCCACATGCCTATAAGTTAAGTAAATATTCATACTGTTAGCACAGGTATTGCTATAGTATCTTTTGTTCCAACATTACTTAAAGAGTTTAGAAATAATAAGTTTTACAAAAAGTAAAGATTTCAATTTCATGCACACAAAAAGACAAGATCAGAAAAATGCAATTTCCACAATCATTTTATCTGACACAGACATTAAAAATCAGAGACAAGATAACACAATCTGTGAGCTCTGACTCCTTTTCCCTCCCGCAGTCCCACACGCAGAGAGAGGTTTGAAAGTAAAGCAGGAAATTAATCTTCGCCGCCTGAGCCGCAGATCCCCTACAGATCCTCTTTCACGGCCAGGTTGGATGGGGCTCTGAACAACCTGCTCCAGCGCAAGGTGTCCCTGCCCACGGCAGGGGATGGAACGAGATGATCTTTAAGATCCCTTCCAACCCAAACCATTTTGTGATTCTATGATGGTTTTATCCGGGCACCGCATTGAAACGGATGCTCCAATCGCTACTTGCATCAAATCTGTTGACTTTTGGCTGGTTCTGTTGCCTGTAACACCCCAATTTCTACGCCCGACACCAGGGAGACCGTCACCGTCCTTAGGCGAAGCGGGAGCGGAGCGAGTACAGCCCCGATCGCCCCCATCGCACCTCACACCGCAGCAGCGACATGAGGGAGCCCAGGCACGACTCTCACTCGCTGTCGGGACTTGTCACACGCCCCGGCCCGGCGCTCACCTCCCGCGCATTCTCCTGCCCCACGAGCCCGGCCCCCGCCGGCTTGGCGGCGCCGCTCTCGTCCAGCCCCAGCCCCTTGACATGGCTGTGGGCGGCGATGCGCTGGGTCTTCGAGGTGCTCTTCACCTCCTCGATCTTCATGGCGCGGCAGGGCAGGGGCAGGGCAGGGGCAGGGCAGGGGCAGCTCCGGCCCGGCCGCCCCGCGCTCCTCGCACGCGGNTTTTAGGGTCCGCCCGCCCGTTTCCGCGTGCGGCGCGCGCGGAGGGTCCGGGTGGGTGCGGGCGCTGCGGAGGAGTCGGGCCGGGCAGGGGGGAGGGGGCGGAGGGACTGTCCCTGGAGGTGCTCAGGGGAACGCTGGACGTGGCACTCGGTGCCAGGGTCTGGGTCAGAAGGTGGTGGTCTGCCATTGCCTGGACTCTGTGCTCTCGGAGGTCTTTTCCAACCTAAGTGGTTCTGCGATTCTCTGAATCGGCGGGGCGGTTTGGGGAGAGGCGAGCGGAGCCCTCCTGGAGGGGGAACCAGCTCGTTCTTGCTCGCAGGTTTCTTGGCCCTGCAGCACCATAAGCACTTTCTGTCTTCCTAGAATCCGATGTGGCGCTGGAGCCAGCGTTTCTCCCCGCAGCCGGCGCTGGGGGAGCCCCGGGTGTCCCTGGCGCGGTGTGGGGCTGCTGTCCCTCTCCCTGTCTTGTCGCTTGCCCACCCACAGCCGCTGACAGTGCGCCAGGAACCGTGAGCCTTATCAAAACCTCGGCTGGCTTTAGCTCACAAAAATAAGCTGAGGCTTTCCAAGGGTGTTTTCTGAAACTTTCTCAAAGATTCATAGAATTGTTAAGGTTGAAGGGACCACTGGAGATAATCTAGTCTAACTCCCCAGCCAAAGACAGTAAGGGTGGTCTCTCTTACTTGCTCGGTGTTGCTCACTAGTTTTTAGCATTCAGAATAATTCTATTCTACATCTCGAAAGCCGTCCTGTAAGCATTTCAGGCTTACACGTGACCTGTGCTGCACCTACAGCACGTATTCCTTATGAGCTTAGAGCAATTGAAATGGGTAAAAACACTCCGGCTTCTCAGCAGGTGGCTTCATGGCCCCGCAGAAACATCCGTGTTTCATGAGGTCTGTGATGCTACAGCTTTTAGGCTGTTACAGCTCCCAACTGTGTTTTGGTGGTAATTCTGCTGCACCTTCTATGAAGGGTATAAAAGCTTAATATGGAGATCGCTCCCGGTGGAATTTTAGATGGGATCTGGGAACCTGGAGTTCCAGTGAGTTCTCCTTGTTTGCAGATATTGTGATCTCTCCCACAAAAAAGACAGGGGACTCTTCCCATGGGTATATAGAGTTGTCTGTAATTATAAAACCGTGGCTGTGCCTGCAATGTTTAAAGCCAGTGGATTAAGGTGGTACGAGGCAGGACTGATGCCTGGTGCCATCTTGGCTTTCCTGTGCATTGCCAGGGGAATTGCAAAAGTGGTCCTGTGACAGCACAAGCTCAGAGAGCAGTTTGAGGGAGGATGGGAGTTATGGTTCAGTTTGCAAAAGCCCAGTGAACCATATACATGCTATTCACTCCCTCTTTGTTCAAGAGCTTCCATTAGTTTTGTTATAAATGTCATTTGGCAAAGAAAAGACTTTGCTATTTGTTGCTTTCTTTTTAATTGTTCTGTCAGTTTATATTTACACACTCTAGTTTAAAATTGTAATTACAATATAATTGCACACATGTGTGGTTCAACACCTTTGTAAGGGTATCCTGCTACACAACTGTTCAGCTAAGAGTTTTTGATTAACAAATATGAGCTATTCTTTAAATAATTAGAAAAGTGTGTATGCCATTAGACTCTGCACATCCTCTCAGGGTCATATTAGTCACAGAACACAAATGCCTAATAGGTACTGAACTGCAGACTTTTTCCTTTGTAAAAGAGCAAATATACAACTTTGATTTCTCTAGTGCATTAAACTGCCGCAAGTGCTGTGGGTAAGTCTGGTCAGAGTTCAAGTTTCTGCCAGTTCTGGAAGAATAATTAGCAAGTCTGGTAGGAGCTCTGAAGGCAGTGACATTGCTATCAAGGGGTTCAGGCTAGGTATGACCCTCCTTTTCAAAAGGGTGAAATACATAATAATTTGTTAACTTAGACTGAAACCTATCCATATGGTCCATGTTATCTTGTTTGATGTTGCAGCAAGACCTGTTTTTGAGATTATGGCATTTCAAAGTCTATTTAATAATATTTGCTTATTTATTTTTGGTGAAATTCAATATACAGGAATGTAGATGGTAGAAATAGAGAATTGCTGTTAATCTTCACTGCGACTTGGAGAAAGGATAGAAATATCCTATGTCTATAAAAATCAGATATGCTACATAAGGCTCTTTAACTTTAGAAATACTAATTAGGGATTTTTCCTGCTTAAAGTGGGTAACAGAGTGTTAATTGTTTGTCTACAGCAATAAGATGTCTCAAACCCAAAATTTAGAGCCTAAAACTTCTGTCTGCTGGTTACCATTGCTGTTCAGTAAATAAAATCTGCTGCCACAATGAAGGTACGATTTTAATATCTACCTGTAGGAAATGTGATTAAAATTATTTGGGTTTGTGTTTGTAGTAGAAGAGGATACCTCAATAGAAATAAGAACAAGTAAAAAATAGTTTGCTGGATAAATGTGAGGCTGGCTTCTCCCTCTTTTTTGCTCACAAGTATTACTTAACTGTGCCAGGTTCGGCATTGCTCATTGTATTGATTGTTTCACTCATTCCATTTGCTCTTTGAGCGTTGTCCTGAAGTTGCAGTTAAAGAGGGGCAAAAGAGGACAGTCAGATGAGGGAAAATAAACAATAATCCTTTAGACCACACAGGATTAATTGTTTATTCCCCAGGAAGAGCAGAGTACAAGTGGAACTACTGGTAAGTTTAGAACTGAACTTCAATGGTGTAAATCATCTTTTATAGCTGGTGTCTTGTGTTGTGGTGCATCAGTATGAGGAAATACCAAACCTCAACTTTTACATGATTTTTGTGATTTTTTGAATAATTAACGTATTAGAGGGTGAGGATAAAATAATTCAATTTCAAAGTATGAGTCTTCTTTCTCCTTTGTCCAGGCCACCAGATGGAACATAAGTAGGTTGTGTGACCATTCTGCCCAGCTCATTCTATGGATGCTTTGAGTATAATTTAATATTTCACTAGCCAGCTAACCAGAAAAAATAAAACCTGTCACTAAGAGTCTGAACTGTTATTCCCCAGGTTTAATCAACTCATTTTACCAACGTTTCTTTTGCCCCCTGGTTTGAGGTCTCCTATTTGGCACAGACGTCATGCGATACCCGATGTGGGAGCTGGAGACTTGAGAGCTGTTTTCCTAGACTAAATGTTTGAGGTTACAGGACGTGGCCTAGTTTCACATAAGCTTTCAAGTTTCAGTGGGACATGCTGAATCCTGAAACTGTCAAATAGTGTATTATTTTTGGAGTGAGAGAGAGTACGTGTGTGTGAGTGTGTGAATGACCTTTACATTTTTACCCTATCCCAAAAGTCTGACTTCCTGCCCTTTCTCCCATGAGTCCATAAACTTTAGCAATTAAAGTGAACATGTTTTAAGGAAGAAATTCCATATAGGAGAGCACAACTGGGAAGGGGAATGGTGTATTTAGGGGAAAACAAGGAAAACAGCTAAATGCTACAAATTTTGTGAGAGATACAGAAAAATCTGGAGAAGTTGTGATTCTTTCATTTTGCCAGGTTCCCCTCTCCCTCTTAGGAATACCAAGACCTTCATGTGGGGGTAGGGAGTGGTGTATCTTGTTTTGTTCCCTGCAAAAGAAGCTGATTTTTTTCTACTCTTCAAAGCAAGAGGAGTGTTGTGTCTTACCGAATGCCACATCTTAATTTTCACATTTGTAACTAATTCTGAAACTTTGTAAGCTAACAGAAAGGACCTTTCTAAATGCTGAATAAAAGTGCTTATGTCTGACTTCATCAGATTTCTCCTTGATACTGGTGATTGAAGTCATTCATTTCACAGGTACTATGTGTACTCTAATATTTCCTCAAGTGATATGTGGAAAAATCAGATCCACAGGCTCTAAAATCCTGGAGACAGAGGTATGTTCTGAGTGGTAACAACAAAGCTGTAGGCATTGGGTTTTTTCCTTCCCCCTACATAAGAACAATTGCTTCCCTATCTAGAGAGTGGCACGTCTTTTCATTGTCTAAAGGAAGAACACCAAACCCTCACTTCTACCTGATACTCCTCCTCCTTGCAGGTCACTCAGGAGTAAAAGAAGGGCCACCATTGTTATGTGAAGAGTGGAATTAAATCCATTTTCCTGCGGATTTTTATCCTCCTTCCTTAGCTATCCTTAACAGAAAGAATTATCTTTTTTTCATCCCGTAAGTTGTGTCCAGTATCCCTCTAAATTCTGGCTGAGCAAAATGCATTTCTTTGTTAAGCTGGCAGACCAAAATGGATCTCACCTGAGCTCTGCTGTGGCCTCTTACACTGTGAGTATTGAAATGGGACGTCCTTGACATCATTGCCAGTTTTCTCAAGAGCTGGGGAAACTTTTAGACCTTCCTACTTTGTTGAAAATGGCTGTTATTTTAGAAGATTTGGGAGGACCTCTGGATAAAACCTTTTCTGGTTGAGAATCAGACCTTTTGCCACCTCTTCCTTCTGAACTCATCTAGTAATGCCAAAAGAAAAGAAGCAAAGGCTAGGTAATATGATACAGGGATATCTGTGTGGATTCTAACTGTTTAGGGCCTTATGGGAATTGATGTAAACTTTCCCTTCCCTTTGCAAGTGCATATTGATGTAACATATTCAGCACAAGGAAGTGTATTTGAGCCTTATGATTTAACAGGAAACTATTCAAAACCTGGGAACTTGGTCTGAAAAGTGACATTATGCTTAATTTGGCTCCCATGACAGAGCTTCCATCAGGCTGAACTGTTCTGCTCAAGAAGCTGATTAGCCAGGCTAGCTCAGTATTCCTTGTGAGTTCACATCTTTCCTTTAGGAAGACAGTTGTCTCGTAAATAGCACTGAGTGCTAGGAAGAAATGCAATTTTTTCCCCCCTTTTCATTGATTCACTGATTCTGTCATCTTGACTTCCATGTATTTGGGAAGGAGGAGTAATTTGCATCCAGCTTTAAAACAAACCTTTATATTGAAAGTGTTGTTATATAAAGCAGCTTTCTTTGTAAGAAAAAGCCTGGAGTTTGGAGTCAAAGCGTAAAAACCAAATCCATGATGTTGACAGTAGCCTTAGGCAAGTCATTTTACACTTCTGGCTCATTCATTAGTTACTCAGATGTGAATGTTATTACTATGAGCAATATGTATTACTGCACAGAGTGAGAAGAAAAGCAACAGCACTGCTCTCAAAGAAAAAAAATGTAGGATATAGAACAAGTCTAGTCTAGTTTGACACCTGTGGGAAGTCCATGACATGGTCTTGGTTTCTTGGTTTGTAAAGAGCTGTTATCATTTGAAGAGGTACTTTGGGCTCCTTACTCACTACTGAAATGCTGAGCACGCTTGTTAAGCTTTGTCCTGTAGTGCATTTGGCCCCCTGTGCTCCCTGGGTTATCAGTAAAGCCAAGTGACTTAAATCAATGAAGTGATCCTGTCCTTAGCCTCTAAAATGCCCTCAGGCCTCTCCAGTGTTCATCTCCCTGTTGTTGTCTGTTTCGGTGGTGGTAGTGGTGGTTTCCAGGAGAGCTGTTCATTGCTGTTGACCATCTTGGATTCTTAATCCATTAAAGATATGATTTTAAAAGCAGCATCTCACCTGACTTAAATATGCTTTTACAGGAAAATGAATTATGCAAGCCTAGAGTTTATTAAGTGTATGGAGAGTAAATGACCTGCTTTTTCACGTGGGTTTGCAAACGTCCTTGCGACTTTAAACCAAACCTGGTCACCATGGTTGCAGCAGCACCGGGGTGTGCTTGGGGGCAGAATGGAAGGGGTGATGCGACAGTGACCGGGTTTAAGCAGCCCTGCAATATCTAATTAGCGCGGGCGAGATGAGAGCGAAGGTGCGGATGTTCAGGGCAATTACAGTGCCCCTTCCCAGGGCTCCTGGCTCCCAGCCCTCCCTCAGGCCGGGCACGCACCGGGGAGAGGGCCCAGCTCTTGGGCACGGGGCCTTCAAAGTAACCTGTTGAAATCGCCTCTCCTTGCAGGGGGTGCCTGGCAGGGGCAGCGCGGGGCAGGGAGGTGAGCTGGGGCGTTTGAGGGCCGCTGGTTCTCATGCCCAGCCGCGGAGCG
>VWZT01011968.1:1265218-1355249 GCA_013397055.1 Pachycephala philippinensis
GGGTGCGCTCCCTGCGGGGCTGCGGCCGCCCGTGTCGGGGGTGGGAGCGGGCCCGCCGGGAGCCGGGGTCTCCGGCTGTGCCCAACCGAGGGGACGGGGTATGGGCGGGTGTCAGGTATTTCACGGACCTTGTGACTTCGCTACACTTTCTCGTAGTTGCTCTTCAAATAAAGAACCAGTGCTCATAGAAAAGCACTTTGTACGTGTGAGTTGTTGGGGTGCTGTTTGGATGGTCAGGTGTGCTCAGGTTTCTTACGCTTACCGAAAAAAAAGTTTTATTTCTTTTGTGCGGAGGCCCAACTAATGGCATCGAACGGCCCTATAAATTTTTATTGTCTTGCCTGTTAAAGCTGTCAGAGTTTGATGTTGCCTGTTGTTGAGAGCTGTGATATAGTTGCTGGACATGCCCATGTTGTCTTGGAGGACCAGGGAGTTCTAACGTGACAATTTTAGGCTTAGAAACAATTTCGTGGATTTGGGTAACTCTACATTTTAGTCGTCATAGGCGATACGGGAACGTTACTCTGGTTTGCATTAAGACTCATTTTAAATTAGTTCACCTTGTTCTATCTCCCCCTTACATTACATTTCTTCTAAAAAGCGTTAAGAGGTGGTCAGTGCTTGACTAAGGATGTGATGGAGTCACAGCTGCACGAGCTTAAAGTAGTCACAGGTTGATGAAACTGCGGGGATCAGCCTGCAAGTTCAGTTCCTCTGTGTTTTCTCTGCCAGTGTGTCTTTAGTGATAACTTGGTGGTAGTTTCGTAGGACGGTATTTCTTCTTGGCTAGACTGAGGTTCAGGCTGAGTTACTTCTCACAATGTATGAATTTAACCCCCTTTTGAACAGCTGTGTTATTTGTAAGTTGTGTTAGCGGTAACTGCGTTGTATCGTTTGCGCTTCTTGCGGGTAGGATAATAAATATTTACTTATCTGTTGGTTTCACCAGCAGTAAAATGCTCTGTATCATCAATGTGTGCTCCACAGCTGCAAGGGAGGAGTGGCTGCGTGCTTAATTCCGGAAACCTGTGGTCTTGTAGTCATCTCTTGTACTTAACAATCCCTTATCATTCTTCAATAATTGTAAGCACCTGATTATCTTCTAAGAGTGAGGTTTACTTTGGCAAGTGGTTCTTGGATGTACTGAAGAGTCACTTGTAGTCAGACACTCCTTTCTGCCAGAAGCAACTAATCTGAGTGGTGTAAACTTCGTCATGAACAGGACATGGGGAAACTTAAAAATCACTTTAACCAGTTTCATTTTTTAATAACTTTAACACATATTTAGGGTGGTTGTTTGATAGACAGATTTCTTGTTGCTTTCTCTTACTTTTATGAAGATCTTCGAAGTATTTAGGCACAGCTGTCCACATCAGCTGAATAAATTATTCAGATTTGCGTCTTGATAGGCCGTGCAGGGAGAAGGCCATGGACTGGATGAGATGACATGACAGAGTTTTCTTCCCAGCAGAAATGATTCTTTACAGATGGTAGTTCAGACACATAAGCACATCAAACTCACTTAGTTCCAGTTGTACCAGGTTGTGGATCTTACTGAAAACAGTTGATTAGTGTGACTTAACTGCAATTCTGTGTGTTAAGAAAGGGTTGTAGAGAAAATGCTGATGCCTTAGGTTTTAACTTTTATATTTTTCAAGTCCTGTACTGCCTAGTGTGTAACTCTGAAGCTTCTTGTGGCCTGTTAGCTGCTGTTCTCTTATGCTGGTTAGACAAAACAAACCTCTCTAGGTTTGCTCTCCAAGGACATGTAGATTGTCCCAGGCCCCAAAATATGTAAACTAAGGCCTCTGAAGAGGAGGGCAAACCTGGGGTAGTTACATCATTAACTGAAGTTATAATTGGACAATTAACCCTGATATGCAAATGGACCAGATTTATAAAAGTGTGAAGAGCTTGTGACCCAGGGTCCATCTTGGGTGTAGCCTTTGGCCTGCCCAAGGTGTACCTTTGAATGCCCTTCAAATAAATACCTACCTTTATTCCCTTATTCTTGTCTAGTCTCTGTTTTAGGTGGCCTTCTCAGGCATCAATGCAGTATTGTGTTAATAGTTTAAAGAATTAGGAAATTCAGTTTTCTGCTTGGTAACATAGATGTATCTTGATAGTGGATGCTTTTTTTGTTTTTTACTACCAGGTTGGAAAGGTGAAACCTTGATGATAAAACCTGATCTGTGCCTGTGGAACTATTTAGGTGCTTACAGGTTTGGTGAAACTCAGACTGAAGTGTAGCATGTCTTGTAATAGGATACATTCTTTGGTGTTCATGTGTGTTTCAATAACGCCAACTTTTTCACCACTTCAGGAATGGAAAGTGAGTCCTCCCAGACTTGAAAAATTTAGGTTATTTTCATCTACTTCCTTGTCACTAAGCGTTAAGGGTTCACCATTCCAAACATTTTCTCTGCAATGAGGAATGCCACTACTCTTTTCTTTTTGATGGAATCTGTGATTTCCCTGTTACTACATGTTTTCTCTATATATGGTTTTTAAATAAGACATAAGTGCAAAGTGCTTTATCCTCCTGTGTTTATTCTGCACCTCATATTTCCCATTCCTTTTTAAAATATCACTGTTCTGAATTCAAATCCTAGGGGTAGCTGTAGGTGGAAGTTAATCTGCAGAAAAACTAGAGGTAGGATGCTTGTGGGCAAGGGAGCTGGATGTGAGGATTTGGAAGGTGGAATGACAACAGAGATGAGAGGGCTGCTTCAAACCTCTGTGTTAGTTGGGTTCATGCAGGGTTTTCAGGAGAAACTACAGCTGTGAAAATGTTATTGCATCTTCTTATTGTTTGAAGCTCTCTTTTTTCACAGAAGGTGGTACAAACTAGTTGTCTTCCCCTTGAGTGATCCCATCTCATGGAAACACTGTCTGCTGTGGCTGGGTAGCACCAGCATTGTTCACTCAGGTCTCCCATGAGATGAGGAGCTCAAGGGTTTCCTTCTGAGGAGTCGCTTTCTGGTTCTGCTCTTCCAGAGTGCCATTTTCACCAGCGGTGTCCCAGGTTATCTCTCTCTTGTAACTGTCATCTCTTCTGTGCTCCCAGAGTGCTCTAAGGGTTAATTCCTTTGCTGTACATGAAGATAAATCTGCTCAGAGATTAAATGTTACTATTTACCACTCTTTAACATATTTCTGTATCTAGCTAATTCCTGAAGTGGATTTTTTCATGTCAGGATCTAGTATTGCATTTTTGTCATGCTGTGCCAGGTAGTGCTTGACCTTGTGAATACTTCTCACAGTCGCTCACAAGATGCTTGTTCAGACACAATACCTTTGGATTAAATGAATGCAGAATATTTGAGCAGTAACCAAATGGAATGAAAAATGGAAGTCATATTTCATTCTGTGTGGCTACATTTTTCTTGCGAAGCTTGTCCTTGAAAACAAAACATATCAAATGTTAAATCAAAAGTGTTTTGTTTTGGATTGGTTTTTTTTTCTTTACCTGCATGCTGGGAATTGGAAACGTTGCAGACAGTTTCACCCAAGATGTTTTGTTTAAGTTTTAGCTGGAAGGTGATAGTCAAGGTTGGAATGGAATAAATAATAGTCACTTGGTGTACTACATCATGCCTTTCACTTGTATTTAAACCGTACTGGTTTATATTCTTTTAAGGCTCTTGTGTGTCTGTGGCAGGAAGGCATTAATTTAGTGGGTAGATGTATGTGCTATGTATTTCTTCTTGTCTTACTCTTTCAAACAATAAGAACAGAACTCTTTATTTTAAAATAAAATTTCAGACTTTTCCTGTGCTTTAGCAAGATCTTGTCTGAAGCAATGCAGCAAAACAATATTTACAGCCATTTGTGTCTTACTTGCTGAGTAGAGCAAACAAATGTGAGTAACTGAACCTTAAGGGCCAATTCTTAGCTTGTCCCAAGCAGTAAGAAGCACCCACATCAGCCTTACACGTGGTTTGTGCACTGAAGGAATGATTGTGAGATGCAGGACTCATGTTTTTGTCCTTACTACATTCTTCTGTTGCTGTAGAGATTTAGGGTGGTATTTTTGGTAAAATTTCACACTGAGATGGGGTAGTTTCTGTCACAGCACTGTGGGGTTTTTTAAGCTTCTGTTCTTTTGTTAATGTTCAGCTCCTGATCTTCCACAAAGCTGATGTTAATGTCGTTGAAATAAAATAAGAGTCGCTTTTACATTTGTTTGTCACAGACCTGTGCACCCAGTAGGGTCTGGAATAGTTTCTCAAATGAGTTCAGCAGGAAGGGATGCCTGCAGAGAGGTTAGACAAGTTAATCTGCCAGAAGAAATTCAATCCCCATATTTCATTTTAAGACCACTTTGCGTAGCAAAGTAGTTTAAGCAGTAGCAGATTTTTGCCTTGCTGATGGTTAATTTCATGCCCTACAAAGGGTCAGCACACTAATACAGGAGAACATGATTACCTCATCCCAGCTTCCCCCACACAGGCAGCCAAGGGATACCGAGTGTTTGCTTTAGGTGAGCTGTTTTCAGATGCCCTTTATCTGTTTGATTTCAAGATGGGTCCTCAAAAGAACTTCTAAATCAGAAAATTGTCTTTTTTTTTTTTTTCCCCCCTATGAAGTTCAAAGGACAGAGTATCCTTATAGGGTTTTAATTGGAAAGCTACTGCTTGACCCTGGTTGTCTAAACCTGGGCTGGAGGGAACTCTGAAAAACTTGTAGTTTTGTAATCCTTATGCCTGTCTGAACCTTTGACCTTTTTACTTTATAACTAGAGCTTCATTGTCACCATTTGTCCCTGCAGTTCCTTTCAAAGAAAACTGCCTTGCAAGTATCTGTTTCCACTTTGCTGCTGTGTTCGGCTAAGGAAGGGTATTAATTCATACCTGATACATTGGAGGGGCCGAGACTTTTGAACTTGCACTAGAGCTTGGGGAGGGGGAAATGAGCATAGCAAAAGCATGTCTTGCTGATGCAAATGAGTACAATGAAAACAGGCTTGGGAGATCAAGGGAAATGTGGTCTTGCTACCAGCATTCAAATTCAGTCAGACGCAGATTATTTGTAAGATTAACATATCACAAAAAACCCCCACCTTTTATCACAGATTCGTTGTTTTGCTGAGTTTGTTGTAAGCTTTTAAGAGGATTTGTAAACTCGGAGTTACCTTTGCATTACTGCCATGAAAACACACTTGTGTCGATGTGAGCTTTTGTTTGTTGAGACCTTTGTGAAGCTGTGACAGTTCTTGTTTTTTTCTGTTCTAGGTGAGTGAGCAAGTAGAGTTTTATAGCTGTAGATGTATATGTGGATGACTTGCTGTTGAGTGCAGATGTTGAATGAAGGGAAACCTCTGGAGGAAAGAGTGCCTTGTGTTTAGTGGGTATCATTCTGGTCAGAGAGAAGTCATTGGAGAGTCTTGAGATCTTTGGCTGCCAGCTTGAAGTGAGAGTAACATAATAATGAACCCTGTTCTGGTGGAAAAACAAAAAATTAACATAGAGCTCTTGTGTAGTGTAATTCTGATGCACAAACCTTGATGTAGTGGTTGATGTTATGGAAGTACTCACGGGTCAAGAGACTTCAGCTAGCACTAGTGGGAATGTTTTCTTCTAAAACCTATTAGACTCTTTGGGTTCATGGTGCTTGTGAATTGCTGACACTGCTTTGTATTAAAATATCAAATAAACTTTACTTCCATAAATGAAATTGAAACAGTGTCTTTTTTTTTAATCACTGCGGTTTGGCTGGTGCCAGATACTTGCCTGACAACACAAAGGAGTATTTTTATTGACATTTTAAAATGAAAGCGCCCCCCCCNGAAGAAAGGCAACCAGTATAAAATTTTTGTTGCATGGTCTCCGGAACCTCCGAAGTGGAACTTTGTCTCCTGGATGTTGCAGTGCACAAGAGGGCAGTGTTTGCTTACAATGTAGGATCTTAGGGATAAGTACTCAGGGTAACAGGTCAGCGTGGGGGGAGTGACCTCACTGTGAATCGAAACAGAATTAAGTAGAAGATTTGGAACACAACTCTGGGTTAATTTTCTCGTTCTTAAAGAAAACATCCTCTGAGTTTTAAGGAAGGTTAGTCTTGTTTCATCTATAATTTGGGTAGTGTTTTTTATACCTCAGGCAATAAAAAAGTATGGGGTGTTGTCTTAAACGTGACATGAGACACAGGTAACAGGTGAGAAAAAACAACTGGTTTGATGTGGGCACGATGGAATTTAGTGTGCACAATTCTTTTATTTCCTTCCTCATTTACCCATGTCTTTTAATAACTGGGCAAAAGCAAGCTAGTTGTGCTAAATCTGCTTTGAACCACTTCTGTGTGAAATAGGATTTGTTGTGTGAGATTGGGTAGAATGAAACTTGGTACCAGGGTGCTTTAAAATAGGGGTCTTGTGGAATTTTTATCTGTCTGTGTCATAACTTTAATGGTTCTAACTTTCTATGTATTGCATTGCTTCTCGATTCTGTGGGTTTTGTGAGCGATGTGACAGTGGGACTGCTGATATTATTTCTGTTCTATGCCCTTTCTTGCAATATTGACTTGAAGCTGATTTCCCTGTTAAAGTAACACATGTTCAACAACTTCCTAAACTTACACAATAACTCTTAGGTAATATCAGAGACCAAAGCAGGAGGAGTCTTCTGTTCGTTTTATGGGTCAAAAAGTTTACAAGGAGCAAGAGACCCACTGTCTCCTGCTATCAAAAGTTACAGTGAATAATCACATTGTGTTCTGCTGCTTCTTAGAATCCTATCAAAAATGTACTGGTTTCTGTGTTCAGTTTAAAAAATAAAAATAATTGTGCATTTTTTGTTTGAAGATGTGATTTATAATGGAATTCTCAATATTAAGTGTAGATTTTAAACAGGAGTGGTTTTATTGAAACTTATTTGAATGTTAAATTGTCCCTTGCTATTATATGACAAATTTTCTACAAAGCTTCTGATTGGTTGTGTTTGTTTGCTTGTATACAACAAAATCGTGCTATGTGACACTTTGTTGTTTGACACAAAACCATGACAACTTCTCATGAAAACTTAATCACCAAGCACTGTAATGGTGCTGTTCAAGTCTGTTTGATAATTTTTCCTATTGGTTTAAAAACAGAATTTCTTTGTTCCAGCATACTGTGTGCAAGAATTAATCAAATAACCACTCTTCATTTCACTTTTGCTTCATGTTTATTCTTGCTTTAAATTATTTTGTAATCTGTTTGGAAGAGCTGGGACGCTTTGTTAATCAATTTTTAGATGTTTTAAAATATCAGCTAATGTAGTGAAGTATTATAAATAACTGCATAAAATCTAGAACAACTTACTGTAAAATATGTTTATAGTTAAAATTACCCTTGTCAAAATAAATTTAAAGCACATTCTTCAAAGCAGCATTTTTACTGATGATGGATATGCTTGCTTGCTAAATAGTCCAATTTAGCAATTCAGTGGTCTGCTAATCGACAAACCAGCCTTATGAGGTTCTACTGTATTTGTTCTGCATCTTGATTTAGAAGTTGTCTTCAGTTAGTAGATGCTAGATATAAGCTGAATGATATGTTGCTTATGTATAAACCCATTTTTAATAGCTGGTTAGCTTGATGGAGCCATGAACTGAATTTCCTTAATATATTTGTTTGGGGTTTTTGTACTAGAAATAATAATACATATTCTTGTATGGCTGTTGTAAAGTACTATTTATGAGAACCCCTAGAAAAACAAAATGCAGATGGAAAAATCGAGGTTATAATTGTAAAGCAGATGCACAACAGATCTCACTAAGTGAGCAAACCAAACCTGCACACTTTCATTGCTAAAGTCCGTTAAGTGTAATAAAAAGTTGTTTTTCCTTGTGGCAGTGAGTTGTTTTCTGTCTGGGAACCCTAGGGTTGGCCTGGCAAGCTGCAGAGCAAGGACAGATGTTCTGCAGTGGTAATTTCCAGCAGGATTCTCGAACACATTGTGTTCTGTGGGTCACAGCTCATGACGGGGTAAAACTGAGTGAGAGCTTCAGCAAAGAGACTTGAACAGCTCGTACGATAGCTGGGATGGCAGAGATACTGTGCATTCTGTGAGAAAATATTCCTGTGCTATCTGTAAAATTCTGATTAAGTAGCTGTTCTGAAGTGCTTCCTTAAACTATTTGCTTCCAGAAAGTATTGCAGGCTAAGTAAATACCAGTAATTCTTATTTCCCATCTCCTTATCAATTACTTTACCAAAATGTTCTTGCACAGTTTATCTAATCTCTTCAAGTGAACATGAAATGGTTAGTGTTGGCTTCCAAATTGAATTACAATCTCGGTTTCAAATTTAAAATGATTAATCCTACATTAGATTGTAATTATCAGCATTACCAGCACTAGGGGTAGTCGGGACCAGACAAACAATAATAAATAAATATATATGTATATGTTTAATGTAATAACAGAGGGTATTGGTGAATAGTAGAAGGGGAGGAAATGGAATAGAGAGGGTAGCTTAGATAAAAATGAATAAATTGTATTCAGGAGCATCATGGAGGTAAAGTATAAGGGGGAATAAAAATTGAGGTTAAATTTTGATATTTATAGAAGTTGATCTGGGTAAGAATCCAGGCTCCCTCACCTCAGGCTCTAGAGAAGAGATGATTCATTTGGGCTTACGGTTTTGTTGAGAAACTCCTTTTTTACTTTATGTTATAGAAGGATGATGACGACTCTCTTGTCCACTGCAGATCTGTTCTTTTCTGCAGTACTGGAAAAATGAATTTAATACAGTTGCCTGTAGCACTTCTTGTGTTTTGTGCTTACATTTTCCTTTGTTTTGTGTCGTATTTGGGATGCAGCGTATGATTGGTATATGAGAGTAGCTGGTATTCATGGATCTCAGGAGCTCTTTTTAATTGTTAAACTTTGCCTTAATTTTTTTGCGCCAAGTTTTACCTGTCTTGTTTCCATTAAATGCACTGTGGAGCAGGTGAACATACTTTAGATATGATTCTCCTGTATATGTAAAATTTGAAATGGTCTTTAAGAACCCGTTAGGTAAAGAAAAACTATAGAAGTGTTTGAGAGTTTTTGATAGAACTATCCTATCATATTAATAAGGATAGGCATGGGAAATGTTTTTTTTTGGTCATAGATGTTTTTTTGTGCTTAAATCTGCTTCGCTTATAGTAAAAATTAGCCTTCCAGCAGTATTACTTTGGGGAAGAAAGTTTTCCAAAGTATGCAAAAACTGCATTTCAGAGAGAAAAACAAAATTGTAGCTTTCTTTTTTAGGATCAAGAAGAGGGGGAGGGAAAATGGTTTCCTTGTATTTGACTTTGCTGTTGGATGGAAGACAAAGCTCAGTCTCTCTTGCTGACTAATGTCATCATCAAGGCATTTTTTTCTCCCACAGAGCAATTTTGTCTCCATTGAGACCCCCACAGCCATTGGCAAGACCATGGCCTGAGATTAAATCTCACGCTTGGGTGAAATTCTAATGACTGTAATTGTTTCCTCTTTTTAAGTCTGTGGTCCCTTCATCAAAGAGTGG
This sequence comes from Pachycephala philippinensis, assembly GCA_013397055.1. Taxonomy (NCBI): domain Eukaryota; kingdom Metazoa; phylum Chordata; class Aves; order Passeriformes; genus Pachycephala; species Pachycephala philippinensis. The sequence goes on from VWZT01011968.1 coordinate 1,274,715, forward strand.
TGCGGAAATTATGCATTTGTGTTGTAAAAAGAGAGGTCATGATTACCTGAACCTGTGGTTGACTTGGGGGGATTCTGTGTCGTGTTCTGGCAGTGGTTATCCACGCTGACATTGCGTGTGTGAAATGATTTAGAGCGTGGCTCGGAGTGCACGCGCAAAGTCCCGCTGTGGCACAGCTCGGTGCCCGCTGGCTCGGGGCTGTCGCCGTCGGGTGAGCAGCAGCAGCAGCAGCTCTTGTGCGTTGGTCACCCGCAGCAGCAGCTCTTGTGTGTTGGTCACCTGCTGATGGGAGAGAAGAAGTAGTAAATGTGGGCTGAGGGAGGTTTCTGGGAATGGTCCCTCTCAAAGGGCTTGGGACCCATCAGCAAGCGTTGTTGTTAACCCTCACAGTGCTTATTGGAGGGGTTCAGCACCTTGAAGGATGGCACCAGTGTGGTGGTGCTGGTTGTGGAGGAACCCAACATAAGCAAGGATTTGAAAAGAATTACAGACAGCTTTGTAGAAGTAGATTGCCCCAACCTGAAAAATCGGAATGTACGTGTGCAGCAGAGTTGCTGTGTGATGGAAAGATTCAGATAAGTATTTTGCGTTATTTGGCTTTATTTTGCAGTTCTGTATGTACACAATTTTGGGACTGTACTGTCCCCTAACTCTGAAGATTTATGAAAAAAATGATGAACTGTGTGTTAAGTAGAAAACATTTTGAGTTTGAACTCTAATTTAGGAAGTATCCTTTAAAGACATCAAAAGAACTGACCAAGACACATTCCATCAGAGAATAAGGAAAATGGTTCAAATAGTACCTAATTTTAGGTGTCTAGGTTGCATTTAGAGACTAAAGAAATCCCAAAACATTGTCATTCTTAAAAGCATTCTGCACTAGAGTTTTTCCCTGATCTCTGAAATGATGAGTATTCAGTTTAGGTTATTAAAAAGTTTATCAACAAAAAGCAACCACGTGTCAGCAGTGCTGTTCGCTTAAGGGACTAGCTTTGGGCATTTGACACTGAAACTGGTCCCTGTCTGGCTCTATTAGAGCTTCAAATAATATGATAATATGCCTAATTAAAAAAAACCCTTAAAGCCTGAAAAGCAAGTTTTTACACTGAAATTATATCTGTTCGTTTATATATATATAAATAAAGCAAATAAAACCATTGAAATAATTGTTAATATTTATTCTTGTGTCTGGCTAAAAATTCAAAAGTCACAAGTCAGGCACCCCTGACAAATTTTTTTAAGGAAGTAATTTTGTTCTTTGGGTTTGCTTGCTGTGTGATAGGTTTTCACCTTGTGGGAGGGACCATCATGAGTACTTTTTTCCCTGAGTGGATTTCTCACCTAACTAACAACTGAGATTCTGCCATTATTTCAAGTGCTGTGATAAAGTTGTGGTGGCTGGTGGTGTTTGCCCCTGTGTTTGTAGTTGAGCTCTCCCTTTACTCTCTCTGGTGTGTATTGAAGTACCCAGCAATGGTGGATTTTTCTGTCTAAAATTGGTGTTGAGCTGGAGTCTCTTGTGGGAAGAGATTCACCTGTCTGTGGTGCTGCATAGTGCTTTTAGGGGAAATAAAAAAAAAAAAAGTGTATTTGGTTAAATTGAACTGTACCAAACTTTGTGTGGAGAAAACACTTTTCTGCTTAAGGGAACAAAAGAGTTTTTGAACTGAAGCTAAATTCTGTGAAAAAAAACCCCAAAAACCAAAACAAGTGACTGAAAATCCAGTCTTTACAGAACGTTTGTCTCAGATGTGTTTTCATTACTGAACTATGTTCACTAACAAATTATGTGGAGGCGGATGTTTGGGAGTTCTTTCATCGTATGTCCCTAAATGTGCTTTCTTTTTTTTGTTTGTTTTTTTGAAACTTTATTTTCAGTATAAAACAGTTGATTATTCTAGTAATAGCCAGCACTGCTTTTGTGGGATTTAATGTTTTCTTTGTTTTAATTTAAAGCCAAATAAAGCAAAGTGAAGATAAATTTAGCTGTCTGTTTCTTTACTTACCCTGCACCAGTGAGTCCTAAACTTACTATGGAGAAGAATGCTGGTTTTTTTTAAGACTTGCCGTCAAATTAATGCAGTGGATGAAAGTTATTTTGGTCACTGTACTTGTTTCTTTTTCCTTTGCATTGTAAAGATATTTATTTTTGTCCCATTAAGAAAATGGTGGAGTGTAGCTAGGAAGAGAATAGATCACATAGAAAGTGATGTCAGGTTTATGGAATTTTTTGTTATGTTCTTGCATATAATTGAGTCAATCCTAGGTAAAACCAGAAATGACTAATGTGAAATTTAAATTAGTTGACAGTATCCTTTCAAGGCTTGTGTACTGTTTTAAATTTTTTTGCAGTAACTTATGAGCTCCTGTAAAAACAGTTGGAACAAAATAGTTACAAGAATGTTTGAGGTGAAGCTGTCTAATATTTATTTTAGTAGTATATGATAGTTTCACTTTCTGTTGGAGAGCTAACAATTCTGTAGCATCTCAGCTGCTCCTGTATTTACTGTTGTTATTGGATGCTGAAGGTTTTCAGGATGACACGACGAAATCATCAAAATCTATTCATTTGGGGATGTTATTCCATTTAGAAGCTTTATATGGAAGAGTTATACTTTTGTCGCAGTTCCCCTTTATGCACTATTTGTTCAGAAGTAGAATAAATAAGTTCTGTGAATGAAAAATCTGTTTCTTCTCAGAGGATGCTGAAGTGGAGTCTGATTTTCTCCAGCAATAACAAATTGATTTCTGGATCAGAAGCATTGTGCAGTATAGATGCAATAAAAGCAGCCAAGGTGAAATCAGCTGCAAGAGGCCATTTATGAGAACTTGTCATAAGAGTAGAGTTGTGTGGTTAAGTCGTGATGGAAATATGGGATGCTTGGGCACGGTCTATAGGTGGCAAATGTGATTTTGTAATAGGTCAGCAAAATATCCAGCCAGTTTTTCAAAATGAAATACATTCTGGAAAATGTGTTTTTCTTTTAAATGGTAATGATGATTGTAAAATACTTTAAATGCATGAGTTGTAATATCTCTTTCTATTTCTGTTAGCTCAGAGCACCTAAAAAAATTGAGCTTTAATCACCAAGGCTGTATTCTTTCTTGGTGATTTCAGCATTTCATTAAGGAGTGATTAGTACTCTTCAATTATGCATTCATTTATCTTAGTGATGCATTTACAGTTAGAGATAGTGTTGGTTTATTGAATTTGGCTGATGCCGAGCAGTTTCAGCAGATTTTTTTTCCTTGCCATGTAAGAACACGAAAGAAAGCAGTAGAGAGGGGTTTATAGCCTTGGCATCATTTTAAATGATAATCTTATCTGATTTTTATGGAGAGAAAAAAGAAAAAAGAAAAGGAAAAATTGAGGCTTGTTTTCAGGTTTTTGTTTATTTGTTTTTTTGTTGTTTTCTTTTTCCCTCCTCTTTGGACTTTTAGAATTCCTTTCTGAAGCCCATCTCCAATGGCTTTGTCTGCTGAACATCAGTGGTTCATGGTGTGCCTCTTTCAGGTACAGGATAATGAGCACTGTAGCAGGCTGCTCTGGAGGCTTGTACTTGGAATAGATTTTTCTCTGTGTTCATAAGCTGGCAGTTCCAGAAATGAATTTAAAGATCTTTTTTACCTAAAAGGATGTCAAGGAAGAAGGAAAAGAGGGGAGACAATGTAGTGTGAAATGGCATTGAAAACCAATTTCTTGATGTTTATATGGTGTCCTTCCCTATAAGAATAGGACGGAGAAGAAAAGGATCTTGATACTTTTAAAACCTGCCTTTTTTTGTTTTGTATCATAACTGGGGTTAAATTTTACTGGGCACTGTTGGACTGAGAGTTACAGTGGTTTGTGGCGGGGGGAGTTGGGTTGCTGATAACCCACCTTGCTTCACCTCTGTTTGTTTCATGTTTTCTGTTTACATGTTTTAAAGTTATCTGATGGGTTTGCTTCCAGATTTAACAGTATCCAAGCCTGAGTTCAGTTTATTAACAGAGCTGCAGTGAAATAGGCTTCTCTGCCTGCCCAGTGCTGCTGCAGAGGGAAGAGATTGTTGCTGCTCTCTTGGGACTGAAAACTTCAAAGCTTTCATATTGCTGGTAAAGCCCTTCCTAAAACTTGTGTACATTGAGATGTTGTGATTCAATTTTCCATGGACCAACAGAGTCTAGGTCCCGGAGAGAGGCAAATCTTCTCATTGTACACTGAATTCTTGTTTTTCTGAGTAACAGAAAACATTAGGTATGTTTAAAACTTGGTGACTACAGATGAGAAAACTGTTTTAAAAACTTTTTTCCCTCTTGTGGTGTCTGAGGTCTCTCCCCAGCCCCAATGAGCACTTTGCTTTTAACAGGACACTAGAGGTAAAAAGCATATAAATGGATGCTATTATTACTTTATTAAGGGAGAAAAAAAATTGAATATCCATTTCCATGATTATTTGATTTTTTTCTTCTGTGTATACCAGTCATTAGACTATTTCATTTTATGTACCTACATACCTTTTCCCCTCTTCATATGCTTTATTTCAATGTTAGATTTTTACAAAATGGCAAGATAATTTTTTCCTCAAAAGCAAATCAACTATGACATTTTAAACATAATTAATAAAAATAATTTATTGGAAGTACTTTAAGGAAATCTTCTAACAAAATTTAATTTAAGTCTACAGTAAATTGTCAGTAAGAATATACTTAATAAAGTTCCATTGTATTTCTCTTCCGTTACTATTATACGATTCTTCAACAGCAGTTGTCTCCATCGTTTGATGTGGAGGCCGAAATGGTTAGATAACAAATGAAGTATATTTACTTAAGTTCATATGAAATTAAATTCTCATTCTGAGTTTTCCATCCCTTGTTCTGTAATTCTAGTTCTTACTGTCAGGAAGTTCAATTTAGAATCTATTGTGCTCTCTGAGTCTACAAGATATGAATGGGAAACAAGACCTAACAAAATATGAAAAGCAATAATTAAAAATATAAAAAAGGCTCGTACAAGGCAAAAGCATCCAGGAAGGGGTTTTGTGAAAGAGGGATGTGTGCAATCTTTAAATATTCTTTGTATACTTGATATACTTTTGATCCTCTTTTGTATTTGTGCTTAGGAATTTCTTCTCTTCGTCACAGAGGTTCCACTGGCAAGGGCAGATGGCTTTACTGGACTTCTGGGCACTTTTCTAGAACCCCATCCAAGCTAGAGAGTGATGGCTCAGTGCCTGGACTTGCTGCTCTTTGAATTTTTGCTGGGACTGGTGTTCTCTTAAAATGTGCAGTTAAATGCAGATTTACTGTTATAGCTTTGGAATAGCAGCATTAGTGCTTTGCACTCCATGTTATTTTCCTGTTTATCCAGGATTCTTGTTTGTTGCTTATTTGCAGTGAATAACTTGAGCAGTGCCAGCATTCCTGAGAGCTGGTCACATGAGCCTGGCAGAGCAATGTGTATTCTGAGCAGACTTTGTAGGCTTTCTTCCCACTTCCCTTGGGATGCTGTCAGCCTTTGTTTTAGCTTGAAAATTTAAATTTTGATTTGTGAGAAAAAAAGTGGTTTTTAATGATCAACTGAAGCAGGAGGGTGAGGGTAGGATGCAGAACTGGGAGACCTGCAGTACTTTGCTTATGATGATCCTCCTTTGTCACAGTTCTGTTCTCATTGAAGGTTTTGAGCTTGAGTGATGTTTTGCTTAACCCATGGGTGTTACTGCTCACAAACTTAGCTTACACAAACTGCCACTACTGCTTGTAAAATGCTTGTACCTTTGTGTCAACACTTGTATTTTATTTAGTTGTTCGCTCATCCTAGAGAAAATGCTGGAAGGACTTGCTCTGAATTATACTGAAATATCTATGATTAGATAATCATGTTCTGGTTTATGCAGTGTTTGAGCTGTCTTATGGAATTTCTGTGTAGGGTTGTGCTGAACAACTTCACTTTTGGAAATTCTTCAAAATACATAATTGAAAACTTTTTTCCTTTCTTTATGAGGGCTTTTAGAGATAAAGGGCCTGGTTTTGTATGTTGATGGTTTCTATATGTTCACCTCACAAAGGTCTATGCTTTTCTAAGTATAAAACTTGAAACAATAAAGTAATGTGGTTGCGTCAGAGATTAAAAAACTTTCATTATTTTAGGGAGCAATGGGTCTAAATTTAGTCTGTGAGCTTTCTAAACCTAGGGCCTTGTTTTATGTTTATCTGTGAAGTGCCATGCACACTTGCAGCTTTGTAGAAGTACCAGTTCAGTGCCCAGCTGGGTGTTCTGAATCCATGGAGCCTTGTAGGAATGAACTCAGTAAGGGAGACTGCAGGATTAAGGTCCAAACCAGTATGAAGTCAGACCAGGTCTGTATTTTCCTCCTTGGCTGTAAAACTTTGTTCACATGAATATCTAATTTTAAATAATACAGTATATAATTCAAAGCATTTAAAATATTTATTTTTAAACTAATACTCTACCAGTGAAATTTGGAGTAGCTTTATGGCACTCACTCTGCTGTAAATTTTTTTTAAAGAAGTCATCTGGCTATAAATCATGATAACTTAGATTTTTCACCTTGCCTCCCATTAGTACTATGGAAAACATTTACTCAGGCATTGCTACTGTCTCTTATCTCTGTGTGGTTATAGATCATTAAATTCCAGCCCCTCTTAACACAGGATAAATTCTAATCTTGGCAAGTATTGTGCCTAGTTTTATTTAGTAATTAAACTTTGCACGGCTTTCCTCCTTTACAGTGAACATCACCTTTTATATTTTAGTGGACTTTTATTAATTATATGGAGAATGTAATAATGTGAAACACTAATGCCATACACCCTGCAATTTCTGGAGTGCTTTGTGGTGTTGGCAATTTAGATAGCATATCCACATGATATAGTTTGTTTTGTCCTGAAGTACTGGGATGAGAGATTTACATGACTGTTGACCCCTTGGGACTGCTCTGAAATGAGGTGTGTATCTTGTGCAATCCTAGTCAGCAAAAATTTAAATAAAAATAAATACACTGTCAGAAGCCCTGTGCTGGCGTGGCAGGAGGTATGAAATAGTACCATGTGCTTGATAATGGCCTCCTTGGAGAAGGGTCTCTGGCACAATGTGATGTGACTTAGTGGAATGACAGACTATGCAAAATGCTTGCTATTGTCATGATTAGGTAGTGAATCATTAGGCAGGGCCTGATATTTGCCATGGACTGAAGGCCAGAGAACTAAATACAAAATAAATCTTTAATGAAATTGAGTGATGAATCCAGTTTATCTTTTAAGACAAACAGAAGTTACAGCCTTTATGCACAAACATTGAAAACTCTGTTATAGTGAACTGAGAATAAACTAATAGATCACTGGTTTGACTTTGGTTTTCAAGTGATAAGTTTGTGGTGATTTTTGCATATAAAAACTTCCCTTGGGTAGTTCAGTATAAAGTCTTGAAACCTTAGCCAGAACATAATGGCAACATTAACTCTTCAGCTGCCCTTCTGCTGAAATTTGTACGTTAGCAAAGCACATAATATTTAGCATGGCAGCAAGTCAGGGTAACTGACTGCTGCCTAGAATGTGTCCAGAAAAATTTGCTTTCCAAAATATTGCTGTTTACTTTGGCTCTAATTATCTGTGCACACTGCAGAGAATGAAAATATTCTATTTCTCAGAACTGGCATCTTTAATGTGTTTGCGACTGATTTGTTCGAGATTTTTCTGCATGCTGCACTGCTACAGCTGTGTAGTAATGTGGATGCTTGAAATAAAGCTTGACATAAAAACTGGGATTGTTTTGCAGGGTGTCTTTCTTGAGAACAGGCTTACTTTTTTGACATGAGTCTATTTTTCATCCTTGATCCAACTACTGTTCTTGTAAAGATTATAATTCTTGTTGGTGTTTGGAGATGGTGAAGGTTTAGCAGTTAGAGTGTTAGTGTTAGAGAAGTCTTACGGAATTTTGGATCATGACATTGAATTAATTTCCGGGTTTACATGTGTGTGGAGTTGTATGTTGAAATATATGACACAAGAAGTAACATCATTGCTCTCTCTTTGTATTTCCATTTGTTTATGTTCTGCAGCAGGAATACCAACACAACACTTTTCTGCATTACTGTCACAGAAATCAAGAAACTCGCATCAAAATTGGGGTTCACCATGCTCCAATGTGCAGAGGACTCTTAAGGCAAGAGGTTATGTAGCTACCTTGATGTAACTTGAGGTAGTTGTCTTCTAACTTCACACTAGGTATCGATAACTCTTCTACTCATTCTACATTAACTTGCTTAAGAGAAGCAAAGCTGTAGTTGAGTGTATCAGAGAGATAAATGTAGGAGATTTTAACTGAAATAGGCATGTTTATTGCTGTTAGTTGTAGGGGGCTGCTTCTTTGTTCCTTGTTATCCCCTTCCGTTTGATTCTCGGTTACAGTGCAATTTGCCCTTGCTTGATTGACAAATTTTCAAACTCTGTCCATAGCGTTCTGTCAATGCAGGCGATGACTTGGCTTTGCAGCCTTGGTGTCACTCTGCAGCTGGGCACCACGTTTGTGTTTTGGGCGAGCTGTCCTGACTCCTGGTCAGAGCTGGGGCTCTCTTTGAGAGGAACTTCTTGACCCTTTGTACTTTGTACAGTATCCGCCTCGCAGGCGGACTCTGGAGCCGTTGTCTGGAATGCGTGTCTAACGCGTTCCACTCGGACCTCAGTTCTATTCCATAATGTTAGCTTTAATTGGCTGTTTTTAAACTTTCATGTACAATTTCGTTGTACACGGTAAATTACCACCCTCTTCGCCTTTTCCTAGGAGCACGAAAGTAGAATCCAGACTTTGCTTTCTCGTGCTGCCTCTTGGTATTGCCCTTGAGCTCTTTTAGGGACAGCGCTGGTGGGTAGTATTTTTCAGAGGACAGACTTTTTTCTAGTGGGTCTTTTTTTACCTCTAATCTTCCAAAGACTGTACCTTTTAAATGTTGTGTTGTATTTTTGAACTGAATTCCGCATTTAAAAGTTTAAAAAGAATTAATACTTCTTGCCCAAAGAAGTATCTCCGGTTTAATAACTGTTGCCTAACTCTTGGTGTGGCTAGATAGCCAGTGTGTTCTCCAAGTGATTTTTCTTTTCTTTTAAATATTCCTATATTTTAATTTTAGTTACTTTGGGTGCCCAAGGACTTCAGGGCAACATCAGTGATATAACCAAGGCTGGCCTTTGCTATATAAGGATGCCTTTGTAGGTGCTTCTGAAGTGTCAGAATGTGTAGCATGGGCAGAATGAGAGTCTGTTATTATACAGGTTTCATCTAGGCTTAAATGCTTGATTGGAGCGTCAGCAGAAGCTATTTTTGAGAAAGAGGGGTAGTTGAGTTACATGAAGAAAAAAATTGGCAGTGCTGCATACAAAACAAATTTTGCAGTTCAAGCTCAAAACAGTGATGAGTCTCTTGTTTGTACTTGGTATGAATGAGGTAAAACAAAGCCTGCCTTTATCCTCCACATCAGGCTTATGAGCTCATGTTTCGGCTTTTCCTTTCCCCTCCCTTTCTGACATGGACTCTGTCTTTTTTTTCTTTGCTAAACAGACAGTAACTCTTCACAATATTTTTAATCTCAACAAGATGTCCAGTGGCTGATGATGCAAAAGTGTTGCATCAACAAAGAGGGGATGATAGTTGGAGCATTCCAGGTCTGACATTTTTGGCTGAGGAGCCATGTATTGTGGCCACTGATTCCTCCCGGCACAGCATGCTTGCTTTGGGCAGGAGACTACTTTTCACTGACTCCTGTTGTGTGCCTCCCTGCTCCTTAGTTTAGGCTTCCCCAAGAAGTTATGACTGGGAGTTTCATGGTTTTAGATGAAAGAGCCTGTTGTCTTGTTGAATTATCTCCGTTCTGTCTATATTTAAAGCAAAGTTGACAGGTAAAAAAAAAAAGATACAGTAAAACAAAAGCTCTCTTATGGTAACATCTGAGGCTAGATTAGAATAAAAGTGAAAGAATGATTTAATATTTTTTATTTACATATATTTCTTGAGGCTGCTTGTTTACCTGTAGTCCATTGGCACCCAGCAGTGGAAGTGTCCTCGTTGCATTGACCTTAAGATGGGTTCCTGGGTACTGGTGGGATCTAACTCCCAAACGTTTTTCCACTGAAATGGATCATGATAAGTATTAGATTATTTGGATTAGAAAAATTAATATTAGGGAATTTTAAAATAATGCACATCTGCGATCATGGATATTGAGTAGCCATGTAGTGTGCAAGTGCTTGTACTCCTACATTTTTGAGAGAAAAATCACTTTAAAACCTAAAAGAAATACTTTACGTTTTTTAATGCTCTAGTGCAGTATTTTAAGCTAATGGCATTTTTATTGACTGAAGTGAACCCAACTCATTAAACTTTTCATTCACTAAAAGTATTGCTGATGCTTTTAAAAAGTAAGGACTTAAGAACTTCCTCATGACAGGTAAACTTCTTGAAACCATATAAAAATCTGGTTATACTATGATTCAGCCTTGCAGCACTGGTTTTATTGTGTGAAGAACCTATCAGAAACTGATTTATAAGCTCGTTGTTCCCTAGACGTGCCTGTTTGCTATGTACCACCGTTCCTGTTCGTAGTCTGTGTTCCTTCACAGCATAAAACCTGCAGCCATCTCTGCAGCCGTGTCTTACACTGTTTCCATCAGGTAATACTTCCAGTCATGAAGCTTTACCCAATTCAATAAAGGTAAGGTGGGATGATTTGTTGATTGCTACCTAAAAGCATCATTAACTATTGCAAGAGGGGAAATTAGGGCATGGGTTTGGTGTCTTTTTTTTTTGCAAATCTTATTTTTGATGCAAAGGCAGTTCTGTCGCCAGCCAGTCCAGCATGCGGAGACTCTCCCCCCCGCCATAAAACAATGAGCACATTCAGGCACAACTCGTGTTTTCAGTTATTAAAAAACGGAGCCGTCTGTCTCTGCCTGTGACTTTAATCTTTAAGCCTTTATTCCCTGTACCCCACCCCCTCTTTCTTTCCCCAACCTTTTGTTTGTGAAGTGCAGAGCTACAGGATATGTGGGCCTGGAGTTTCTGAATGTATTGTACATTCCCCTGGCAATTACCGATGTTTATAACCCTGACTGATGTTATTTCAGTATTGTGGAGGGTGAAGAGAAAACTAAAAAATGCATTTTTCATTGCCCCTAGCAATCTTAAATTTTTTTTTTTTTGAGGACAGGGGAGAAGAAAAAAAATAAAAAGCAAAATGTAAACTGTTAATTTTTTTTTAAAAAAAACTTGTTTCCTATTCTCAGACGAAATACATCTGAGACCTGTGCAGAAATCTTCCCATACTCTACCATAACTCTTCTGTTAGGACAGTGTGTTGCATGCAGTGTTGTAAAAAGCATAATAGGACTGGATTTTAATACAAAACAAGCTCCTTAGTCCAGGGTGCAAGACCTTTGCTTACTTTATATCAAAGACAGAGACAAGGTAGCTTAGAGCTTGTAATGGTTTAAGAGCAGAATCACATAAATTTTTTTCAGCTTTGTATGGAACATTGTTTTCTTTTTTTTTTTTGTAGAAGAATGATTTAGAATCTGATGAATTGGGGTTTTACTTTTGGACTTGGTGACTTGGTGGCAGAATTGTTTAAGAAAATTTATTTTTGTTAGTCTTGTAGAAATATGCTCTTGATCTGTACAAGGTTTTAAATCAATTTATTACTGTTGGTGGTTGAGCTATCTAAAGCTGCAGGTGCACCATAAGATTAATGTCCTTGAATTGACAGGGGTGGAGAGAAGAGAATCCAGTAGCAAATCTCTGTGATCAAGGTGATAATTTGTGTGTTTCTTGGGGATTCCAGTGCATTTCATGATTTTCAGAGTAGTTGGCCTAAACCATTGAATTTAAGTAGAGAAAAGTTTATTGGAGTCAAGAATTTCAAGGTGGTTCAGCAGTATCTCTCAGGTACAACTTTCATATCTATACCTGTTTTCAACTGCATGCAAACTGCTGTTTATAGGCTTTGGAAGTTTGGAGTTGCATATCTAAATGTATATTCAGGTCTGTCTACCTGTGTGATGGTCCTTATCTCCAGTGACTGCTGCATGGAACTTTTCCTTAGACTGATCTTTCAAAGATAGGGCAGAAGAGTGTACAAGAATTTACAGTGAGATATCCTTTGGCTAGGCAGGACTTGAAGTTAACACAAAAGATAGCAAAAAAGTCTCCTTGTCATCTAATATTAAACTGATTAAAATATGCCTAATGAAATTCTAACAGATGTTCCAAGATGTTTGTAATTCAGTAATTCTCCAAAGCACCCAGAATGAGGCAATAGATGCACTGTAGTAACAGTTCTCTAGTCCTCTGGGAAGGAAAAAGCCAACTAGTTGGTCGTTAAGCATAGCACATTCTTTTTATCCTAACATAATCAAGTACTAAAGTTGTGTATTGCTTGTGTAAGGATTTCTGAGATGTGCTGGTTCTCTTTGTGCTACAACATGGGGGCATGGCTGTGATCGAATTCTAGATATGCTAATGGAAAGATACCATCTTGTACAAATGTTCAAAGAACTTGTAAAGTTGAAGAGCTGAGTGTGAAATAGTACTGATAGAGGATAGAATTTATAGAAACTTTGTCGTTATTGTTCATGAGTCTGGTTTTGCCCCCTCTCTTGAGTCCAGTCCTGGGCCTGTATGTAATAGTAGATTCAAATATGGACAGAAATATGAACACACTGGTTAGGAAACATTTCAATTGGTCTGTTCTTGGAAATCAGAGTGTTAAATTGTCTGAAAAGCTAATACAGGAGTTCACTTGCTTAAACAGCTCACTGCTTTGAAGGAAAATACGTGCATTGGTGGCTGTTTATGTGCTTCTCCCCCTGAAACAATCTTGGAATATATATTAAGTTATTCCAGTAATTTTTGTACTTTTTTTCTCTTTCCAGTATAAACCTGGTTTTGTATGACTTATCACTCCTAATGAAAGGCATACTGGTATAGGCTGCTGTTGGCTCTGGCCTGAGGATCCTGTAGTCTCAGGGAGGCAGCTGGAATTTCCGTGGTTGTGGGTACTAGAGAGTCTTTCACTCAGTATTTGTCTCCATGCTCCAGTTAGTGGAGACACCTCAGGTGCAGCATTCTTGAAGCTGGGCATAGTTTGTTTCTGTGTGGTGTGAACTGAGTAATGAGAGATGGAGCAGAATGCTCCAGATGTGTGGAAGTTGCTGAGAAGTGGGGGTGGGCTCAGGTCCTCATTGGTGCAGGTTCAGTGCCCTTGCAGTTCTTCCAGACGTTTGATTCTTTTTATACTGCTGATGCCTGAAGAGGCCAGCCTAGAAACAGAGACTAGACAGGAGTAAGGGAATAAAGGTGGATATTTATTTGAAAGGCCTTCAGAGGTACACCCTGAGCAGGCCAAAGGCTACACCCAAGATGGACCCCGAGTCACGAGTTCTTCATGCTTTTATAGGTTTGGTCCATTTGCATATCAACCCAATTTCACCAATTAAGCTTTAGCTAATGATGGAATTTCCCCTCAGCTTGCCCCCCTTCTCAAGATGCTGGGTTACACATTTTGGGCCTAGGCCGGGCTGGGTGTCCTTGGAGAGCAGCCTGGAGAGGCTTTGTTCTGTCTGTCTCAGCATGAGAGAGCAGCAGCTCACAGGCTACAGGACACTGCAGAGTTACACATCAGGAATACAGAATTTGAAAAATATAGAAGCTAAAACGTAAGGCATCACTGCTAAGCCACTATTTTCTCTTGCAGGTCTTGAAAATAGCTTCAAAGATAGTGTCTGTCTGTAGTCTTTGAAAGATGCAAAGGACAGAATGGTCATACTTGCAGTTATATTTTTTGCAACATATTTAACATTATCCCATGCAAACAGAATTACTTTTTTTTTCTTGAAACTTGGCAGGAGATCTTGGAGAGAGCAAATGTAAAGCTGATATGGGTCAAGACTATAAAAAGGGTATTTTTTTTCTTCTTGGTCCTCTGACCTGTTTGCTTTTCAGTGTTTACAGTAAAGACTTTATGGACCATCAGGGACCATTTATGGTCACTATGTAAGGCCCAAGTGTAATGTTACCTTACATTTAACTCTTCAGAGCAGTGCAAAAACACACGTGGCCTTGATACCAAAACAAAATGCCTCTGAATAACAAGTCTGAAACTTGACCTAATCACTCATTAGGCTTCTAGGAAAGCTTACTAGAACCCTGAGCACACAATATCATCTGAGGAGGTCAAAGCAGGGTTTTACAAGTATCCATTTCCCATTTTTTTTTACTTTGCACCTTTTTTCCTGAAGCATGAACATCAAGTGTTGGTTTATTATGCAACTTACTGTCACATTGTTTCAGAAATCTTGCTTTATGAACTAAAAAACTCCAGGCAGGAGGAGCAGGGCACTTCATTGCAAATCTTTTAAGTTTGGGTTTGATATGAATTGGTGGAATTACAGGTGCCATTTTTGTATGACATTTGGGAACCTAGAAACTTGACATGACTGTTTCTTGTTGAAATAATTTATAGCCTGATTTCCAAAATATGAAACTGAACTTTTTCCTGCTAGGTGTAATATAGGCAGGTAGTTCAAAAAACAAACAGACAAACATATAATCCCACCAAAACCCCCTGGACAAACCAGGTTTACTACTTGCATGGTAATAACCCAATTGGTTTCTTCTGTGCTTTTTTTTGCTTTCAAGTGTATGAAATAATAGGTTTTTTTACTATATGCCCCAGATTGTACTCCATGGCTGATGAGCTGTATAATGACATTCAGTCTAAAATGCTAAGTAACTGCACTGTAGTTTTGTGCAGTATCCTAAACACTTAACTTCTCAGCTTTTACTGGTGTCTGTATTTGCATATACATATATATGAATGACACTTTAAAAAGTTAATGTTTGCTAACTAATTCACAATTTATGCACTTTCGACTTCAAGCCAAGAAAGAAATTAATGCAGCTGAAATACCATGGTGTTGTGTAATTCAGCAAATGCTACCTTTTTTTGTAGCAGTCATCTGTGTCTACTCAGAATGATTGTTGCTCTTCCAAGATATCTAGGCTTTCTTAAATTGTACCATAGTTAATGTTTTCAGCATTACAATAACTAAAGGTCTGTTTTGGACTCTGTCCAGTTTGTGCCCTGTCAGTATAGAAATTCAGATTTAGTAATAGGTAATATTACAGAAAAGGACTTTTGTACATATGGAAGAAGGATGACGTCTTCTCTCATATGGTGCTTTACCTCCATTTTTACACATGCTATGTATTACATGGCATTTCTTGTTACAAGGCAAGGATTGTTTGCTTTGCTCTCCCCTCATTGTCTACAGGATTTTCGTTTGGGATGATTTTCTGGTTTTCGACAGAAATATTTACTTAAAGAACAGGAATTTAAATGCCAGACCCTAGTAGTCACTCATCTGGTTTGCTACATTTTCTTTGGAAATAGTCAAAATGAATGTTTTGGAGGGACAAACAAGAAAGTCAGTGATGGGATAAAATGTCCCTTTCTTTATGTTTCATCTTAATACCTCTTACACAGGATAAAATCATAAACGTTTTATTAAAAAATGAAGTTTCATCTAGCTGGGTGTAGCTTTAAAAATCTTAATGGTGCAAATATCAAAGCTGTATTTTTATTTGTCTAAAGACAAATGGTATTTAGCAGCACTGTTTGAATTGTTGTGCTACTTGAAATTATGTAATTGATTGTGCTCTTTTATTGGAGGTGTTTTATTTCCCATCTTTCACTCAAGTTTGTTTGCTTTCGTCACTGTGTGCTGTTAACATGGATTTTTTCTTTGTGAGTGAAGTTGTATGTGAAGGACCTGACTACATTTGTCTTGTTTCCTTTTTTGAAGCTACTTTAAGATTCCTTTTCCAGAAAGTGACCGGATCAAAATGCAGTATTTTATTTCAATATTACATTGTATATAGGTTAAGTCTAATACTTTACCTTTTTTTGCTGCTTCTAAACTTAAAACAATTTTGCATTGAACAGCATATAATGGCTGTATCTTTTCAGAATTTTCTGAAGTAATAGCACTAGTTTTGTGTATATACAGATGTACTTAAGTTTCTTTCAGTTCTTCCTAACAATATGTGGACTGTTTATTCAGCTTTAAGTTTCTCTGTAGTTCCTCAGGCTGCTGTTCAATGAACCCCTTGGCCTCCAGCAGCGTCCTGTCCCTAGAAACAGGAGGTTTGCTTTGCTCTTTCCCTTTTTCCCTTTGCAGCTCTTGGCTGTTTGGTCCTGCTGCCTCCCTTGTGCCAGCTCTGGCTCTCCCTGCAGCTGCTGGGTCACCTCGCCAGTCTCGGGGAGAGCTCTCTGCTGTGGCTGGCTTGAACTGACTGGTCTGAGCTTCAACTTTGCCTTTCATCAGAGCCTCCATGAGCTGTGGGAGGCCTAAATAAACACAGTGTTGGGGAAGCAAAGCTGGGAGCAGGAACTTCCCAGCTCAGGGAACTGCAGCTTCCATGACCGGGTGCCAGAGCCTTTGCACTGCTCTACTTCACTGACAGCTGCTTCTAGATCTCTGCCCATGTGCAGGGAGTGATGTAGATCAGCACAATAACAAAGTAAAGTGTGTGATTGCCCTGCCTTGAAACCACAGGGGGAAAAATGCCTTTTTCCCTTGCATGTTTTGTCTTTACAGTGGAAGTGAAGGATATTAGTTGTGGCCTTTCCTTGGCTGTAGATGGAGGTATCCTTAGCAGTGGCCATTACTTGTGCTGCTCCAGCTTATGCTCAGGCTGGGAGGAGGTGAGGTGTACTTCCATTTGTGTTGGGGAGAGGGGAGGACAAGTGTAGGAAATTAATTTGTTACCTAAACTAAATGGGTTCTTAGCAATCTGTCTTTAGTAGTGAATTTCTATTTGGAAGTCTTTGGAAGAAGGTTTCTCTATAATTTTATGTATTTTTTTACAAAAGTACGTATAATTTTAATGTGTATTTAACTAGTGAATTTAGTCAGATTGCAATAAGGGCATCCTGTATTTGCCTTGTTTAAAAATAATCTCTTCTGTAAGTGGTGGAAGCTACCAAAGTGTTCAGACATTTTTCAGGCTTGTGCTTTTGGCCTGCCCCTGAAGAGACTGAAGACAACACGGGACTCCTTACGTTGTGTAAATCCTTGCAAAGGATCTCTTGATAACCTTCTTCCTGTGTTGTACTGCGTTTTTTGAGAGCGTTTTTGCTTTAAGGTTTGTGATTTTTTTTTCTCGATAACTCATCCATTTAATATAAGCTTAATCCTGTGTACAATGTTGCGATAGCTAGACCAGCATATAATAAATTATTGGAAGATATTCCTCAGTCTTTCTTAGCGTGACCTTCATAGAGGCTTTATCAGCTTTGTTCATGCTACTTCAGCATGGCTGATCAAGCTTATTGACATACTCTGATCATTACAGGCATTTCCTCCCTTTGAAGAACACAGACTTGTTTCTGACATGTAGTTAGAACCTATTCAAACAAGATAGATCCTTGGATGACTTGACAAACGATATAGTAGAGGCATTCGTGCCTTTGTCCTGTTCAGAACAATATGGCACACTGTTCCTTCTGGCAGATGAAGTATAAAGTATATTCAGGGGGATTCTTGTATGATGTCTTTTGCAAAAGAACCTTTTTATTTCTTGTTAGCAGTGATCACCTACTACTTGTCATTGAGTTGAACTCACGTTTACAAATAAATAACTGTAATAGATGGGTTATTTGACATGCAAGAAATGGACTTCTTACAATTATGCCCTTATGGCCACACTTCTTCCCCTTTCCAGCTCTCAGTTACGGACCAACCATAGCGGCTGGTTTTCATCTGAAGGGAATTCATGCAATGACATAATGCTTCTAATTTTAAGCTTTGCTGTGCACTCAGAAGTGTTGTGGGTTGCCAGTGTGATGCTTTCTGTCAGCGATATTACAAGCAATCCTGAGTTTGAAGCTGCACAGCTCCTTGTTCGTGCTCTGAGCTGCTGATGGCTGCTTCGGAAATTATGGTGGGACACCTGAACTCCATGAGTTCCTTTTCTTTTCAAAGTGTTTCCCAACAGGAGTTGTGTCGGTTTTGATCCACAATTTGCATTGCTTTACAGAAGGTTTCTTCATGTGTAATTCATGTTCCCCAGCTGAGTTCATTCCTCTCCCTGCCTCACACCTCCTCTTTCTGTTTGAATTTTGGGAGATTCCATATCCTGTAAAACATCTTCCTTATTCATCACAGTGCCTCCCTTAAGGTAACTAGCAAAATCCTGTGTGACTTGTAACATCTCCCAGGCTGTAACTGTATATGAAAACAGGGAATAATTTAGTTGTTTCTGAATAAAGTTTCTTAACAAAAAAAAAGGTGGGGGAAGGGGGCTGGGAAAGGGGAAGTTGGATACTCACTGCATGATATAGACAATATTTCCTGAGACAGGAGATACTAACCTCAAAGAATTTAAAATAAAACATTGATTTCATTTTTTTCTTTTTTTTGAAAGTGGAATAGTGGAGGTAAAAATGGTAGAATAGTTGGTCTTTTTATCCCGTGTGCAGATGAAATTGATTAAACCTTAAAAACTCGCCTCAGTCCACCCGGTTTATTAATTGAAGAATTTCCTTTTCCCCAGAATGGGAAGTGCACATTAAAACAGAGCTTTGCCCCTGAGTAGCAATGATACTTGAGAACGGTACATTTTCTACAATCCTATTTTCTCTTCTACACTAGAGGAAATCCTAACATGGTAAAAAGCATATTTGAAAAAAAAAAAAAAGTATGTTTAAGGAAGTCCTCTTTCATTTCCTTGTAGAGCATGAAATCAAATTATAGCCCATGGCCCACAATTATTTTATTTTTACATTTCAAATTCCATTTTCTGCTTCCTTTTGCTGCCTGTGAACAAGAGTTGTACTGTTTGTGCAAAGTCAGCTAAAAAGATTACCACAAACAGGACAGGACACAGTAGCTTAAAGAAGCCTCCAGTCAGAATCTGTGCCTATGTTCCATGTTTGTGTGGCATGCAAAACCTCCCTTTTGTCCACACAGGGACCTGATCCTCTCTTCTTCCTTCCTTCCGCTCACCAAGTTTTACCTTTTGAAGCCAAATCAGCTTTATGTTGATGTATTATGGGGAATCTAATGCAATACTTCAGTTATGCTTGCAAAAATAATACAACTTAATGCTC
The DNA here is from genome assembly GCA_013397055.1 of Pachycephala philippinensis. NCBI lineage: Eukaryota > Metazoa > Chordata > Aves > Passeriformes > Pachycephala > Pachycephala philippinensis. Next base: position 1,293,875 of record VWZT01011968.1, read on the forward strand.
TCATATTCTGAATATACATTTGGAAAAGACAAAACAATTGAGATTCTGGCTATTTATTGAAAATGCCTTTCGGGTGGGCTTTTCAATAAGGAATTGGTAGCTAATTTAGTACTTGGGAGATTATAACTGGATGGTTCTGAAAGTGGGCTCAGTGCATATATATAAAATAGTAATACATTTTTGGAGCTGATAAACTAATACATGAGGCTGAAGTGTTTGGGGGTTTGTTTGTTTTCCTAGCTCGAATAATGTCCTTTGTCTAAATTAATGTTAATGTTGTATTTTGCTGTAGGGTCACAGCTCTGGGAGTTCAGGTATGAAATTTACAAGCATGAAACAGGCTGCACAAATGGAAGGTGCTTTGAGTTCATGTAACACGCGGAACCGCAGCAGCCTCTGTGATGGAGGTTGAAGGAGGTTTGTTACTTAAGGTGTAATGTTGGTTCCGGAATAAAGCATGGCAGTTATAGTCCTCTACTGTTTTTGAAAATACATCTGATGTGTCGGGTACTCCCGTGGTGTTTCCCTGTGAACACTGGTGTGAGAGCTGGTTTTTACTAATTGTGTGTGACACTAAACACATGAGGAATGAATTTGATGGAGGGGATGAAGGTCAGCAGTCTTGGTGCCTAGAACTCTGGGTAGGCTTTTTTTCCTGTTTCAGCAAAGGTTTGAAGATGTATTATACTTAATGCAAATGTAGAGAGTGCAATGAATTTTCTCCTAAAGACTAAGAGTTTGTCAATACATACTTTTAAAATGCATACTATTCTTTTTCAGTGTACTCAGGGAGCTGGTGAGCTCTTTCAGGATCCAAGAGTGAGAGCTAGCTAGGAATGATGTTGCAAGTGGTATCATTTTGCTCTTCCCATGAAGAAATTGAGCTGATGGCCACTTTAGGGAAGCTTGAGTTGCTGCCTTCTGCTCTTTGGAAATTTGTCATAACCTCTGACATCTGTGATTCAACTAATCTCCTGAGTAAAGAGTAATGAATTACTTCCTTGATGACTTTTTATAATCAGATTCTCCTCAAAATTCAGGAGCAAGCGTGGGTTGTGTGTTCAAAACGGTAGCTGGACTTTATCTTGTCTGTGAAGGTGTTTTTCTTATTTTCTGAGTTTTGTGTTCCCTGTCACTTTTGTGGTACAAATGAGTGCTGCTGCCTCCAGGTTTAGCTGGCACTGGCAGTCTTTGTGATGCTCTGCTACTGGTCTTGTGTTTTTCCTGGATCTGGCTGTCAGCCAGAATCTCTCAGTTCATGTTTTATCTTTCTTGTTTGTTTTTCTTCACTCAGACTATCTACTTTATTTTTGCTGTGGTTTAGCTGCTTATCTTTGAAATATAATTCCCGTCTTTCTCCACCCCCTTGTGTTTTCTGATGACAACTGGTTTATTTCATTTGCTTTTTACAGGGCTTCATCTGAGCTGTGTGTCATCACACAAAGGGTACTCCAATAATTGATCTTTCATTTTCAAGCAAAGTGAGAAATCACACATCAGGATTTATCTTTCTAAATGTTCTTGAACATGTCTTTCATAGATGAAGTGGCAAATAAAAGGTTACACCCCTGTTTTCTCTGTAGTAGAAATAATTTGATTGTCTTAGTTTAACTTTTTCATTGATTCTGTGTGACCTGCATCAGTGCAGATAAAATATTTTTGATTGCTGTGCTTGCTTGTATGCAGACCTGTTCTTTGCATGTGTCTCTGCTTTGTTCAAAGCAATTTCAAGCCATTTTCTTGCTCTGAAGGCTTGAGGAATACTCAAACCATCTCTTCCCTATCACTGTTCTTAACTGTGTAGGCCCGTATTCTGTCTCCTTTTTTGAGGAGTTCAGTTCTCTGTTCTTTTAGTTCTTCTGTTCCATTTTGCACAAGAGCCCATGGCTGGCATTTTGTCGTCAGATAGTGCAGGTGTGAGTAATACTTTCACCTTGTTTTATTCTTGTTACTGTTTTTGGAGTCTCCACATAGTATATCTGTAATATTTTTATGCCCCAATTGAAAAATCTTTCCAAATGAGATTGTATTGATGAGAATACTCATATAATCCATCGTTACTTTACTGTTGCTAGTTAAATCTTACTCTGCTGTAGAAAGTTACTCAGAAATATTTTTCCTTTTGTTGACTGAACTCTGATATGATAGTGAGCTGATTGTTTACTAGAGATTATTTAAGTAGTGAATATAAAGTTAAGCATATTCTGTCTGCTATTATATGTTATGAGGAGAAAATGTACTGAATGAGGTGTTCCATGGTAGATGGGGGAGCGTTACAGTTTTGTCATCTTGGCACAAATAACCTGCCAACTTTCCTGATTTGAAATGTGACATTGGTGAATCCTTGTACACTTCTCTAGATGATTTTGTTTTAGTATTTAATGAACTATTATGCATGGATGATGGGCAATGAAGGAAATGGCTTCTAGAATAAAACAGAATGTAAAGCTGTGTAGGAGAAGATGGGGGATTGGGAAGAAGGTGAATTGTTAAAGAAGGTTTATTAAACAGCTCAAAGAGGAAAGTTGAGAAACTAAATTTTAGCATTATTTTCTTGCCTCATTACTCAAGGGTCCTGTAAACCTGAGCACTCCTGCCTTGATATGCACAAGCAGACACGTACAAAACATTACAAAACATCCTCGTGCCTCGGGGAGAATGCAGTTCAAGTATTTCTGTCAGTGCTGTCGTGATCTTTGCCTTGGCTACACGACTCCTTTAAAGGGCAGCAGCTTCCCACCCTGCTCGTGTGCCAGCTCTGCCTGCCATGCCTTCTGTCCCATCTTGTGCCATCTCTTAGGAGCTGTGGCCAGTCAGCAGGTTGGGGCTTCAGTGGAGGCACAATAATTGTGCCAACAGTGTTTGTGAACTTGTGTGTGCTGCTGCTTCCTTGACTTGAAGAACTTTTTGTCTGGAGTGTCATGGTGTGTCTCCGGGTGTTTCTGGAGTTTTTCCATGGACTGTACAGTTATTTTTCTTTGTTCATCTTCTCATTGCTATGCAATGCCCTGAGGCAGACATTCTCGACCTGCTAGCAACTGGGTTGATGATTTTTATGGCTGTTTTAAAGTGTTGCTAATAGATTCATAAATACAGCAGTTGCAAACATTTGCTTTATAACAAATGCATTCAAAGCAGTTGATTTAGAATTTCAAGGTAAAGTGGCCCCTTTTACTGAAACTACAAATTACAGTTCAGTGCAGATTTTGTGTTCTTTTGGAGGGAAGGATACCATGCTGTACATAATGCATCTTATCAGCTGCCCTTTTCAAGGCCAGGTTTGGTTCTGGTTGCTTTGGCTCAGTTCTGGGGCATGAGGATTGCTGTGCTTTAGTAGTCACAGTGATGCTTGGTAAGACTCAAGCTGCAGCATTGTTGTGTTACTGGAATGTCCTTTTTATAGCACTAATAAAGAATTGAACTTGATGGTTTGGTTTGAATTATTTATTCCCATTCATATTGAGGATGTCAGCTGTGTAGAATAGTGTAATACAAAATATTTTAAGTTTATAGTTAAGTTTAAAACAGCCCTGCTGTAAGTATTCACAAAAGTGCATCCATTCTGATTGTTAAGTGCTTTGTCGCACTCAAACTATTTTCATGCCGTTTGCTTCCCTTGGTTTCTGACCTTTAAGTCTGCACTTGGGTGGTGTATAAAGTCTGAGCCTTTTGAACAGTCTTGATGATGTTTGTGTTGCAATTTAAGCAGGCTCTAAATCAATACAATTCCAAAAACAATAAAAATGCAGACTACTTTTGAAGATATAAAGCCCATCTTCAGTTTGTCAGGCAGAGATATTTGAAATGATTGGAGAAAATTCTGCAGGAGCACTGGAAATATTGTAATTATCCAACTAGTGCTCTGAAGGGTTTAACATTCATTATTACAAGATGAAAGCTCTGGTAGGTTGAAATAGTCATTTGTAACCATATTTTTTTTTTCTTGCTGTAGTTCCCACCCGCTCAGTCACCCATGCACTTCAACCTCAGAATGATTTCCTATCCTGAGTTCATGGGAATTCGGAACAAGGGTAGCTGTTGTCACAGCCATTGTAAAAGCCTTAAAACCAAAAAAAAGGCAAGGGGAAGGCTGGAGAGGGCGAAGGAACAAGGAACAGTTGTACTAATTTCTTGTTCTTCTGATCTTAAGGGCAAATATTAAAAGTACTTAGGTTAGAATGCTGGAATTTTACATGATTTCTAGCTTTTATCATCTTTACAAATGTGCTTTTTTTGGCATATGACTTTCTGGTAGTTCAGCTTTAAATTTTGTTTTTGTTTATATTTAAACTTTCTCAACATTTAAGTCTGTTGCACTTTTCTGTTTTGGTATTCAGAGTATTTCAGTTACCTCAAATGAAACAAGAAAATTCTGAATGTAATTAATGGAAGGCCCAATGTTCAACAAAAGTTTCCTTGAAAACTAATTTAAATCCATGAAATTCAGGTTGCTTCAATCAAAAGATTAGGGGTTCATGGCAACAATGCTTTGAAAAATAAAAAAAATCCATAAGCATGATAGGTAACTTCAGCCTAAAATTTAGGAGCTTTCCATGAAGAGATCTAGGAATCAGATCTCTGTTCCTGTGCTTGAAATTATGTGTTCAGGTTATGTGGATCTGAATTGGGAGTGAATGATGATATTTTGCAGGTTTTAAATTGCCTCTTCCTAACATTGGGGATTCAAGAATTTCTTTAGACTTTGGATAAACCTGTCTCTCGTGGTGATCACTGTTTTCACTTTTATCAAATTTTGGACTTGGAAAGAAAAGTGGTGGGAAGCAGGTAGGTACTGAGGCTTCTGGATGTTGTATAGGGTACGTGGTTGGCTCTTGTTGGGGTTGCTGTGAGAGTGCAGCTCCCTGCAGTGTTGCTGTGTGTTTCTTTGCCTGTATCAGATTCTTGCTTAGCTGCTTAGATTATCATTTTTAATTGAGGCAAATGTCATGCCTGTGTTGCTGCAAGCTTAATTTTCGTAGTATTTTTTTAAATGCAGTGATAACAGCCTTATACTTGAACTATCACATTCTTCCCTGGTTTTTATGACCCGATGGTTGCCTATAATAGCTTAAATTCCCAAGGTCTTAATTTCAAAAGAGCTGTGGCATTCAGTGCTTACTTTGTCTTGTGTTTTGTTTGTCTTTCTGGGCATTTGTACATATGCTGACAATTTAAAATGGAAACTATTTGAGAAAATGATCCTTAATCTTTTTATGCTGTGGCAATACTGACTGTGAGTTCTCCTCCAGGTGCCCAGATTATCGATTTAATGATGCTCGTGATAGATGTGACAAAAGGGATGCAGACACAGTCAGCAGAGTGCTTGGTAATCGGGCAAATTGCCTGCCAGAAGATGGTGGTAGTTCTGAACAAAATAGATCTCCTTCCAGAGGCGAAGAGACAGAGTGCCATTGAGAAGATGACTAAGAAAATGCAGAAGACCTTGGAAAATACCAAGTAAGTGAACAGTAATACTAACAGGTAACTTGTAACAAAATGCTTAACAAAAATACCAACATTTCCCTTCCAATGTGCTTCTAAACATACTGGGACATCTAGCAAAAATGATGAGAAGAGAGTGAAAAGATTTACAGAAACTCAGGTGCAATTCCAAATTCACATCTGCAAGTATCATGTGTAGAGAAATATTTTCCTGTAATTAAGCTTTTTGATTTAAAGAGCGGCTTGGAGTTTGGCTAGGATAATACAAAGCCAGAATATCCAGGTGAAGAATTGCTGGGTGCGTGAATGGCTAGTTTTGTTTCTTGCAGGGGGGTGGGTGTTTTCTGGTGGGTTTTTGTTGGTGGTGGGGGTTTTTGTTTGTTTGTGGTGAGGTTTTGTTTGTTTGTTGGTTGGTTTTTTGGGGTTTTTTTGTTTGTTTGTTTAGTTTTGTTGGTTTTTTTAGCTTCTAGGCTTGCAACTTTTGTTATGTCTTCAAGTCTCTTTCACTCCACAGAAAAAGAAAGTATTAGGAATTTTCCTTAACTGAGGATGACACATGTGATTGCCCCAGCTAGGGAAAGCAGAATGATGGAAGTTTATATAATGGCATGTGGCTCTGGCTGGCACAGTATTTGTTAGCCCTGTTTAGGTGCACTAGTTGAGGTATGTAATGAGTGAAGTCCAGGGAAATTCATGACTGGAAATGTGGCTTTTTTTGAAGTGGGAAGTTAAAATATACACAGTATTTTTTTAGTGGTTACAGAAACTGCAGCACATCTTTGCTTTGCTCAGGGATATAAGGAGACACAACTGTTGGGTCACATTTTGAGTTGAAGAATCTAAGGAACAGGATTCAGAGTACAGAAGAGAGAGAACCAAAATTCAGTTTTTGTGTGTGCAGTCTGTGCTTAACAGTGCTTTGAAAGCACTGCTGACCTGGCTGTGATTGCAGAGTGCTTGTCCTGTTGTATCTCGGGCATGTGGAGTTTCTCAACAGCCTTTTTCCCACTTGACTTTGAATCTCCAAATGTGTGGTTTTTAAATGCTTTTCTATTTCTAAACTGTTCTTATTAGCAGGATATATGCTGATACTGTTTGACAATTGCCTCTAACCCCAAACATATGGCAATGAGTTTTTTGGTTTTTTTTAAATAGTTTACTTGTTGATATATTTTCACCACACACACAGGTGTGCATGTGCAATTCCATAGCAGTAAGCAAACCTGAAGGCCGTTGCAGTTGTAGAGTAGATGTTGCCACCAGTGCTGGGGAAAGTATTGTAGTGTTGTCAGGAAATTGTATGGAAGGATAAAAAAAAAGGCAAAGGCAGAGGAAAGTAACTTGTATATTGAATAGTTTGAAACTTGTAAATTTACCTAATCAAAACTTGGTTTTCTGTGAATGGATACCAAAACTAAAAGCAAACTGTCTTTATGAATGGAATTTCTATTTTTTAAAAACATTTTTTGCACATGTCAGCTTCTCCCTTTGTCCAGCAGGATCTAAATTCTGCTGAGAGAAATTTGGTGTGATAGAGTAAGAGTTTCAGTAGGGCTGGATCATGTTTAGAAGTGCTTCCAAATGCAGTATACAATTACTTGAGTTTGTTGTGGTGTATGGGAAGAGGAGTAAAGCATCTGGTTCAGCATAAATTTCTGTTTATTGCAATACAGTGCTCTGAAATACTTGTATGAAAATAAATTTCCAAAGGTTTTCTGGTTAATCATAGGAATTTTCAGTGCACATTTTTGTTGCCCTTTTGTCCCTGGATGCCTCAGGCTTATGGCATGTAAACAAAGAAAATACCTTATGTGCCTAATTACAGCTGGGTCACTGAGTCAGCTCCTTTTATAGAACTTAACATTTCTTCTTTAGCAAGGCACTGTCTCTTCCCTCCAGTTTGCTCCCTTTTGAGAGAAAATCAGTGGGGGGAGGGTGTGAAGAAATTGACCACAATAATAAATTTTGGTCTCATTCTGTTGCAAGAATTAAGTACCTATGAGAACCAGTCACTTTTTGGTGTAATTACTGGTTATTATTCCATTACTTTAATATATATTTTATGTGGTTAATCCTGATTTTTGCAAAAATGCAATAACCAACACTAGGTTGTATTTTAGGGAGCAAAAGTTAAGTCTGCTGACTAGATTTGTAAAAAAAAAAAAAAAAAAAAAGAAAGAAAATTCTCTGTAAGTTAAGGACTTGAAGAGTAAAACTGATTGTAGGATAAAAGGTAAACTGAGGTCAGCTGGCTGTACTGCTCCTCTCTGAACCTTTGCATGTTTGAGATTTGTGAATTTTGCAGACTTTGATTTCAGTAGATTCACATCTTTCTGTTGTCTCCAGATCTTGCAGACTCAGGTAGTGATCATGTGGTATCTTGCATTTGGCTCCTGTTTTGAAGGTTATGACTTTACAGTTAGGATTATAATTGTTTTAATGAAAGTTAAAAATGTGCTGGTCTCCAGGTAAAATGACTTTGGATGCAAACCACTGCATTAAGACTGAGTAACAACAGACCTCTGCTTCTGAAACAAACTGAATTTTGCATTTGACTTACAGCGTTGAATCAGTAGCTAATGTGGAACATGACTGAAGCTTTTATAGTGAAGTCCAGTAGTGCTGATCTGCTCGTAATTTAAGAAGAAATTATCAATCACATTGGGGGAAGAGCAGATAAATTGGAATTTGAGGGAGTTTGCTAGCCTTCAAATGAGCCTGAAAGTTTTTTATATTGACCCATATAGGAGATCTGTGTCTAATGGTGAAAGTCTTTCTCTCTTTCAGGTTCTCTGGGTGTCCTATTGTTGCTGTTGCAGCAAAGCCTGGTGGACCGGAAGCCCCAGAGTCTGAGAATCCACTGGGTGTTTCTGAATTAATTGAGGTACTCGCTGAAGAACATAATAATAACATGAAAGTATCCGTTCTCAGATGTTCAAAACCCTTAATTACATGGCATGAAGTTTATACTGTGAAGGGCAGGACACCTAAAATAACTGAGAGCAGTTTGTAGCTTGCAATAGACTTGTCACCCTTTCTGTAATTAGCTTAGGGAAAGGAACATCTTTGTCCTGGGGGCATGCCACTCTTACTTCAGACAGCAGAAAATAGTCCCAAAACAAAGGCATCGTTCTTTGAAGACTTATCAAATTCTGATTTGGACACTGCCAGGTTTAAAGTACTTGTAAATTGCTGAAGTTAAGGTGCAGCATCAGTCATCAAAAATTCTCAGGATGTCTGGCCCTGGGCACCCAGGCTTGTATAAAGGCAGGATATTCCACAGGGCTGCTGTGCTGAATTCTGTATCACCTCCCAGTCTCTGTGACTCAGGATGGGCGTGGGGATGGGATGTAGTATGGCCTTAGACTAGACTTAGCCAGGACCAGTCTGCCCACAGCAGTTTCTAGAAATGAGGAGATATGCAAGTGCTTACTTCTGCCTTCATCTGGTTCCTGGTAGATTTACTGGGATGTTCCCCAGGGTTAAAACCTTTGAAGGAAACACCCTTTGCAGCTGTTCTGCCAACTGAGACCTAATATTAGAGGAGATGGCAAATGCTGTGGGAGCCCTGCCATTGAACTTCAAGCTATTATCCCTTCTGTCCTTCCTAAGAGACTCTCCATTGTTCTGCCATTACAACCTGGGCTTGAGCTGCAGTTTTTGACCTTAAAAACAGACCTTGAAGGCAATACCAACTGTATACGTAGGTGGTATAACAGAGAGATTAAAAGTGATTTGAGACAGGAGTGAACCAGTTCCTTGGAAGCACTGTTGAGTACATGACTGCCTTTCTATAATTAAAATCTTTTGTCTGATGATATATTTTAAGAAACATAGTATTTGTCAGCAAAAGAAAAGTGCTAAACTCAGAATTTCTCTAGAAAATGGTACTTATGTAGTTTTTCTTAGTGGATTGATCTTTCAAGAAGTGCTAACAGAAATCTGAAGGGGAAGTTGACTTTGAAAACTTAACCCAGTATTATAGGTTTTCTGGGAGGGAGGCAGAGATGGGCTTTATGGGGCACTAATATCTGTACATAAGTTCATTTTCACAAAATCCAAAAAAGCTGAAGTAGCAAAACGCACTGTAAAATTGTGCTTTTGAGAGAGGGGGGAAAAAGGGGGAGGTGACACGTGTACAGTTATTTTTTTTTTCTCTTTGCTTTGCTGCAGTGTTTATATTGAGTTTGGCAGCAACTTTATCGCCAGTGAGGTTTTGCTAACCAAGCTAAATGTGCAGCACCAAATCTTTCTAAGGCAGAAAATCGAACTGTTCCTGCTGCTAAGTGTGCGTCTCCTCTATGGCACACACAGTTAATTTGACATTGGTGAGTTCTAAGCTCATTGGGAGATGCCTGAAATCAGTAAAATTGCAAGCTTGTTCAATCAATCATCTGCTTGCCTGCCTTCTGCTGTGTTGCTGTCATGACTTTTCACCCAGGCATGGTGCTGCTTTTATCTTTTTTTTCAGGTCTTGAAGTCTCAGGCTTACCTGCCGTCAAGAGACCCCTCGGGACACTTCCTTATGGCAGTCGACCACTGTTTCTCTATCAAGGGTCAAGGCACAGTGATGACAGGGACTATTCTTTCTGGCTCTGTTAGCCTTGGTGACAATGTGGAGATTCCTGCCCTGAAGGTGAGTCTCTCATTTTCATTCCCCTTGGTTTTCCTGATGGACGGAGACACTCAACAAAGAAGAGAGTGTTCTCTTCCAATCTGAAATTGCTCTATTATTTTCAATTTTTATTTTTGTACTCTATTATAACCCAGCTTATATAACAGGAAGAGGCCTAGTGATTTTTAAATAAGGCAGTCAGTAAGGTTACCTGCTCAATAATTTAGTTGGATGAAGAGAAGACTGATCTAGATTAGCACGTTAGGCTTTCAAATTCAGAAAAGCAAGGTGGGCATGTTTCCAAGATAGGAAATGCCCAAGGACTGAACAAGGTTTGAGGGAGGTTACTTTCATTTGAGATATGCTGCAGTGAGAAGGTTTGCAAAAGAATCCAGGTAGGTAGGCTTCCAGAAATGTCTGAAAGCAAAGGAAATGACAAGAAGAGGGCATTGAAATGCTTGATGCACATTCTCTTTGTTTGCTGAGGCTTTAATTGGTGTCAGCATGTTCTGAGAGAACTGCTGGGATGGAGTAGGTGGCTTGCTGCCATTGGGCTCTTTAGAGAGCCTGTAGAAAGTCAAAGAGACCTTTGAACTGCTCAACTGTTGTTACTATTTAATTTCCTTAAAATATATTCATCCTTTAAAAGAAAACAAAATGACTTATTGCTTGGATCATGTGAAATATATTTCACAGATGCTGATTTGCACTGCTCTGATTTTCCCTTAGTATTCATTGCCCAAAATGAGTCAAGACTTGAGGAGTATTTTGCAGCTACCACTTAAAAGTGGACCCAGCTGATTACATTCTGTGGGCAGGCAAGTTTTGACTTAACAAGACTGGATGGGACTGTTTTGATGCTGTCAGTATTATCTACAAGTCATTTTACTGTAAGGACCTCACTATTTTATTGAATGAACGCACTGTTTTGTCATTTTTGACTGTACTGTTTGGACAAGTGAAGGATTAATGAGGCATTCTGATTTCACCTGAAGTATTTGGCTGATAGCTGACCATTCCTTTCTGGCCAGCCTCTTCAGTGATACCTGTGGCCATCTAGTTTATATCGTATTGTCCTTTGCATAGAAGTGATTGGTATGATACGTACTCTGTCATTTCTGCTTCCCCAGTGGAGTTCCTCACTGCCCATATTCTTACTTACAGCATGCAGCCCATTTTGGGAGCCATGCTTTCAATTCCTGCAGGGAATATGCTTGCTGGGATTGTAGCTCTAGCTTCATTTCCACTTGCCAGTGTTCTTTCCTTTTCTGTTGTGTCCTGTTCCCAGTCCTGGGCCTGCCTGTGCTCGATGTCCAAAGAGGGACAAGTAGTTAGGAGTGCAAGGAGTGTGAGATGGCTCCTGCCCAAACAGGGCCTTGCATAGCCAGTTCACTGCTTTCTTTTTGGCATAGCGCTGGCCAAACTTCCTGTCATTTTGTGCTCCAGGAGATGGGGGAGACAGGGCAGAGTAATTATTTCTTGCAAAGAAAGAATGCATCACTAGATTATATCTGGAAATTACTATTCTGCTTTTCATGTACAGTCCAAGAATGTTTTGAAGAAATATGTTTAGGAGTAAGTCTGCCGTTTGAGAATCCATGTGAAGGAGGGAATGACAAAAATATAGTGAATAACTTGTAAATGGGTGTCTAAAAGGACAGTGGAAAAGGCTTTAAGTGTGACTTTTTTAGTTGTCTTTCTTCCCAGGTGACTGGGAGAGTAGTCACTGAAGTGACAAGACAACTTAGCAGATAAACAGGTCATTTGCAAAGAAAAGCCAGATCACTTGGCTCTTATGGTATTAACAACTTCCCTCAAAGTTTTAGTTATTTTTCCAGTTGTTGTTAAAGAATTAAACCTTCCTTTGCTGTGTGTGAAACAGAAGATGTGTCCGTGCCTCTGAATGATAATAGCAGTGGGCAGAGTTTTGTATTTTGGCACTAGCAGCTCGTGGACATTCACCTTCAAGTTGCACAGGTATGGAAACCAAGGCACGGTAAAAGGAAGCAATGTTTGTAAGTTTGAGCTGTGTGTTGTACTTACCCCTGCCAGCATCATGCAGAGCAGGGTTAGGATACCTATGAAAGGTCAAACCTTTCTCAGGCCTACAAGGTAACGGAGGAAGCACATTTCACAACACATTGTGGTTTATGACTCTCTCTGACCTTTTTTTGCCCTGACCCAATGGTAACTGAGATTGACAGCTGGTACCCGCTGGGCATTTAGGGACATTACAAACCAGCTGCTTTTTTTAAATTTGAAGAACCCTCTCACCAAATGAAGTGGCATCACCTTCCAGTTCTACTAATGGACTTCGACATCTTTGACCGCTTGAACCTGCACAAAGGAGGGACACAGCAATTAAAAATAAACAGTGACATTCTCAAACGCCCATGCTTGCTCTGATTGAGGCTGAGAGCACCAGCAGTGCATGGATTCCTTTATGCTTTGCCTATGTAAATTGCCATCTGGGGTTGATTATCCATATAGCGAAAAGAAAAATTGTATATATGTGTTTGGCAAAAAGCTTTGACACAGCAAACAGTTCACTATCCAATTGAGTTAGTACTATTTGCTCCTTAGCACTTGAAATCCACCTTGAAGAGCATGAACTTAGGATTTCTGCAGCAAAAACATAGTGTTGGCAGAATTCTGAATGTCATTTAAGATTATTTCAGTGGTCTTTCAATCTCTATAGTCTTTGAGTTTATAAACTGCAACAACTTGTGACACTTGTATTTCTGCTTTATAAAAGTTACTGGAGTTTGAATAATAAGGATTTTTTGCAATTTAGTTTCATTTTGTTTTACTGATAGGTTTTTATTTTACTGATATTTAAAGTATATGTTGTTTATAGATTTTAGTTTAAGTGAGGATGAATGTCAAACTCCAGTGCTGCTGGGTCTTTTCATAGCACACTTCAACTGAAAAAGGAAAGTGTTTTCTTTTCAGTGGGGGAGAGGTATCTTTTGCCTTCCTTATCCAGGTGAGAGGGGAAATCAGAGTTCATGACTCTAGCTTTAGATTTCACAGTTGCAAGCACATTAGAAATACTGGAAGATTGGGTGAAACAAAGACATATTAACATATCATCTAAAGATGTTTTAGGACACAGAAAATGTTCCAGGTTGGTTTATAAGGATGACTCCCTCTGTCTTAATAGCTGTGAAAGATCGTAGAAGAGGTCAAGTCTGAATTAGGTGAGGAGGCAGAGACAGATGTACACAGTTCATGGATCTGGTCATCATGAAAGTGTCCACTTGGCATTGCCTTACCTGGGATCAGGGGCTGTGGGTGTACAAGAGCCAGAGCACGTACGTGGCAGCCAAGGATGAAGACCATTGCTGGGGCTCTATTTCAGGAATTGTAAGAAGTAGAAACTTTTCTCCTTGTCTTATAGTCAGGTTTCTGTCTGTCCTGTTTAATGAATTGCTGGCAAATGCTGGAGCAGGTTGATGCAAGCTGAATGGCAGGTGGAGGTTAATAAATGACTTGGAACGTCTGTAAAGTCCAGTGTGCTGCCATTTGTACTCTGTGTGTGTCAGAAGTTGTGAGTGTCTTGAAGGCTGAGTAGCTGTGTTCCTGCTGAGTGGATACATTCATGTTTTTCTCTAGGGGATCATGTGGGGATTCTCTTTTTGTGCTGAATCTGTATAACATATCTGGTGTTGTATGGTACAAAGTTGTTAAGCTCTCATTAAAAGGAGAAAGAAATATTCTTACCAGCTCCAACCTTGACCATTATGGAGGTTGGTAGTAGCCAATTGCCATTATTAGTGTGGAGCATCTCAGTCTCAAAAGCTGCAAGCACATTTATGAAATGCTTCCCTCGTATTTAGAGAGTAGTCATACGGATTGTTTCAGTACTCAGCTGAACTTTCGAAAGGTCATGTGAGACTCAGATATGAAAAATGTGAGATACTTGCTTGTGTTTATCTAGTCAAGTCTCCTAGTAAATTAGAGTATTGGTTTAAACCAGTAGTAGTTCTGTCTTGGCAAGAGCCTATTGACTGTCAAATTATACTGACTTTATGAACTTTTATGAAGCATCATTTTGTAAGTGTGATACTGAGAAGCTTCATGGTTTCATACACTTTCACCATATGAAAAGAGATGTTTTCTTAAGCTTTTTTTGTTGGCTAACCTTGGTGTTTTGGCAAACGTTCTGTAGCTTTTATGGCTCATACAACAAAACAAAAAAATTCTCCACTGTCTGATAGAATAACTCAAGTAGTCTTGCAAATACTATTTCCTTCAAACCATTGTGGTTATTAAAATTGTAACAGAGATCTGCTTTTTTCCATGTGAGTACTTCAGTCTATCTGACATCCCAGGACTTCTGATTAATGAGCTTTAGCATGTATATACATGTAGTAAGAACTAATTTTAGTTTATTTAAGGACTTTTGCATGATCAGAGTTGCACAGTTAAGCCTTATCAGAGGACATTTAAATCTCAGAAAATGAACTTGGATCAAACCCCACTGAATTGGATCACAAAGACATTTGTGTGTGGACTTTCGTGGTGCAATCTTAAAGAAGTTTTTGCTTTTACCATTTTGAGCACTTTGGGCCTCCTAATATGCCCCTTCCAAATTGCAGTCAATGTTGACTACTTTTTGCACTGTGAATAGAGAGAACCCTTGCTGTATATTCTGAGAGTATGTCTGAATACTGTTTCTATATCTGTTTTTTCCTATGCTGCTTGGTTTTTTCTTGCCCAATACTGATATAAACAGACTTTAAAATGCAACAGTTCCTCTGCTGGAAAGGGAGTTTTGCTTGCCTTGAACATTTTCTTTTCATTGGAATGCTGTGAAGAAGGGCAGTTCAGAGAATTGGGTTGGGGGAGAATCACCTAAATATAGCTGCTAAAATTGTGAAAAGGCAGTTCATGGTGCATATTAAAAGATATGGGTGCAAAAATGCAAGAATCTTAAATCCTAAAGCAATAAATTAAATGTATAAACATAATGTTATACATGCGGTTTAATTCAGTACAAGAATTAAACTGTTTTTTTATTTGTCTGCTGCTTCTAAAGCATGGGTTGTGTTTTTTTGGAGATTTTCTTCTTTCCTAGAAAACATCAGTGTGAATCCTACTGGTTTTGCATCAGCTGTGGCATTACTTAAAAGCAAAATATGCAGGATTTGGCTTATACTGGAAAGTACTCTGCTTTCAGCATTTAGGATATTATCAGTTGTTTTGGAAGAACTAAAGTGCTCTGCACAGTTCTTTGTGGTTAAGTAAAGGATTAAAGGCCTGATCCTGTGCCTGTGGAATGAAATTTAGATCTGGCAATAAAAACTTCTCAAATCTTTTTGGCTCGATCTCTTAAGAGAATAAGAGTAGCAGATGCTGAGCTCTTTCTGAAGATCAGTTCCCTCATTTTCAAGTATGGTTTTGTAACTTTTTACTGTGTGGTTTTTGGGGTTTTTTTTATTTATTTCTGTTTTAGTTCACATTTGAAAAAAAAAACAAACCAACACCAAGCCCTCAAAAAAAAAAAAAAAAAAANAGCCAACAAAACCTCAAGACTGCAAAGCACAAAACCCATTTTAAGCTTGTCTTTAAAACCATACAAAATTGTAGTTAACTTTAGACTTACAAAAAAATCCTCAGGAATAAAAATGTTCAGAAAGAGATTGGTATGTTGCTATTCATTCACTACCTGTTACTGAAGTACAATGTTTAGCTCATATCACTTGCAATTTTTTATTGAGTACCATGTAGGTACAGTAAAGTGAAGGAGCAAGATAAAGGACTTTGTGCATTAAGGTTTGTTTTATTCAGGACCAGGGATAATACATAATAGAAAGGGATCTTGATATATATCATGGGGCTTTTAATTTTTTTCTACTTGGTCAGAGCAGAAGGGAAGGAAGCCAGGGGAGAGCAGCCAACCTGAGCAGTGCTAATCCAAACCATACACTGTATTTTTGGAGCTTGTGTGTCTAATGTGATCTCTGTAGGCAGAAAAGTGGCCTAGTCAGTACTGGCCAATTAACTCTTCAAATACCGAAATTCATCTGCAGCTTTTCTTGGAGGTCTTGGTGTACCTTGTGCTCCCTGTCAGATAGAGAGAGTTGGGGTACAAGATTGGGTACTTTTTCTCATCCATTAGAAGGCAAAGCATATGAGTTTCTTCCTACAGTGAATCTAAAAAGGAAGAGATTTGTAACTTCCGTGTTGCTTCTATCCATTTAAATCATCTTGAAATGACTGTTGGGATCAAGGCTCCACATGGACGTGCAGCATTGCTGGAAACAATATTGCTCTCCAAGGTAGACTTAACTTCTGCAGTATTTCCATGGCACTGCTTGCTTGTGCAGGGTTATCTGCAGTGCTGACTGGTAGTGGTTAATGTGTGAGATTAATTTGGAGTGTGTGTTTTGTGCCATTGCTATGCAGATAATTTTGCCTTAATGGTTAGCTAGTGCAGAGAGCTGTTACTGCTTAAGAACTGGTACGCTCTTCAGTGCTTTTTAAAGTGAAATAATAATGCAAGATGATCTCAACTCTAAATAGAAGAAAATGCTGTGTGATATGAATGTCATACTTTTATTAGATATAATGCCCGATTTTCTTAGATAAGTCAAGTTACGTTTTTTCTGTCAAGATTTCAGTAAACATTTTGTCCCATGAGAACTGTTAGAAAAGCCAAAGAAAGTTGTGACAGAAACACAAGGTGGGAAAGAAACTGAGCTGAAGAAGAAGGAACCATTGTACTGACAGGAAAATGATACAGGCAGAGTTGTTCTGAGGTTGCCCTTGGCAGTGAAGTGTGATAGCTCCACTAGTGACAGTGTGTGCTCCCTCATGTACATAGACATTCTCCCCACTAATTTGCCACATTAGTGTCCTCCCCAGACTCCTGGAGACTGCTGGCAGATTTGACATCCATGTGCAGTCTCTCATGCCCAGTATTCTGTAGCTCTTTTGGAATTACCAGCATACAGGGTTGCAGGATCTGATGGTAAAGCCTCCAAATCCGAGCGCACGAGTGTGCCACAAATGGAAAAATGGATGATGCTCTTGTATGCTACATGAGTGAGCAATTTGGCTCTGGTATAGCAACATACAAGGATAAACAAATACGCAGGTTTGTTACTTCAAAACAAGTTTGAAAAGAAAACTAATCTAATGAGCTGTTAAGATTACTCCTGACATCTAGATTTTTCTATATTGTCTGAACTTTCTTTATCTGCTCACTCTACTTTTTCTCCTGCCTGTCCTTTTTTCTCCATTTCTAGCTTCTTTTCCAGTCTCACAGTTTGGTCTTCAAAGTGATCAATCTTTTCTACTTATACCATAGATTGAAGAAACTTTTTTCTTCCTCAATTTTCTCACCTGCTGTTGCAATTTTAAGCCATGACTGGGATGCAGCTGAACAAAAAGGCACATGTTGTCCTGGGACTTAGTAGGTAACATCTTTCCTGTTGAACCATTGCAGCTCCAGGGATCAAGTGTTGTGTTCTTGCCTTTGTGTACCCTGGCATTCAAGATCAGTTTGAAACTAAGTTAATGGACGTTGCTGAAGTAATCACAAGTTTCATCCAAATGCCTTTTTGTTTAAATTTATGGTAACTCCTTAAAGCAAAGGATGGCTGGATTGTGTTTGCATAACTTGTTTGCTTAAGCATTGCTGCTGCCAGGTCATTGACTTTATTTTTATTTCTTTTAATTTATCAGGTAGAATTGTTCTCAGTGCAGTTCAATTGAAAGCAGACTCATATGCATGTACACAAACTGTTAGAGCAGGAATCTTAGTGGGACACTTGAATAATAATTGGGAAGGTAACCTCCTGTACGGTACACACAGCCTTCACATGGCAGTCCAGCTGGGAATGTGACATTATGAGAAGGCTTAGTTAGGGCAGAGAGGAACTCTCATGTTTTAAATATTTAAATTCAAGGGCTGGAGGCCTTGGCAAAATTTCAGTAACCAGAATGAAGGAAGGGAATGTCATTTTTCTTCTTCCTTGGTCATCCATACACAGTACAATTCCTCATTTGATGAGGCTTTTAGAAGCAGAACAGCTCAGCAAGTGTCACATTAACTAAGCTGTGGTCTGTTTGTTATAAAGTTCTGCTCTGTTCTGGCCACTGGCAAAGAAAGGATCTGAATATTGAAAACATTGCTTAACCAATGCTGCTGAAAATAAATTTGACGAAGAGACAGAAGAAAATGGATTAGTACATAAGTGCCCAGAAATCTGTATTTACTCTATTACCAGACTACTTTCTTGAAGTATTGCTATAGCACCATAGCAAGTCCTCTGGATTTCATGCCTTGTACTGTGTGTTTCTGAGATGACTTCACTTAGAGAACTCTACATTTTATTCTTCGATACTGCTATGAAAATTACATGAGAATTTACTTTGCTCTTTAAATGTTTATTCAGCTCATCACTTGAATCTGTCATCATACACCTGTGACAATAACATGTATTGTTGAAACTAAATGTAAGATGCATCTCTTCACTAAAATATTCCCATAACTTCATGTTATAATAGCTGATGCAGCTTGAATTGGAAAAGTTAATACTAGAGAGAGCCAATATTTACAGTATCAGCTGGAATGATATAATTAGTTTAGCTGCCCAGATAGTGCTGTGATGAACATGATATGAATGCCTAGATACAGATTTTCATTTGCAACTGTCTGAAATGAAAGCTACAAACTCCCAGGCTCTTCATGGGAGTAAAGATTAGCTTCAAAGCATATGACATAAAATTGGCTTCTCTTTCTTTCTTCTCTAATGAATAAATAATCAAGAATAAACATTTCACACTTTAGAAATAACAAGGAAAGGTCAAATAGCCTTTTAAAGAGTCTCTGTAGCTAATACATTTTTAAATACTAAAATTGAAGACTTAAAAACTGTCAGGTCTTTGTGGAAGTTAGATTTAGTAGTTGAGCTGTTTCTCTCTAGGCAACCTGTATTGAAGATATATTCTCTCAATATATGTGTATAGGGTGTCTAAGAGAGAGAATGGCAGAGGTGGCCTTAATCCTTGTGCAATTCAGAAATCAGAAATGGTGGCAGAAATCAACTATGAGAACAGATTGACTCACGGAAATAAGTTACCCTGTTGTATATATACAGCTGTCAAGGTTTTTTCTTCAACAGAAAAGGGATAGAGGTATGGAAAACAATTCAGAAATTTGTTTGTCATGTAAGTTTTGTGTGGGGCTTCAGAATATCTAGAAGTTTTTCTGCTCTTTCTTGGTATTCATCTAACTTACTTGCTTTTGTTTTCTTCATTTCAATTACTATGTGGTAGTTGCTTTTTCTTAATATTATATTAATTATATAATGAATTTCAATATACTGTTATGCTAAGCATCCCTAGAGGAGGTTTTTGTCTGGTGTGCAACACCTAGTACATAGGACTACAAAAAGTTAAATGGTGGCTTAGGGAAAAAATATGTACTGTTTTGAATCAGTTCATTTTTGAAATAAGGGTATTATTCGTGTGATATTTTCTTGCCTGGTTGAAGACATCGATCCTGCTTGTGGAGATTAGCTGACAACAATTTAAAGTCCTGAGGGAGAGAGGAATATGCAGGTACACCACAAACACTCAAAACAAAACCACAGAAAAGAAGGGAAGCTTGAAAATACGTATTTTTACTTAAGGATTGGAATAAGTACTCAATAAGACTAAAATAAATGTCCGGTTTGGCCTTGAGTCAGCACAGAGCAACACCAGCTGGTTTTGTCTAAATGCAAATCTTTATAATATAAAGTAAAATAAAACAGTAAATCCCACTGTGAACTATTTTGCATTCAGTTTTAGGAGAGAGTTGGAGTCAAGTGGTGATTGAACAAGAATAATGTTTTGTACAACATGTGTTTCTGTTTCAAATGTTCCTTTTCTGTTGTTGACATGATGCTCCTGTGTGGGGAAAAGTAGTTGTGTGTACAAAGTGTATTAAGGTGGCAGGGACCCTCATGTTAATGCCTCTTTCCAGTTTTGTCAGAGGCGGCTTGATTGTTTGGGCTCTAGAGGAGGTTATTAGATATCTTCACCCCAGGGCAGGCCTTTAATCTCTTATGGGTGGAGGCGGAGAAGGTTCTCCAACATCGGGATACAGAGTGAGGCCCCAACTTGTTCTGAGCCCTCTGCTGAGTCTGAGATATTACATAAGATTGAAGTTAAACATAATTTATTCTAGGGTGTTAATATTTTTCGGGCATGTATTTCCCTAAACAGTAGGAAAATGGTGGAAAATTCCTAGGTTGTTAGAAATTACAGTGTCTGCTTTTTTTTCTTGCAGAAAGCACTAACAGATCAGCCAAAAGTTCTAAAATACAGTTGTGGTCAAACACTTTTTTGTAGTACAATTTTTTTTTTCAGGTCTTTCCTTGTCTTTGCTTTGTTTTCATCTTCACTTTTCCTGCCTACTTATCCTCTCTGTGCCAGTTGTTGAACTTCCATTTTTAAATCATCTTTCCAGATGTGTGATCCATGCAGGCAGTACATCCCTGGTTGTCAGAGCTGAGATCACAGGCTCTGGCTGCACTTCTGGAGAGGTCCTCGGAGATTTTAAAGTCTTTGGGGCAGGGGGGAATTTTTTCCCAACTTGAGATTTACTCTTAGGAATAGAGAGAATGGGGTTGATAAGAGTAAGTGGAACATATTTAGGGAAGGCAATTTTGGCTTCAGTAGCCTCTACCTCTGTAAAACATGTATATGCTGAACTGATTTGGGAGATTACTAGAAACATTGAGGTGTTTTTTCTTAATTTTTAAAGGGATGTTTTTAGCAGGAAACAAAGCAGTATTTTAAAAAAATGACAGTAATTCTCTAGTAAAAACACACAAAGGAGAATGTGAAGGTAAGGGTTCTATTCACTGGGTTTGTGGGGGTTTTGTGGTGTTTGGTTTTTTGTTTGTTTGTGGGTTTTGGGGTTTTTTAATTTTCAGGAGGATAGGCGTTTTGGTTTTTTTTGTTTGCTTTGTTTATTTAAATAAGCGTGGTTTTAATTCTTGTCTGAGGGTTGCATGTATTCAATATTGGCAAGGTGCTTTGAAGGTGCATATATGGGGAGAGAGATAGGCAAAGAAGTTTTTACGTCAGATTTAAACGGAGTAAGGGAGAAAGAAAAGTTAATGCTCAGGCATAGTTTTGTGGTTATAGTGTGACTCACAAGAAAGACCTAGTCCATCTGACACGTACATTACAAACAGTTGTAAAAACATGCCATTAGATATCCAGAATGAGGAGTGGGCTGAGTTAATGTTATTTTGAATCTATAACGTTCACTTTTTCTGGCACAGTGAGTGTAACACTGCAAATCAAACGTTGTATTCTTGCTTTTTCTTTTACGTTACTTTGTTGTCCCTGATGGACAACGTCCCTTCTGATCAGCTCAGAAGTGAAGTTTTAATCCTGCCTTTCATTTGTTCTGTGTCATCTAGCAATGCTGACACCAACCAAGGCTTTTTATTTGAGTCAGGATTTAGATACACTTGGACAGAGAATGCATTGATGTGATTTAAATTTTTATAGTTACATGCAGTGCTTTACAGTACACACGCTGATTTTCTTGCTGTTTTCCTACATATGAAGAATCAAATTTGCAGGTTAGATTTATGTTGAAATGTGATTATATTTTAAATTTTCATTAATGTCCCCCTCAATCTCAGTTGTGTGGTGATAATTTTCCCCAGTGTGAATATTTGCATAAATATACTTTTAAACCTATTGGAGCCATACCTATATCTGAGCATGGCCACGTAGAAATGATTCTTGTATCTTCCTATTGTTTTGTAGACCATTAACATTCATTGATAGTCTTTGTTCAGAATTTGGATTCCTGTGTTTTAAGTTTTTGAAAGTAGTGGATTTCTTAGGTTCAATCTTGGATCTGAAGGAGAGATTATAAACATCTTAACAATTTTAAAAGAAACTTTTTAGAAACTACAATATCTGTGGCATGTGCTATATGTAAGAGGTTTTTTTATATTTCCATTTCAGAAGAGTTGGGTTTTTTTTTCTAGAAAGCTATGAAGATGAGCCTTTTTTTATGATAAAGAGTGAGCTTTAGGATCTGTTTCAGATTCTGTTTAATCTTAGCTTTAACATAGTTAAGATTTCATTCTGTGTTTAAATCCCCTTGCTAACATAATTTATTCCATCTATTGTTTTTTACCTGTGTTCGTGAGTCAGATACTAAGACTCCAATAGGTTGATACAGAAACTAAGAACAGCATGTGAATAAGAAAATCTTCTCCAAATGTAGCAATTGCAACAAGTGGGGTTTGGTTTGAGAGGCTGAATTTCTCTCTTACACTGATAGTAACAGCAAAGTACAAAGTACTGCAAAGAGATGGCACAGCAAGTCTTGAAAGTTGAGTGTGTTGGGGGTTCTTGTTTTTTGTGGGGTTTTGTGGGGGGCAGTGGTCGTGAGAGTGTGGCTGTTAGATTTTTTTAATATAGATACTAAAAGTTCAAGTCGCAAAGGAAAACAAATTCCCAGAGATGCTGATTATCCCAGTTACCAGTCAAATGATTTACAGCCACGAGAGCTCAGTGTTCATATAAAGCAGACTGCTGTAATTTAATGATGGATTTAGTTGTTTAATTGTAAAAAATGGGCAATGAAGTATTGTAAATGTGTTTTATTTTGGGACTAAGACTTTCCCCCTGTTATATTTAAAGAGCATATTAGATGCATTTCTCATATGCAATTTTTCATGTGGTAGTTCTACCTAGATTGAGTTCGTAGTGCTCTGATAATGATCAGAATTCTGCAATAATGAAAAATAAATCAGAGTTGGAACAGGCAAATATTTGTGCTTTTGAACCTGCAGGGTTATTTTTTATCTTTTTTTATTTGTTCATAAATAAAGTAAGCTTTAGTTTCTTTGAAGCAGACACCTCTCTGCAAATGGGAGAAGCTGAAACCAGCACAGGCAGGTGTTGAGCAAATGTCTCCAATGAGCTCTCACAAGGGTTGTGTTACAGATTTTTGATTCTTTTTATTAGTCTGCTCAGAATCTCACTTCTCAGGTTTGTACTTAATTGCTGGGTGATTCTGTGGCATAAACATCCAGATATCTACCTGTTGTTTAAATCTGATTCCAGCCAGTCTTCCAAGCAAGACTTGTTTATCCCTTGTACATCGAAGGCTCACTCAGGTACCTTCTCCCCAGAGCTGGAATGTTGTTGCTTCAAGGTAATTTTAACGGACAAATTTACAAGACCACACACTCGGGGTATTTAGTTGTATCTTTTGAACCACACTTACAAAAATGTAGGTGATTTATGTGTTTCAAAAGCATGAATGTTTTCAACCTCGTCAATTATTTTTAATATTAAAAGTCAGCAGATGGAGCCAAAGGCTTATAGAAAAATGACTTGTGCTGAATGTATATTAAACCACAAAGCCCACTAAGTTTAACTAATAATGTTTTTACTAAAATTTTTAACAGCAAAGCTATTTATTTGCTGCTAAACCTCATACTAGCACCCCTTTTTCATTCCCTTGTCTCTGTGCAGAGTGAGAGCTCATCCCTTCATGTACCAGGGGTCTAGCAAGACTAAAAAGAGTGAAATTTGAGTGGGGACCTGATTTTCTTCATAGATTTACATCTGTGCAATGTTTTCTGTGGCAGCGTTCACTACTTTATCAGAAAAAATGGTGCTATATTTGTCAATATTTTTCTTTCTCTTGTGAGCATGGTAATTGGAATCCACTATTGAGGGTTAGACTGGAATTCACTGCAACCTCATTTCTATCGTTGCACGGTTGGTAAGGTACTGGGGTTTCATGTTTTTCTTCTGAAACAACTGAAATAAGTCTTTGCCTTAGATAACTTGTCAGACTTGGTATTCTAATAGGCTAACCCTATGCTTTTTGTTAAATACTAGCATCCTTTTGGGATTTTAAAAAATATTTTCATTAAAATAAGGGGACGGGATGTTTTCTAAACAGTGTGCAATTTATCCCATTTTTATAAAATAAAAAAACCCCAAAGGCAATGTGGTACCTACATTTTGTAGGAAAAGGGAGAAAAAACTATCATAGTTTTAAAATATGATATCCAAAGGGGATGCAAAAATTATGATGGCTGAACAGAGAATATTTCAGGGGTACAGTACTGTTTTGCCTTTTAAGAAAGAAAAATGAAAATGCTAAGTGACTAATGGCAGCTGTTTTGTCGAACTTTACGTAAAAAAATTTCTAAATCTAATTTTCTGAAGGAATATGAAATGTACATCTGTTACACATAGAGTCTAGAGCCAGTGGGATATAAATGTATGCTTAAGTATTGCATGTATATTTTTTTCTCATTTTTGTTTTACTGATTCTTGAAGCTCGGTCTCTTCAGTTTGAAGCAAGGATCTCCTTAGAGAGACTTGAGAAACTTGGCTTACTGGCCAAGTTAAAATCTTTTCTTATTTTTCTGTTTATCTTTGGCCTCATCTCTATTTAAATGATCTTTCCCGCACTCCTGCTGTTGAAAGACAGTGATAAAACTTCCACCGGTTGTACCAGCTTGCTGACTTAATTTCCTCTAATGACCATTGGCTGTAGTAGCAAGAGTTTCTAACATTGACGTTTTTCTTTCGAATGATACGGTCAGTTTTTAGTTTCAGATTCACTCTGGACTTAGTCATAGGCTCTTCTAGTAGACATTTTACTTCCTACATGTGCTCAGTCACTTCCAATGAAATTATATTTTCCTTTCAAGCTCCTTGCATTGTGCTAAAAAACTCATACAGGACTGGGATGGTGCATCCCAAATTATATCTTTATCCAGTCTCCAAGTAACTGAATCTTGCGGTCTCACTGTGATATGAACATCTTCTATGTTTACATTTACTGTAGATGAACATTAATGCATCTTTTAATAGAAAGAAAATAAACTGGTAACATGGGAAGGCACAGTGCTTTTTGCTACATTGGAGCTATGAGAGCTAGTGACTAGGATGAAAAAAATCTGCAAATAAGGAAGCCTGATCATGAAGAAGTACTTCTAAAAAATCTGATCAAGCTTTTAAAAATACATTGCCCCCACCAAAAATCCAAACACCCAACCCTAACTATCTAGTTTCTAATAATGAAAAATTTTTGCATTGCTGGATAAGCTTCTTTGGACTGGTTCAGTCATCTCAAAGTTTTTTTTTGCAGCCTGCACACTTTGGATTACATGTAATTTCAACTTTAATATAAAAAGAAAATATTCTAGCTTTCAGGACTTGGAAGGGAGTGACAGTTGCAGTTTTCCAGTCTTGAGTGCATACAGCGCATTTCACAGGTGAAATCTTCTCCCAGTCTTGGAATGTTAATTTTGAAGCCTAATTGTGGTACTTTGAAATGTCATTGGCCGTTTTAGGGAAGGTTGTCGCAGCAGGTGTGATTGGGCAGCTGCAGTCCTGAGACAGGAAGTGACAGATTCTGCGAGGAAAGAAATTGAGCAGAAGAGAGATACATAGTAAAAAAATAAAAAGGAAATGAAAAGCTGGTTTTTGGTGTGCTGCAATATATGTAAAGAATTTTTCTTTGCTCTGTGAAATACCTTTATATGCCAGCATTAATAGGCTCCTGCTCTTTCATAGGTTTCAAGTTGCCCCTGTTACTTTTACCAAGGTTCTGTCCTTGGTGATTTGCTGTCAGGTGTTCTTGCTGATGGCTCTGGAGCTGCGTCCTCTCTTAAACATGCATGTTGCAACCCCAGTGAGCCTATTTTTAAGGTTCCCTCATGGACCACATCCAGCTTCCTTTTAAAAGACCCATAATGGATTAAAATTATTTATAATTTGACAACTGTTTACCATCTCTTTCTCCTGACTGATGACTGTTTCCTTATTATTGATATATAAATTCCCAGAACCAATATTTCTCGTATTTATCCGAAAATATTCTGATAGAGTGTGTTCTAAAACAAATCAATAAATAAAAACACCAACAAAAGCAAAATATCTTTTTGTTCATAGTTTACTGTGAATATTTTGGTAAAATTGTATTAGCCAAGAGAATCCTGTTGAGCATTCACTGTACCTCAGTGGTACTTGCACATCTCTGCACAATGGGCTTGCTCCCTTCCCTGAGTTGCAGTGGATTTCCCGTGTTTCTGTTACAGGTGTCTGTGATACTTGGTACTGGAACATGAGGCTGCTTGTTTTAAATAAGAAATGAATTTGCGTAAGTACTCAGAAATACTAAAATATGCTGATGATAGTTGTAATTTCTTTGGATCTTGATGAAGGTTTTAAAAATCACGTCAATAGGACTGCCAGTAGAAAGTGCCTGTGTGGAAAATATAGAAATATTTATTCACCTGATGACAGCTGAAAGGTTTAGGCAAATAGAAAGATAATAGAAGATTAGAAGTGTTTAGAAGATAATAGTTTGTACTTCTATCATTTGAATACAGCTCCTGGCTGTCATTGTCAGAATATACTAGGTGTGCTTGCAGCATTTATGAGGAATTATTTCTTTTATAGTCAAACCTAGGGTTTTTCAAATCGGACAGCTCTTCCATAGCAAGTTAACAAATCCTTGAGAGGCAGAGAAGTCACAACTCTACGTCTGTTGTAAATGCTTGTTGTATCAGAGGTGAGGGACCCTTTTCATGAGTTAATCAAAAAGACCTATGCAAACAAGCAAGAGGATTTTTTCTTCAGTCAGTCACTACAGTTACAGAGCCTGACATTGTTAGTGAACCTTCGTGATCTCATAGGCTACTGCAAACTCTTGTGCACCAGACCCCGCTTAATAAAAACGTGAGGCACTGGATACACAAATTCATAGCAGCTGTCACAGCTGGGCTGTGGTGAAGTTTGGTCAAGACCCTTTGAACTTTTTATTTCACACTAATCCCATTTAGTGTGATCAATATACGGACCTCCAGCTCCTAGGTCTGTTAATTAGGTGTCAAGTGTTGGGTTGGCCTGTGTCAGGCTGTAAAATACAAACACAGAAGAGACTATCAGTAGGGAAGTAAAGTGTTTATTGTCTGAATGTATAAGAGTGAAAAGTTGCCTTCCTAGCCTGAGATGTCCTTAGGGATCTTAAGGGTCTTTTGTTTCTCTCAGTAACGTAATTGTATAGTTAAATATGCATTTTACCAAAAATAGTAGTGCAATTGGGGGCTGCAGAATAATGTAAAAGATCTAGTTCTGCTAATAACTTGATGCTGGAATACCTCTTCGTCTACCTACCCCCATGCCTTTTCCCCTGATAATAAATATACTTAATTGCTCTGGTAACTCGTTGTGTTGGGTTGCTTTAAGATGGGAGTCCTTTCTTCTTTTGTGCATGTACATCTAAAATGAAGTTTCTTCTATGACTTACCAATATTTATTTTAACTGGTGCTTTGTAGCATTCAGGGAATAGACAGGATAACTTAGATCTTCATTTCCCCATCTCAAAGAATCTGGGGAGGTTTTTGAACTCCCCCATCTTTAGTTCTCTATCATTCAGGGAAGGGTAAATATGTAGAATGATATTTCAACTTTCATACGTTTTTGGGGTCTTTTATTTCAGTCTTTCAGTGACAGAAAGGACTGGGGAGTTGTGAGTAGTTTGTTTCATCTCCTTTGAAGAAAACCTAAAATTTATAATCCCAGATCAGACCTTTCCTATAACTCACGCAACTCATCCTGTTAACTGTTTTAATATATGGCACCGCTATTTCATTAAACAACATCCAGGAATAATTAGTTCAGCAACGATGCCTTGGAACAAAAGCCCTTGATTTCGTTTAACTTTATAAGTTGGTCTCTTTTGATCTGCAAGAACACATCTGGGGCCTTTAAGAAAGCAGAAAGAAAAATATTAAATGTTTAGTAAGGCTGTTGGTGAAGGTTTCAAAGCACAGTAACCCTTTGGTACCATGATGTAGCTCAGAGGCAAAAAAGTGTGAATTTCTTATTTCATAAGCTATCACATAGCACCTCCATATAGTAAATGCAGTTTTTGTTAGCTGATGACGACTACATTTTGCCTTTACGTCCAGTTTCATAAGAGGGAGTATCTTCATTCTTTCCCCAATTTTTTCATCCATTTTTCTGACCTTTTACCCCCATTTTTCCTTGGCTGCATTTGAATGAAGTAATCAGGATCATTACTGTAAACCTGACATTTTTTTACCAGGTATCTTTGCATTAGAATTTTTTTTGCTGCATCAAACTTTGCACTGTACTGCTTTGTTCCTTTAATAGCTTACTATTATTTGCCAAGGTGGTAGGGATAAATCCATTTGTTCTTTACTCTAGACTTAGCTGCTTAGATTTTGCAAATATCTTACAGTCCAGAGGATATAAATTTACTCGTCTAATCTTAATCACTGTTACTGACTTGTAATAGAAAATTGCTTACCAGTTGAACTCTTTAAAATTTGCCACTAAAAAAATCCTGCCTTGAGGGAAAGCTATAAAGATTTTGTATGCCAATTGTTTTTTATTTCGTAAACTAAAAAGTATTGCGAAAAATGCTTGTCTGATAGTAATTAATTCCTTTTTCTTTTCTTCTCCTAGCAGAGGTAGCCTTTGTTTTGATTGTAATTAGCAGAAGGAATTCACCAGGAGTAGCACCGTATCATTTGATTTGTACTGTTGTGCATGTTATGTTTGCTTGTTTGCTGTATTGCACCCGAGCGCTGCTGTATTTATATTCCAGGCGTTTCCTAGAAAATGTACAAATCATCACGATTAATGTTAACGTTTGCCATAGCTAATGAAGCCTACCAGATCTCTCAGTAATTATTTATCACCTTTGTTTCATTTTGTATAAATCATGGCTTCTATTAACAAGCTTGTTTTAGAGAAAGGACAGGAGAACTTTGTTCTTGAGAAAGAAATGAGCAAAACAACTTTTTTCTTATTTCTCCCCTTGACCTGTCAAAATAGAAGTGGAAAGAGTTGAAAATATTATTTTTCATTCCAGGTTTTATTTTTAAATGCAGCTTTATGTTCACTCTGTGTTTGTTTTCCTTAGTGAGCCTTTAACTCCAAGGTTGTGACCCAATAATGACCTCCTTTTCCACTCTCAATTGCTTTTGACCTACTCCAATAAGTAAAAAGAAATAACCCAACAGAAGGGTAACCAGATCACTGCTACCACGCCAAGGAAACAGGCAGGCTTTGGGATGCTCTTCTTTAATCTCTCTATCCACAGAGCCTTCATTTTAATTTGCAAAATTGAACCCAGATCGAGAGCAGTAAAGCCTGAATACGGTAAATATTCATGCCTCAGTGATCTAGAGTGGCTCCATTACATTTCAGAGATTGGGAGAATTACCTTTTGGATTATGTATATTCATGGGCTGATTTTTATTTGAGATATAATATTACTCACATTGGGCTACATGTCGCATATTCTATCAAAACCAGCCTTCTCACAAAGCTCCAAATGTTCCTTACACGTAAAAGTTTTACTTCTTTTCCCTATAGTTTCCTCCCTTTTATGCTTTTCAAAGACTGGTAGTAAACAAATTTCTTTTAAAGAAGAAGGAAAAAAA
Organism: Pachycephala philippinensis; assembly: GCA_013397055.1. Classification (NCBI taxonomy): domain Eukaryota; kingdom Metazoa; phylum Chordata; class Aves; order Passeriformes; genus Pachycephala; species Pachycephala philippinensis. The sequence continues at coordinate 1,323,414 of VWZT01011968.1, forward strand.
ACGCCAGTAGAAATTCTTCTATAAAACCTTCAACCCTGTGTTTACTGTGATATATTCTTTTGCATGTGACTTTGAAGTCTTCAGATAAAAGTATTATTATTGTTCTAAACCGAAATCTATTTGGAAAAAATAATTCAGTTTGTTCTGTTGGAAGAAGAAAATTCCAGACAGCCTCTCTTTAACCTATAATTTTACATTGGTTTTGACTTCTTTTTCTTCTTTGAAAAATGTTTTATTGAAATATTTTTGATAAGTTGCAGAAATTTTAATTGGAATGTAAATGTTAAGCTGCTTCTGTGTCATGGTTTTACTATGGGTCTGACGTTATCTGCATAGATACTTGCTACCTAAACTCACTGGCATTATACTATGCTTTTAAAAATGCATACTTTGTCATCTGTAGTGATAGGTGGCACAAGCAGTACCACTTAATTTAGGATACTTGACATCTTAATATTCCTTTTTTGTTACCAAAAAAAACCCCTATGAGCTATTTTAGTCATTTGGAGATGAAAGGATTATGGTAGGTGTCTGCCTTCTGCATCTTTCCACACATCCAGGGACTGTAGGGATCTATTCCCTACCTACCAGACATTTGATGTGTATGGCTGTTAGGCTCTTTTGGCCTGAGGACTAAAATGGGATGTGGTCCTCTCCTGTGTGAGAAGATTCACCCAAATCTACAAGAGGCAAAGCAGAGAGAAAATAAAAGTGCGGTGGGGCTTGGTGCTGCTGCTGAGTGCCAGGCAGGGGTGAGGGGCGGGAGCCAACGAGTGTGTTAAGAACTTGTTTTAGTGGGAAATGCTGCAAGGGCAAACGGTGCTTGAGCAGCCCGATTGTCTTCTGGGGCAGAACACAGAGACAGGGAGAGTCATGACTTGAGTGAAGTTTGGGCAGCATCTCTCACAGCATTCTTGTGTGGCAGCTGGGGAGGGATGGGATGGATCCAGGGGGTTCGGTGTGAGTTAAAAGTTGCCTGAAGTTGTTGAGTCTATTGGGAGCTTTGCTGTGGATGAGGAAAATTGCTATGAAATTATAATAATTCTGAAAAATCAGCCTTTTGCTCTCAAAAACTGGACATTGGTTTTTTTTTCCTTGAGAATTTGGATTGTGACAAATGATGCAGTTGAGTTTATCTGCAGTGAGGCGTAATGCCATGTTATATCACAAGGGTGACAAGATTACTGGAGTTTACCAAATAAATACTCCAGTAAGATAGCCTACATGTAATACAGTGGGAATTTGATGCTTTACAGTAAATAATGAATTCCGGGCAGTTCAGTCTTGAGAAGAAAATAAATAGAGGATAGTTATTCAGTGAGATTTGTCCAGCCTATACATGGGATAGATTAGGTTCTGTTGAAAAAATTTGGGATTATATATTTAAAGGCTAGAGAAGACTGCTTAAGCACAGAAGGTCACTTAAGTTTACCTGCAAAATCTTAACACTTGATAATTTCTGATTTGTGATTGTCTGCATGAATATAACATACATATAATATAAATTAAAATTATGGTATTAAAGCAGAGTAAGGTCGTTGACCTGCTTCTTTATTTACTGGGTGCATAATCATATTTTAGATGCTGAGAAAGGAAATAAGCTAAATGGATTTTCGTATCCCCTTTAATATTGCTTTATTACACTGTTGCAGTGCAGGCTCTTCAGGCTATGGTGTTATTTTATCCAGAAGGAGGAATATATTAAATAAAATCTGATAGCATGTGTGTGGTGTTACATAAGCACCACAGTGGTCATATGGTGAATGCCCTTATAAACCTCACTTAAAAAAAATTAAGTTAAAAGAATCATTCAATGTGAAATAATTTTTTCTCCAGATGCTATATTCCTTTCCCACATGGAGGTAAGTGAGGCCACGGAGAAATAATAGATTCTAGAAATATTCAAGGTCTTTCAGAAAATTGCTACTAAGCCACATGATCTTGCTGGAACCCACAAACTTGGAATTATTTCTGACTCTGAGGTTTCTACTCTTTGTGGCTGGTCCTAGCTGCTTTTGTCATGTTGGCTCAGAAGAGAAAGCTCTCTGCAACCTGACCAGTGAGCAAAGTTTGCATTGTGTGATTTGCTGTTCTATGATGTGTTATTGACAGCTCCTGTATTATTGACACCTCCTGTTTTGTCTCCACTTTATGCTGTTTTGAAATCCTGGTTAAAGTTTTTAAAACTCATGAGTTACAACATGAACCACAAAGGCATCTCAGAGAATCTAGAAAATACTTGGTACATTATTTCTTAAAATAAAAGGTTTTTGTTTTTTTTATATTTGGATGGAGAACGTGACTTTTTATTTCTGGTGGCTCATTGTTGCTCTCTTGTGCCTTTACAGCCCATATGTCCTTTTAATGCTTTTGAGCTGGAGTGGTTTGCCAGCTTCACTAAATACATGGCTGCTTGCTCATCTATAGGATTTGGCTTTGCCATCCCTCATAAAGCAGAGAATTCGAAATTCTTCATGTTTAGAAGAGAATTTATGAAAAAGATCTGCTTACACGTAGGGAACAGTTCTATGTCTGAATTGGAGCTTTGCTTCGTTTCAGTTGATGTGCTTAAACACAGGCTGACTGAAAACTAAAAGTTGTGCTGGCCTTTCAGACAAGAGGCCAGTGTAGTTTGGTATCTTCTGAGCACCAAGAGAGGATACTGGAAGAGAGAAGATGAGATGCCTTATTCTTTATCTGAATTTGTAGTAGATCAGCAGGGAGGAAGTTCTTGCTTTCAAAAGCAGCAGGTATGGGATGCATTTTGATTGTGCAGTTGGGAGTTTGCTGTTCCCCTTCTGCTTATAAAGATGCACTTCTGGGTGATACTGAGGTGGAGTTTTGTGTATTTGGCACTTTGCTACAATGTATGGCCAGCTTATACTTCTCAAGAGTGCTTTTTCTTGCTAGGGTGCTGATTCAGGCAGGCTTGCACTTGGTGTATTTTTAAACCTCAGGGTTGAAATAGTGCTTTCTTAATTTCAGTTTATTCTTGGATGTAAGTTTAAAGAGGCAGCTCTTAGTGACTGTGCTCTGAAGTGTGAATTTTTATTTTTAAACTTGTTGGAGTCCTCAGTATTTGAAGTAGGGTCTTTTTTTATAACACATATGCAATACTCCTTTTACAAATACTGCACTCATAATCAGTATTTTCTCTAACACATTATTGAGACTAATTATTTTAACTCTGCAGTTTCTCATCAGCATTAGAGGGAAGCATGGTTGCCGTATCTCATATCAGAAAGATTCACTCACAGCATTGAGAGGCAGCAGGATGGCTAGGTTTTTATCTAAAGAAGCTATGAGCAATGGCATATGGCTGATAACTTAATGGAAGTTGGATAAATAAAGGAAAAAAGGTCTGACATATCAGTGCAAAAAGTCATTAGCGGACTTTTTCTGTATCCTGTTTTCTATTAGTGTGTAGTAAACTGCTTTGAAAATCTTAGTGGGCTTTTCCTTTGGTCTTAAAATAACGGGTTCTCTTATATTGGATACATTTGTTTATCTCAAGGGCTGAACTGTTTGGGTGCTTTCGATTTCCGTTTTGCGTTTTTCAATCTGCATTTGAACACAAACTTCTTTCTCATGCTTTTTATGGCTCTTTACATAACGCTTTAGGAACATTAATGTGATTATACGAATTAAAATTTGAAAAGGGAAGCAAATCTCTGCAAATGATGTAAGATGTAAGAACATGGGGCTCTTGATTTATATGTTGACATATAATCAATTCCCCTGTGCCACAAGAAACCAAAATGTGAGTGAATTTCTTAGCAAAGTTTGTGGCAAGTTTTGTAATGGTATCCAAGTTCTCCATGTTTACCTACATGGTTCACATGCAGTAAAGCCTGTCACTTTAAAGTTGCACTCAATATTGTTCGCTTTCTGTGTCTGAAGACCTAATTTTCCCACTTTGAGTGGATTGCTCAAATGGGCCTTGCGCAATTTTCATGGACAATATAAGATAGAAGTTGTTCTCCAGACAGCAGTTTGAGGACTGAAGTGGGGTGCTTGAAATAAATGCAAAGAAATGCCAAAGATATTTTTCATAGCTGGTCTCAGTTACAAATTCCTGTTGCTCAGGACAGTGCTCTGAAGTATTTTGCCTCATTCTGGTGGTAGAGGGGTGGACTGAGTGATCCAGCCACAACTCCCTGCTTGAAAAATCCATTCCTGTAAAGCTAAAGAAAATATGTGAAAGCTTAGAACTGTGTTATAGCTTGTAGGGATCCCTTACATAGGGAAACTAGATATGCATAAGAGAAACAAATCCAATACTGGGGGTCAGTTGCATCCAGTTGCTTCTGGGTTTGTATTTTAAAGGCCAGACAAAACAAAGATGAATTTTACTTATGTACTTGAGCCTCTTGAAGAAAAACCTTACATTTGGAGTGTTTTAAACCATGGGCAAATGTCTCTGTCAGTCGGGGTCAGAGTGAAATGGAATGAAATACTGTACTGATGTTCATGGTCTGCTCAGAAAACAGGAAATCAGTGATTTAAAGCTACTCTGGCTCTTGTTATTTGATCCAGTGGGTGCAGACCAGCTCCCTGATTCACTTCTCTGCTAGTTCCATATCTGACCTTTTGAAGACAATGCAACTCACTTTGGGTGATCTAATCCACCCCCCAGTCACACTCTGGCATTGTTCTGGTCGGATTCTGATTCCTACGAACATTATGCTCTTGGAACAGAGATTATGGTCAGTTAAGATACTGTGCTGTCTGCTCCTTTGACAGTTCTGGCACTGAGAACAGGAGGGGGAAAAAGGAATGGGTTTGAATATGTTCTTCCTCTGATAGGTCTATGGAAACTTCAGATACAATAATAGATACTAATTAGAACAAATATAGATAGGCTGATTAAATAATCTGCAGGGTCCTGGACAGATCAGCATGAAGTGGTGATTCTCAGTGGGTTGAGTGAGGCAGTGTCATTTCCTCCTTGTTTCTGAGAACCTGTCTGAAAGCCAGACCCAGCTACACCTAAATCAGGTGGTTCTTAGACCTTGGGGTGAGCACAGCCAGGATGTGCAGGGCTTCCCTCCTGGGAGAGAGCTGGGGGCAGCACAGATGACCTGCTTTGATTGGTGGGGAGGTGGGGTGAGTGGATCTTTACATGATTCCGCAAATTTTCAGTGTGTTTTAAATTAGCATGATGTTTTCTGAAAGAGAATTAGTCAGGATCCAAACTATTCTTGCACTGGCATTTGCAACTGTGAAGACCATGAGCAAACGTATTAACAGGAGCCTCATTCAACACTGGAGAATACTTCTGTGTCCACACCCCACTGCAACGTTTATCCTACACACAGGAATTACAGCAAACTTTTTGTCCTGGAAAGTGATTCTTTTCAATTGTATATTGCTTAATGTAGTTGAACACTGAGGAATGTCGTAGAACACACCTTATATTCTGATACAAGCCAGCTCTGTATGCCATGGTTGAGAACTGTAAATCACTGTGAAGTGAGTATTTCAAAAGTACTTGTTCCTTCTCCTTCTGATCACTATTTATGGGCTGCATGTCAGATGCATCAAGCCTAATCATTTGAATTAATTTATGAGGAGAGAGTAGGCACTGAGGAAAGTTTCATGGATGCCTAATTAAAAGCCAAGATATGTTGAGTATATGCACACAAATGTGTTTTCTAATCACATTTTTTATTCTTAAATGTTATCTAAATTCTGTTAAAGATATTTCAGATTAATATATGTAGACTGTTTCTGTAATACTTTCATTCATCTGTTTAGGTGGGTAATTTCTAAAAAATAATATTATAAACTGGAATACTAGTAATAAAGTCTTAGTGACTTCATTTAAAATAGAAAACTGGACAGATCTCTTGTGCATCTTCTGGTTCCAATTTTGTTTTGAGGAGTGACAATGCTGGTAGATTCCTTAGTTCTTGCCAATTTATTGACCCCATCCGTAGTTGTAGAAGAGGAAAGATTTACTGCCACTATTATCACATGTAAAATCATAGAAGTCTTTCAAAATAGGTTGGGCTGGTACTTTTCAAATGGTGGTTTCATTCTTGTGGTGCTTGTAATGTCTTTGAAACACTTAGGTTTAGAAAACCTTGGATTTTTTTATGTTTTATTTTTCTTCTTGAAGTCCTTAAACACTACTTGTACCACCATTGTTGCAACTATAACAATAATTGAAACTGGAGATGGAGGGTTGGTGGATGAAAGAAGGGGGGGTTTGGGAAAGGTTGGATTCAAGCCCCTGTACTTCCAGCCTTTAAAAATCCAGTCTTGGAAGTCAAGAGAAAGCTGGAGGTAAATGCTAAATTGTTTCTCTCCAGTTTATCTATATGGCTAGTACTGTTGAGGAAGTTTAGCGAAAGGGGTAATGAATATATATTTCAGTACAAAAATGCTTGAAACTGAAACTACCAAGTATTTACTCTTAAGTATGTTTTGACATTAGGTAATATCTTGACAAACTATTTTGGTTCAGGCATTTTTAGTGACGGTTTTTTCTCTTACATGAACATACCTCTTGGTCTCCTTTCTTATAATATTTTGTGGATTCTTCAAGAATTCACAGGCATTGATGTGGCATTTGATTTGAAAAATATTGTAATAATAACATTGTAATCTGTAAAAGGGTATTTGTTTTGGTTTTGGTTAGCAGCCAGAGGCTCAGGGAACCCAAACAATATTCATAGTGGTGAAGCTCAGGAGTATTGTTACTTGTAACATTACGATTTCCAAAAGGAATACAAGATTTTTGTTGTTTTCCAGAAGCCATGTAGCTGCTAGATTTTTTTCTCCTTTTTTTTATTTTGTTAAACAGCTTTCTATACCATTGCCTGTGACCATTTTTTGCTGACTTATTTGGAGACCTCTTTATATTTCAGTTACTGAAGGTTTTAGTTCAGCCAGTAGACTTTTCATCTGCTCTTCTATTTTGATCTAAGTTGCTGCAATTTGTTCCCCTCTGAGCCTGGTGATGTTGGGAATAGGCATAGACAGATTATCTGGAACCAAGTGAGATGTCCTCCATACAGGGCAGCAGGCTTTGTGGAAAAGAAGGTGAAAAACATCATTTTGTTTCCACTTACGCACTTCAGCTAAGATGCAGGAAAAAAGCTGATATTTTCAGTATTAGGAATTACTGAGTAAATAGCTCTGTGGTTAAGATAATTAAGTTCCCTAGACTGTTCCGAATTGTCCAACCTAAATGCTGTGCTCTGAAGCTGTGTGACATCTGAGGATGAAGCCCAGCTCTGCTGAGTCCAGTCCTTTGGTTTGGAATTCTCTTCATCAGTGCTTGCATATTTTGGTTTTTTACTTCCAGGAGTTAGAAGATAAATAGGTGGGCTGGGATTAGAAGATGGGCTGCTAAGGGACATGCAGTGGTTGGAGATTGATTTGAGAATAGTTCCAGCTGAGTAAGAAAGTAAAGGCTTGAATGCTGAGAGTTGCACAGTAGCATTTGGCATGACCCTTTTTGACAGCTGTAGAATTGATGCTAAGTAAAGAGAGACGGAAGAAGAAATTATGCTGAGAGTTGAGACCTGTCCTAGCAATGTTGTTCTATACGCATTCACAGTATATATAATCTATTGTATATAGATAAAAGCATACTAAAAAATTATCTCTGGAGTTGAGCATTCTCATGGAGACTTCAGTTCTTGGATCTGAATGTTGGGATTTCAGCCCTTCAAAAATTCTGTCTAACTTTTCTGTGCTAAGGACTCTTGTCCAAGTACATAATATTTATTTAAGGAGATAAATTTTTTATTGCCAAAGATACCATTTCAGTATTAAAAACTATCTAATGTAGGGACTTGAAGCAGAGTGGTTGCCTATCCAAGCATACAGCATTAGCATGAATGCAACAGGTGGCACCATAAACATATTACCAGAAAAAACTTTTGGTTACATGCAACTTGAGGGGATGGGGATACTTATTAAGGGTGATGGTTTGCTGAACTGCAAAAGAAAAAAGCCAAAACAAATCCTTGTTAAACTAAACCGGTTTAGTCTGATCAAGCTGAGCCTAGACTGATCTTTAAAAGCTTATTTCATTCTTCTCTCCTTGAAATAAGTAATACAGTAGCAAGCTCATTAAGGTCAAACTTTGATAGCATCTGGGAAATTTTAGTATAAGTAGTGATTGGTGCTTCAATTTCCTACAATATTCCTGAGATATATGGAGCCCCACATTTTAGTAACAGCAATGCTAGCTATATATTTATGAACATTCAAATCTTCCTAAGAAAGCTTTGAGGATTTTCATTTTTAGTATATGGAATACTATAGACTAGGAGAGGCTAGGCTTTTGTATTACGAATTATTTTGCAGTGATGGTTCACGAGAGTTCATTGTGCTTGGTGCTGTGCAAATACATTACAAGTTGGTTTTTTTTCCTGAGCATTTTACAGTTTAATTCAACCATGTCAAAGAAGTGTGTGAAAGGATTTTTATGGAAGGGGTGGGAAAGCAGGCACATAGGTGCATGAATGGGTATTGTAGTACTATACTTTTGATGCTCCAGATGCTTGAGGGAAGTTATTCCACCCTGTGGGTATATCTGATTATTTGCAGATAGTATTGTGGGTACTGCAGCGCAGACGATGTAAATATCAACATAATTGTGGTCACGATTATCTTCCAGTCTCATGAACAGAAGAAGAAGAAGGTAGGGGGCTCAAATATGTGGTAATTTTAAATGATGGAGTTCTCAGTTTATTGGCTTTCTACTTTTTGAGTTGTGGATTCTTCGAGAAGGTCAGTCATCTTACAAGATAGCAGGGTGTCATATGTGGCTGATACATCACAATATGAGCACATAGCATGTAACATAAGCATATATGAGTGCTTATGATGCACTCATGTGCAATTAATTGTTTCATTCTTTTTGTTCCCCTTTCATCCATAGGTGACAAAGAAGGTCAAGTCCATGCAGATGTTCCATACTCCTGTGACTTATGCAATGCAGGGTGACAGAGTAGGTGTCTGTGTGACCCAGTTTGATCCCAAACTGCTGGAACGAGGCCTAATTTGCACCCCAGATTCACTTCACACCATCCACGCTGCCATAATTTCCTTGAAGAAAATTCAGTATTTTCGAGGAGCTCTTCAGACTAAGGCCAAGTTCCACATCACAGTCGGTCATGAAACAGTTATGGGAAGAGTGATGTTTTTCAGTCCAGCCCTTGCTGACTTCAATGAAGAAATTCAAGAAAATGTTTTTGATTTTGAAAAAGATTATCTTTATCAAGAGGAATATTTGTCCAAGGACTCAGTTTCTTCAGCGGAGAACAAAGAAAATGACCAGGCAGGAGAAGTCCAGCTCCCAAAACAACAGTGGGCTTTGCTGGAGTTTGAAAAACCAGTCACTTGTCCTAAACTGTGCCTTGTGATCGGCTCTAAGCTGGATACAGATATTCATGCCAATACCTGCAGGCTGGCATTTCATGGGGTACTGCTCCAAGGCATGGAAGACAAGAACTACACAGAGACTTTCCTTCCAAAGCTGAAAGTGTACAAACAGAAGCACAAAGAAGGACAAGTGGAAAGGGTAAGCTGTCTCTCTAATGCTATACATGGGAACTGGGAATATTTGTCCTGTGTGAGTACATATGTTGGTGGGCTACAGAATTGTCACTGCTATGTTCCAGAGCCTTTACACAGGTTTTTCTAATGTTTTTATACCCCGTGTATCGCATCTGGTCTGCCTGCAAACAGAAATCGCTGTTTAAAGGGACTGGTTTATTCAGTGTAATGCAGTGTTGAGTAATTTGAGGCTGGTTTTTCACTGATCCTTTTGAAGTCTGATCAGTGTGTTCCTCCCAGAGACTGGCTTTGTGTACCTTCCTAAGAGACAAAACTTCCAGCTTTCCACTGACATGTTTTACACAGTCTGCAGTACATTGGAAATGTAAAGACAGTAGAAAACAGAAAATAGCATTTGATTAAATAACACAAAGAACACAAGTGATTATCTTTTTGTATTTTTACATTTTAATAAGTAAGAGCATTTATTTTAGTAGGCAAAAAAAGCAATTTCCTACAGGATGCCTTACAAGTGATAGCATGTTGAAGTTGGAATCAGGTTCATGACATGGAGAACTTAAGCCGTGCCTAATGCATGTTGTTTCTATGTCACACAGATAGTAATAATAATCATCATCATCATCATCATCGTCTGCTATAGTGCTTGTATTTGACCCATCTCAGTGTGGCAGAAAACAGGGGTGCTTTATGGAGGAGTTAGCAGCTACAGAGGGGATTTGTTTGTACTCTGCCATCAGTATGGAGAGATGTGCTCTCTGTAGTGGTTTGGTGTTACATTGCTGCCATAGGTTTGGCCTTGGTGGTGGTTACCCTTCAGTCAACAGTGGAGAATCACTTGTTTATACATTGCATAGTGGAATTTTTCATGATGAATGGTTTAGGTGGAGATGTACAATATATAAATAACTTAATTGTTTACCCCTTAATGAACAGAGTTGATGCAAACTTCAGCATTTGTTTACTTGATGTATTGGGATGATAAGTGATCTATTAAATATTGGGTAAAGAACTCTTTTAGGGTTTTTTCCTAACTCAGACTTCATTGTTTGAACAAAATGTTTAGTGTTCTTCTTTCCAAAATTCTATAAAGCTGAGTTGAGGATTGCATAATATTTCTGCTTAATTTGCTATAGAAGACTAAACACTTGGCATATGATACCATGTTTGCAATGTATAATGCAGACTTCTTGAATATTGTTTGTTTGCTTTACTAATTTAATAGTAGGAAGATCCCTGCTAGGGCATGATGAGTGAGGTTCTTCAAAATGCCTCACTAAATTAGTTGATCAAATAGCCAATTGGTATGTCTTCCTTTTTTTTTCCTGAAGTTTCTGTTGCATTTTTAGCTCTAAAAAAACCAACCAGAAAATATAAGTTTCTCCTTTGAATTTCCACTTCTGATTTTGGGGGCCTTTTATTTCAAAGGAATGACGGACCTGTGGTGTTGTGTTGGTTTTTTGGATGCCACTTTTGTCAGTAGGAAGGGAGGTAGTTAGGAGGGGGCTGTCTGTAGCTTTCTGAAAATTTTGTCTTGATATGAGTTATCTGAAACACCCCAAATGTGCAGTCACTCTTCACAATTTTGGTAGCAGATGGATTCTCCTTTGTTTGACAAAGGCTTTCTCTCTGGCTAATGGAGATACTGAATTAGAATTAGGAGTCCAAAGTGTTCTCAGCTCTAAGCTGCAGGGAAGCTCTAGACCAAATATATGTGTCTGTCATTCTTCTGGTGCTCTGGAGCTTTCTGAACTCATGAAACATTTGCCTTTATCTAGGCTAAAGATTGACTCAGTTGTTCATGGCCCGTGCTGCCAGGACCCAGTGAGACCTGGCTTACAATAAGAATGGGAACAGAAGTTTGTGTGAGCCACGGAGACAGATGCTTTTCTCTAACAGAGATGAATGGGTCTCACATTCTTTAGTTTTATTCCCAATACATGGCATTAATCTATGGCACTTGAAAACTTGCAGAGTACCAACTGTGTGAGTTGTTTGATGGGGTTAACAGAGTTTGCCGTTAGCCCTGGTCATACAATTTTAATTGTTTTTATTTAGTGTTATTTTCAAACTGTTTGCCAGTTTATATATTCTGCTCTTGATTTTACTGTGTAAATAATGGAATAACATTAATCAGTGACACATACCTTATTTTCTGGCCCAAAAAATAACCAATGAACAGGGGTTATTTAATATTTGACCAACAGAGTAATTTATTAGGCTAGGTTAGTGAACTGTTTTATCTTCCTGTGCCTTTTAAAATGTAGATGAGGGGAGGTTTATTTTTTTACCCTGTCTGTGTCACACAGCATGCCCAAATACGTGCCTTGATCACTGTGTGTATGGATACTAATTGGTCCCGTAAAGGGACAATTGCCGTCGAGGAGTTTCTGCAGCTTTGTTTGCACCCAGATTCTGCCTCCTGTGGTACTGCAGAAACTTGGAGCTGGCATTTTCCCTGATGCCTGCTGAAGGGGTGATGGAGCAAATAATGTAAGAAAGGCTCATGGTATAAAGTCCCAGGAGCACTCAGGGACTTGGAAGAGTTGGTGGGAAGAGGATCGTGCCAGGTATGAAGGGCCTGCTGGGGAAGTACTTACAGCCGAGCTAGCTGCTGGTTAAGGCTGTGCTTTGCAGAGCACAGCAGCAGGAACAATTGGGTGGTACAGAGACTTATTTTAGTACACAAAGTCACCAGCTAATAGAAAATCTGAATCAGCTGGTCCCACCCTGCTGCTGATGGATGGCTGGAGATTAGGATCGCTGAATTTAGGGTGTCTATTCTTGGCACTGATACAGGAAAATTTCTTTCGCTGTTGAGCAAGGAAGCTCCCCCCTCCTCACCTTCCCTGGGGAGGCATAAAATAATAATAATAATTAAAAAATACATGTTACCTTCACAAGAAGTGAACTTTTCCTTCAGAGAATACTGCTGGGGAAAATTAGCTTCATAGCTTCCTGAAAGGCTGGGAGAGAGGGAGGCAGGGGCATGTAACGTCCGCCTTCCCAGGTTCGGGATAGAAACATGCTCCCATAACTGGGATGCAGTGGAATTCAATAGTGCCCATTTGTAAAACATTGCTGCTAATCTGATGTGGGGTCTCCCAAGCCCCCCTGCTTGCTGCTGGAATTAAAATAAATTCCCTGCAGTTTAACTACCAGTTTACCCAGGAGAAATCAGGCATTTATGGTTTGGCTTTTTGTTCCTATTCAGATTACTTTCTGAGCACTGATGGACTAGCAGGAACTGTAAATTCATTAAGTTTCAGCATCACAGTATTTTTCTTGTGTGCCCCTTGTGCATGGCACCCTTCTGGATTGTAAGGTTAATTTTTTTTTTAATAAAACAAGAACATTTATTCTCCAATATTTTTTGTCTCTCTACAAGAAAGTGTGACATTTTCCCTGTTTCACATAGAAATCAAATCCATGGAAAATACGGCATTTAGTACACCATATTTTAAAGTAAAAAATCGTATTTAAGCTAGCAAACAGTCTTCAAGTGGTATATTTTACTGAAATCTCATGCCTAAGCTTCCTGTTTTTTTCTCATCTGCTGAAGTGATGGAAAATGTTCTACAAAAATTCAAGTACCCTGTCATTGCATTTTTTACCGCTCACTTTTCCCTTTTGGTATCTTACTTCTGTAATGCCAAGACTGAGTGGAGCACTGGGAGAAAAAGAATCAAACTTGACTACTGTTGTTCGTCTTTGTGTTTACCTGTCTGCAGTGCATCCTTGCTTATTTATCTACTGATTTTTTGCGGGGGAAGGAGGCTAAAGGGGAATATGTATTACTGTGGTCTATGACAAAGTAATATATGAGAAGTTAATGTTGTCTGAGGTGCCAGGATTGCATCTTGGGTATGAAAAAGTTGCATGATTCTACTGCAGTAATGTTTTTTATCTGGTATTATATCATATGATATTTTTGAGCTGTTATGGAAATGTGTGAATGCTCCTTTTTGCTTTAGACCAGGGGTTTTTTGTTTATGTTAAAGTAAGTATGGCAAGTTGAAAGGAAAATCAAAATACAATATTCCATCAGAATTAAGAGGACAGTGGCAGAGGTTTGTATTTGCTTAACTTGATGGTTTCAAAAACAGTATGAAATACTAGTCCAGCTTTCTCTTGCAGAGAGGACTTGAGAGAGGGGAGAAGTTCAGTGGGAGGAAGTTTCTGTCAAGAGCATCTTTCTGGTGTGGTTATGTGGAGGTAGAGACTGTCGCTCTCTGGACGCTTTGTTTTTGCAAACCCTTGGCTGCCTGACAAATGTGCTTTCAATAGGAAAAAGCTAGGCTGGCAACAAGTGGCTTGTACTGATAAAAAGGTAAAAGAGAGTGCTGTTGTGAACACCAGTGTGGCTCTAAGGAGTGTGAGGTGGGATTCTTGGTGAAAAAGGGCAAATGAGTGTGAAGGAGGTTTTGGCCTTCTGGTTGGGCACTCAGTGCTGGCAGAGGGTGTGGGCTTGCTGAACTGCAGCAGGTCAGCAGCTCCTGGAGCTGGAGACAAATGACAAAGATAAACAGCAACTGTTGTCCTTGGTCTTGTGCTTCTGGAGACAGGCTGCTCACCGTTCAGCTCTTCACAGTTCTGTGGGCAAAGAGACTTGTATTAATCCTAACATCATCTCTGAAATACCTTCTTTGAATTTACCCTCTGTGCAGCACTGCAGGTTAATTCCAGTCTGACTCATGAAGCAGTTACTCAGTTCCTGGGATAAATCCCTTATATTTGTCATATTGTTTGCTCTTTAGCTTCCATGAACATAGAGGTTGAGTGCAGAGAGTTTCAACTGAAAGGTGAACCATAGGAGTGCATCATGCTTTCCTGCATGACTCAGATATTCTGCCTGTTTTGAAAATGTTTGCACAAGAAGGATTTGTCTTAGGATGGTTGCCACGGGGTCCTATTGTCAAGGGTACTCGTAAATCAGTAGCTCTGTGGCAGAAACAAAAGGAGAAGGAAAACTCTGCCTTGCACAGTGTGAGCTGTACCTTCTGCACTTTCTGGCTCGCGTAGTGAAAAATACACACGTGTTGGCTGGAACCGTTTCCCGTTTTAAGTGTAGCAGAATTCTTTCGTGTCAGAATGGGCTTGTCCTTTCTAAAGATACTTTATCTGTGTTTCTCTGACAATTAGAAGAATTAATTCTCTCTATTTCAAAGTTTTTAATGTATCTTTCTCATTATTTGCCTTGCTCTTAGGTTTTACTTGATGGTAATCGTGGCGCATGATGTCCTGGTTTTGTTCATAGCCACTCTGTTCACAGGTTTTGTGGGTTTCTGGGTAGTGAGTTTTCTTGTACTCATTCTCCGGGGGACTGAGGCCATCATGTAGCCAGCATGCTTAGTTTCTACGGATGCTTATTGCTTAATAACAACATGTTACTAATTGTTTGAATATTGGTGTGATCTAAGTGTCCCCAAGGAGAAACACATTGTTGCAAGAGCAAGATGTGAAAGCAGGGTAAGTTATCAAGATCTTTATCAGTGCATCCCTTCTGAAGCCGGAATGGAAGTGAGAAAGCTTATCTTTCAGCATCTTTTAGAAGTGTTGGGTTTTTTCCTCTTCTTACAGCAGGATACGAAGAGCTTTGTCAGAGCAAGTGCCTTACCTGAGTGGTCAAAGGGAAGGTCTTTGTCACCATCACTTCACAGATCTTTCTGGCCTTTCAGAAGGATGGGATATTGTGGAGATGAGTACCAGTAAGCATCTGCAGGGACTGTGACAAAATGATATTAAATTTGTTGATGACCAGCAATGACCCAGACTGTCCCTTGGGGAACTAGCCATTTTCAAAAGCAGCAGTTTTGAAAATGGTGGGGTTTTAAAAACTATGAGCCATATTTTGTATTTTAATTCCTTATGGCTTTTTATGAATGGAAACAGCAACATTTAGTTACTGAGCACATGCCAAGTTTGTAGTAGCTCAACCACACACTGAACCAGATTGCTGAAGGAGGGTGCAAAGGAGGAAAAAACAGGAGGACTTGCCCATGAGTGAATAGGAACATCTGATGTGATTCATTTAAGGGATGTGACCAGTTCTGTGGACGTTACCTTTTCCTGGGGAGGCAGTAGGTTAATGTGGGAGTACCAGAGTATTCCTGTCTGGAAACATTTCTGGGTGCTGGATCATGTATAAGCAACACTGGTACTTTTTTCACTGAATCCTTTCCAGATACCTGTAATACTAGAATTTGTTTCACAGAGTTGTGCCTATAGACTGTTTTTAAAACACGTGCGACAGAAAATACTGTTCCTTGAATTTTCTGTTACGTGGTTGCATGGTGCTGCTATGAATGAAGAGAATTAAATTTTAGCTTCTTGGATAGTTAGATTCTTCCATCTAACACGTTTCTAGGTAAAGGATGTTTCATTGTCTTACTGGAGCTAATGTTGCATCTGCTATTTCCTTATTGTGACAGGGCAGCGCCAGGGGCATAGCAAGTAAAGCCCTGCATCAGCCGGGTGGCGGTGCTGTCTGGGTGACTGAGGTGGGCAGTGCAGACTGAAAGGGGCACAAAGTGAGTAACAAGGCCAAACTGAAATCTGATTGAGTGCTGCCTGCAGGCACAAGCAGTGACCTGGGCTGTCTGCAGAACCCTCTGTGACTCTGGCTGGGAGAAGTGGTGGATGTCACTCCATCATCTACTGTAAACATGCAGACGCCACAATTAATATTTTTCCTGCTTTGAAGTCTGAACATGAGTTTGTTTGGTTCTGCTTGGCTGCTGATGGTATGCTAAATACAGTAATAATACAGAGATGAAGGCAATCAGGTGCATAAAAGTGCACAGCACATTCACTAGTTAAAATGCACTGTTAAATAGGAATATAAAAGATGCATTTATTTATTGGCTCTTGTTTAGTTTTTGAGTAAAAGAGTTTGAGAAGCTTAGTGGGGGAAGGGGGAAGGGAGGGCTTACTGCCCATTAAAGAGAAATACCATTTCTGCTAAACACTGCTGAGAAAAGGATGGTGATGTTTCCTGACATTTCCTAACTCAGCATATGGATTAACACAGTACAATAAATTTGTCATAAAAGTCTTCCAGGTAAGTTGCAGAATCTGCTTTCTTACCGGTAGGAAAAAAAATGTTTTTTTTCACTCACCAGCAAAAGAATGGCTTGCTCCATGTGACTGGGTAGTAGAATTTTGCAAGGTTTGAGTAACACCTATGGTTATTATTTATATTATTAAATTTAAAATGCAGACATGCTTTTGAGTCTTGCAAGTGTGTGGACAGCTGGTCTTGATTTTTCTGAGGTTGTGTAAGAGTCACCTGTGGGGGAATCAGTTTGTCAGCAAGGCAACCAATACACCATTTTATTTATTGGATACAAAAATAAATTAAGAATGTTACTTAGGTTGCAAAATCAAGAACTTGAAAGTTAGGAAATACCAGATTTACAGTTGCCTATGCAACATTAATTCTGTTCCCCTGTGCCTCTACCCTGTGCACTTAATAAGGCAAGGTTCCACTGAAATTTTTTTGGATGTGGTCATGTAAAGACTATATCATGGGGCATATCAAAGAGGAACAGGGATAAGGTTGTATGGACATCTGGCATTTCTTAACTTCTTAAGTGCCCGATCCTCCAACTTACGTTTATATAAAACCTAAGTTATTTAATTTCCTAGGTATTTTTAAAGTAAAAAGATAAAGTAAAACTAAACCTCCATATTGCTGGAGCATAGCTGTGCCTTTACTGTACACCTTCACCGGGGCTGGAATTGCAAATATCCGACTGTGTAGCAGAGGCTTGTGTTGCTTGATAGCACAAACCTTGTTAGCCAAAAGGCAGAGGGAAGCTGTTACCCCATAGAGGTGGTGGCTTTGGGCAGCAGATCCAATACCCGAGTTAGAGATCCTTAGGGGAGGGGACAGACTCAGGATATTTGTATGTCTGTGCTGTGTCTTGAGAGAGAATGCAAGTCTGTCAAGAGTCAGCTATCTCCTCTTCCTCAGCATCAGTTGCTTCAGGCAGCTCTTTCCAGGCCGGTCCTGTCCTTGTTGCCTGCTTAATTTCCAGTGTGGATTTTGTAAGCCTCTGCTCTTTGTTCCCCCTGCCCTCCTCAATCTATTTGTGGGCAGCTTCCTTTAGAAAGAAATTTAACTTACTGTCACTATACCTGACCTCCTGCTATGTGCCAGGTCTATGCAATGTTCCAAATGAAACTTGCCATGTCCCACTGATGTCTCCTTTTGGATGTTTAGGACCTAAGAACCTGAGATCACCACAGTTAAAATACTTTAAAATAGTTAAGAAATTGCCTGTGTGTTTTTAAGTCATGGAGGTACCGCCAGAGTCCTCCTGGCTGCTCAGAACCTTCTCCAGGAATAGGAGCCCTCTTCAGCTTGGCAGTCCTCTCTCTGTGTCGTGCTTACAGAGCCAGGTCAAGACCTGTACATACCATCTTGTCTACAGAACAGCCCGTTTCTTGGTTTTTTTTCTTGGATAGTAAGCATCACAGGGTTTTTAATCTGTGTAGCAAGCCAAGGCTGGCTGGTCTGGAGATGGATGGTGTAGGATGTAGTAACACTCTTGAGCCTCCTTTTTTCCGTATCTGTTGATGTTGCTTTTCCCACATAACAGGAACGCAGCGGAGATTAATAAAACATGAAATCATGACATGAACCAGCTTCTTCTTACTTGGTAAAGCTAATGTGTTCATTCAGACCATGTCAGGAATTCAGTGCCTGTGTTTGTTTTGGAATTGAACCCTTCTAAGCTTTAAATAGAGGTGAAGGAAACTTGCACTATAAAGGTGCATAATGAATGAGTAGTGCTCTGTTGGTACCCTGGATGTGCCTGGAGAATGCTGTTGGGGAGGTACAGAGCTTTTAGAACCTAAAGCAGTCTGGTTGTGCACGTCTCACTCATTGTCCTGACTCAGTACTCATCACTCCTTTTTTTTTGCTGCCATGCAAGGTTTTACCAGGCTCTAGTGGTGGCACAATGCTCATCAAAGAGAAGGGGATTTCACGGCTGCCTGTTAAATATTCCCAAATGCAATCGTCCCTTTTCTCAGAAAGGCGGAGAAAGGAAAATGTTTCTTGGATACAAGAAACATAGACTGGTGAGAGATGGGATGAACATCTGAAAACCAAGTTAATGGATATGTGGAGATGTTGATGGGATGGCTTCTATTAAAACAGCAGTAATGAGACGTGAAGCTGAATGCTTCTAGTGCTGGAGGGAGCTGCAGAAAGAAAAGTCTTTATGCTGCCTTAAGTAAGCTCTTGAGGAAAAGCTGTGGCTGACCAAATCATTATTTCTTTGTACCAAGTTGTTCTCCTAGTTCTCAGTAACCAGCTATAAGCTAGAAGTCTTTGTAGAGTAAAAAAAGCTGGAAACTCAATCATTGGTGCAATCCTCTGAGTTACTTTCTCCTTCACCCTTTTTGTGGCCTCATGTACCATCATCTTCTCAACACATGAAACTTTGTTTTAAAAAAGAACAGGAATTTGCAGCCTCAAAAATATTCCCATTTCTGACACAGAAATGGAAAGTGCTTGAAACTGTTTTCTAGAAATAAATGAGCTGTCACTGATCATGATGAAGATGTCTCGAGTGTACTTTTTCTGAAGTACAAAAAAGTAATAAAAATGCTTTGTGTTTTCAGTGTTAGTCACAGGTTCTTTTTGTTCTTTTTCCTCTCCTGTTGTTTTTCTGCTTTAGTTTCAATGAGCCTTTTATCAGTTTGCTGAGAATAATCCTTAGGCCTTTAAAAATATATCTTTTTAAACTCGTGATTTTTTTTATTAAATCAGAAAAGGTTATTCCTTCTCTTTCTCTGTGTATTTTCTAGTATTTAATATTCAGTGCTTTTACTTTCTCTGTCTTAAACCTTTCCTTATTTCCCTCTCATACTGGCACCACTTTGTTTCCTCTTGTGTATTTCTGATCCACTTTTTTTTTCTACAAATACATTAAGAGATGAGAGTTATTTGCTCTCAAAATGTGTGTGATGGATTGTTTGAGAGGGTGTGCAGATGACAGTAATTTCTAAAGTATCCTAGAAAGGAGGGTCCTCTAACAGGCTGGACAGTATAACTTGCTATCCTGCTCAAAGGGGAATCCTGGAGTTGTTTTTCCCTTGGAATTAACACTATAGTTTGCACTGAATTCTGACACATGACATGAACTGTGGTTTTGCAAACAGTCTAAGGCAGGGTAAGTACTCCTGAGATGGGGAGTGCGAGTTGGTTATTTTTTTATGTGAACTTCTCGGTTTTAGCACAAGGGTTATGTGCCAGAGATGCACATACTTCACCTATGGTTATAAAGCACTGTTTACTTTTTTTGTGCAAACACAAAAGCCAAGTGGGACGGGATATTTCATAAACTCGGTGCTATTGTGTCCTCTGGTCTAAGCCATAAAACAAGAGTAACAGAGACGTTCCCTTTGAACTTGAAATCCC
This sequence comes from Pachycephala philippinensis, assembly GCA_013397055.1. Taxonomy (NCBI): domain Eukaryota; kingdom Metazoa; phylum Chordata; class Aves; order Passeriformes; genus Pachycephala; species Pachycephala philippinensis. The sequence continues at coordinate 1,343,380 of VWZT01011968.1, forward strand.
TTTCTAAGCTGCTGATCTAACCTAAGTGAGAGGGGGAGACTATACCAGCCAGAAAATTTCTCTTCTGGGTATTTTTCCCTTCCCGCCCCTTTTCTTTTTTTAAAGTCCTTAAGTGAGTTTGATGCTGCACCTCTGCCCATAAATTTAAAAAAATATTATCGTAATGTAGGTCAGTGAACTGAAACGCCACTGTACACCATGGGGGATTAAAGTCAGAGAGGCAGCCCTCTCCCACTCCTACTAGGTCATATGACAATATAAACAAGAAATGCAAGGAGCCTTCAGCTTTTTCTTGCCCTAATCCTTTGTTTATGCAGCACTTAAACTGACTTTTGGGGTCGTCTCTGTCTGGCATTAAAGCCCTAAAGCTTTTTGAAGTTTCCCTGAAGTTAATAAAATTAGTCTGCCCTCATTGCTAGGCCCCTTGCTGCTGCTTCAGAGCAGACTGTGTATCCCTTACTGTCTTTGTGGCATTTGGCTTTGTAAGTTCATAATATTTTATACTGAAAAAAAGAGTGTTTGAGAGAAAAGCAGAAAGCTCTCCCAAAAGGCTGTTCAGCTAATAGGCAAAGTGATTGCCATTGTAGATGTTCTGAGAACTCAAAGGGGATTAACTTAAAATCCCGCGATTGGAGGTAAATTGCTGGTAAAGTAATTGGAAGTGTTGAGTTTCAGTCACAGAGAACAACATGCATTTCTCTGCCTTTTTACAAAGCAAAGCTAAACTAAAAATTTAATTTTTCTTTTATTTTTTCTAATGCAATCTTAAAGTTGAGAAAATGAGCTTTCCTTCACAGCAATTCTCTGCTGCGCTCATTTATTTTAATGCAGAGACTGATCCAGTTATCTTAGTTCCTGTTAGGACAGGCATTCTCTAGTTATTTTGTCTTTGTCAGGGATAAATTGATGATAGGCTCACCGGAGGGCATGGATGGCACAGGATGGGGTGTGTAGTATTTAGTGTGCGAGACTGAGACCTCGGGTCATAAAGGTTTTATTCCAAACAGCCAGTCAGGCAAGTCACTGATCACTTATTATCTCAGCACCACTAAAGTGGTTTTGTTTCTAATGGCCTGTAGAGATGCCCAAGGAATCGTGGCGATACCTACAGAACATCTTGATTGGTTGAAGGACGGATTTTTTTTAACGAGTTGACCATTAGAGTGAAAAGAACGGCGCAGCTGGAGCCCTTGATTACTCTCCTATACTGAATGTACAAGAGCAAGACCCTAAAAAGCACCTTTCTTTATAAAAGATGAGGGTTTTTTAATTCAGAGGTTTTAATTGAGTGTGGCATAACTAAATGGTGATAGATTTTGTTTCTGTTCTAATAATCAATTAAAGGTTATCATTGCTGGTTTACTCTAAGGTACACAATGCCTCTAACACTTGTTCACAGAAATCACTGGAGTTTTTTTCTGACAGCCTTGCTGGGGAGGCTCTAAACTGAACCATGCTAGCCTAGTATGATTGCTCACCCTGTAATTCCATTTTTAATTAAGTTAAAGATAACTTTGAAGTGCTCTTGGAAAAATAAAAGATGTTTATGTGGCCTTTAAAGTTGGCTTCCTGTGCCATTTGAGGGATAACTGCAAAAATAATAGATATATTGGAGATCCTCCCTGGAGCGTATTGTGCCATCTGTATTTCAAGCATGGGGGAAAGAAACATATAGCCAGCACTGGACAAGAGGGATGAGCAATTCTGAAATTCTTGCTTTAAGAATAAAAGATTTATAGGATGAAGTAACATTTTAATTTCTCCAGCTACTGCAACTGGAAAAAAATGTAGGTTTTGAGAATGTAAGTGCTCTTCAGGTTGGAATTAACAGCTTCTTTTTCTTGTAGTCTTCTGCTTCAGACCCAAAGAAAGGCAAGCTTATCTCCCCCCTCTACCACCACCTATTATCAGGGGCTCTAGGAAAAGATGTTACTCAGTTTTACATTTAAGCCAGGATGTTGCCGAGCAGTGATACTGCCGTCAATGGTTCACAAGCTATTTTGAAGCAGTGGGAGAGGTCAGACACAACAAAAAACCAGAAATGTGTCCTTCTGGGGAAAGATGAGGAGTGGATGTTCGGGCAGTGAATGTTGTTGGGGCATCTGAGTGTTTCTGCTTACAGCCTTGGCTGCACCCAGCCTGGAGCAGCGCTGCCTGTCCTGCTGTCATATCCACGAGACAGAAGCAAGAAGGGCTGTAGGTATTTCTCATCCTGCATCTGCTCTGGGACAGGGAGAGGTCCTGCCAGGGCTCTCCAGTACTGCACAGCCCTTTCAAGGCTGTTTATAGCTGAGCAAGTAAGCTCTGTTTAAAATAAAACAAAAATGAAATGTCTGATGCTAGATTTACTACCATACTGAGATTGGCATTAAAATAGAGGCATATATATGTAACAAAATAATAACAATCCTAGGGATTTGAGTCTGTATATGCATTATAGTTTATAGAAGGGGCTTCAGGGAAGGACAGTTGCTTGATAAACCAACAATACTTTGAATCACCAATATTTTGAGTTTATTTAAACTGAATAAAGGGGAGTGTTCAAAACTGGTTGTAATTCTTTACTGTTCTAAGTCACTTTGGTCTTTAAAACCCTTAGGTGTAGCTAAAAATGGCTCCTAAGATATGAAGAGGAGCTGCAACTTTTACTGCAAAAAATGATCTTGGAAAGATTTCAGTACTATCCCCATATTTATTCTGATAAATAAATGTTCTTTCTGCATCTACAAGGCAGAGTAACTGCAGGCGTTGGGTATACAAGGATATTCACACCTACAGGATTAGGCTCACTTGACTGCACCTTATACTTTGTAATGCCTAAGGGAAGGTTGTTTATCTCGCCTTGCCCACCAACCTCACTGCCTCTTGTTCCTGATAGCTTAATTAAGAATTCAACTTGGAATGGTTCTTCCCACTGGGTTACAAACCTTGAAATTAAAATTGGATACAATGGTCATAAGGCTCTTGGTTTAACAAATCAATATGTATGTAAAGGTGAATATTTAAAAGGCTCTATTTAGAAACTCTGTCATTTCTTTGGGAGTGGAGCTGTTGGAGTGCAGGTCTGGAGCAAAGAGAAAGAATGTTTATGTAGGTGATAATGTACTTAGCTGTAGAATAAATAATGGAATAAACTTTTTGTGAGCATAGGTACTTAACTGACTTTCATGGAAAGGTTTCAAAGCAAAAAAAAGGCTTTAATTAACTGATTTTTACAGCACGTTCTGATGCAGGTTTTATTCCTATGTTTTAATAAGGGAGGTAGAAGCAGAAATGTTAATTCATAGAGTCTTCTATGGTTTTAGACACAAATTGCCTTAAACTCAGCGGTTTAATCTAGAGTTTTGGGTAAATGGTTTGTCAGAGTGGTAGAAGTTGCCAAACTTAGCATGTATCATGGATAATTTCTTGTCACTTTAGTTTGTAGAGTTATTAATCCCTATTTTTTTTGCAGGTGATGGATGACTACAGTGTAATTGGTCGTTCGTTGTTTAAAAAGGAAACAAACATCCAGATTTTTGTGGGTCTGAAAGTGAAACTGTCTACAGGAGAAGATGGAATAATAGATGGTGGTTTTGGACAAAGTGGTAAATTTAAAGTCCGAATTCCAGGTAGGTTCTTAGCAGTTAACAAATACGAATCTGTGTCGAGTGTAGAGGATCTTTCCTATTGCAAGGTGAAGTGCTACCAGTAATCTCCTGAAGTTTTGAAATCAGCTCATACCCAGTTGGAGCACTGATCTGGTGGGGACTGTACCTCTTCTAATTCCATGATGGTGGTTGTGACTTACAGTGTGAGACTGAATTGCCTGAAGCCACATCCCCTGTGTCAACAAACTCAGGTCTCAAAAAGACTTCTTGTTAAGCGGCAGTAACACAGAAATCATGCTGTGCCCAGAAAGGTTTGTGGTAATCTCTCCTCTCTTAATGTATGTATGATTTGCACCAGAGCCCTTCTGAACAAATAAAAGAAAGCAAACCTGCAATCATTTTTACCTGTAGCTACTTATTAAATATAGTATATTGGATGCAAGTTCCTTAAATTGGCTCTGTTCTGCATGTTATTACCTAACTTACCTTCAAGCAAAAACTGCTTGATAAATGGGTTTTTGGACATCTTGAGAGTTTTTTATTGCTTGTGTCTCCTGGTTTTATAATATTATATATGACTGTATTTTTCATGCTTGGTGAATTGCAGGAAGGATTTATGCCTCCTTAGGTTAGAGCATGGGAAATGATGGGTGCTAGAGTTTATAAGTGTCATTACTGGGGATTTTTTTCTCCTTCTTTTAAGGGAGGAGAGTAGTTCTGAGCCTTTTCAAAAGGCAGTAATAGGTGTTGCATTTAACTCAGATTGCAGGATAAGATTTTAAGGATACCAGTCGGTACATTTGTATTTCTGTTGTGTCTTCAGCCCATTTGTCACTAGTTAATCCCTTGCCCTCTTAGGGAGATGAGCAAGATTACTTCTGTTGAACAAGTGGAGAAAAGAAATTATAATGTCCTATGACAGCAAACAATCAACATAGCAATTGATCTACAGAGAAAAGTGAAGTTTCCAGATTCCTTGCAGAAGATGGACTATTTTTCCATTTAACTTACAGTGTGATGCAACTGCTCTAATTTCGACCCTCTGCAAGTTTCCTTTCTTCTTCCTATTACAAGATAAGAATTTCTGACTATATAAAGTATCTTATGTGTTCTATCCTAGCTGTACTTCTAGTTTTGTCACCAAATGCTAGACTTTGAAAATAGGTCTGAGAGCCTAATTAGCAAGAACACTTCACATTTAAAGAAAAAGGTTGCACCAGATACATGTTTGCTTTTAGTTTTCTGGTATAGAAAAGCTTGTAGGGATTCACTGAGGTACCTTTAGGTAGGTGATTAAATGACGCATAAAAATCTTAGAGCTGAAAAGCTGAAAATCAAGATGATATCTTGCTTTAAAATGTAATTATGTAATGTTCTTAGTAACTTTTCTCTCCTGGAGGCAAAAATTGGATGAACAAAAAGAACAGGAGGATGGCATTTACACTGCCATTTCTACATTTTTGGATGGAGGAAATGGTTCTTCCTGGGACAGAGAGAAGCCTTATAAGGAGTCTTTGGCACCCTTGTGGATGTAAGCAGGAACTGTAATTGTGAACCAGCAGTTACATGAAGAAATTTGTGTATAGATTTAGATAATGGCATTTTGCTCTGTCCATTGAGTTAGTGGGAATAAATGATACCTTTCACCAAGGTGTTCATTATCTAATCTTGGTTACACTTATCTGATGTTTAACAGCAGACCTTGAAACAGAGGACCCTTTATGGTTTGTTCTTTCAGTGAGAAGAATATGTAGCAGAATGCTAGAATTTAATACCTCTCTAAGGTAGGCAGAATAATACAGCTTAGTTTGGTTTGCTTTAGTCTGGGTCAAACTTGGGTGCTCTTGTTGCCTGGAAAGAAAAGGCAATAAGTTAAATTAACTCAGGTTAAGAGTATCAAGGAATGGGAAAGAAGCACAGAATTTGAAAGAGCCTAAAAACCTGTATCTTTAAGGGTTGCAGAGATTTGTGTGTAGGGGGAGGGCCATTGCTGTGATGCTGCTTGAGTCAACTGCAGTTCACATTCCTTTGTTAGATCAGTGTTGCTTTTTTAATGTGTCTGCATCCTGTTTGTGGGTTGGGTTTTTTTTTTAATTTAACTGGTCAGACTCTTCTCTCCCTTAGCCCCCCTCCCCATTCTTCATCCTTGCCTCCTCTCACACAGTCTCTTACAGATTTTTTTTCCGAAAAGCTTTTTTTAGATTTTTATAAAGTAATTTTTCTGTGATTCCTTTGGAAATGTGTCAGAGAGTGGGAGGGAAGGGAAGGAAATGTCCAGGTTGAAAACTGCCTTGTACTGCCTCAGCCTGGCATTCAGTCAGTCCTCTCATATTTAAAACCAGTCTTAACCTCTGGAACTGAGTTAGCTTGTTCAGCCAGTTGACCTGGTGATAGCTGATGGCTGGTTTTAGAAACAAACCTCTCCATAGCAGTAAAAATCAAGTAGATGTGTCAGAGATTTGTGTCCTGACTACTAAAGGTAATGACAGACCATGGCACGTCTTAGGGTGTTGCATGGTCCCGCTGGTGCCAACAGCACCCACTCACACGAGCAAGTGTTGGGCTCCCCAATACTGACTTGGAGGCGGCTTGTGTTTGCTTATAGATCAGCCTGGGAACATTGTCTTATGTCATCTGTGGGCTGAAACTTGGCAGACCACGATTGGGAATGGCAGAACGTGGATCTGTTTCTTATTCTAGCACTGCTTGTGTGCAGCAATAAGTCAGATACTTCTCTCTGCTCTTCTGCTCTGTGAAATGGAGATAATTACTATCCATTCTGGAAAAAACCCGAAAAAAAAGAAATTTCTGATTTAGATTTATTCCGGGCTTAGAACATTAATATTTCTTGAAAAGACATAATTATCTTTCTTTAGAGTACAAAAAACACATCTAGAGTACAGCATGCAATTGGAAGTTCCTCAGTCGCTGAGAAATGTCAGTAGTTTGGAAGAAATTCAGGGAAGAGCAGCAAGAATGCTGGAGAGGCTGAAGGGATTGATTTATGAGGGAAAGGAGATGAAAAGAAATGCATGAAACTTGGTTAAATGATGTCTGAGTGGGAGATATGATTATCTGCATGTATTTGAAGAACATAACAGAGAAGAATCCCTTAGGGTGGTCCAAGGAGGTGGAAGCAAAGCTTAATAACATGAAATAAAGCGAAGTGTAACTTGGCTATTGAGCGATGTTATTTAGCAGAGATGTCTTGCACTGCCAGATCATCTTTGCAGAGGAAGATGATGTATTCCAATTTGACAGTACTCATGTGTCGTTTGCTTGGATGTTTGCTAGTGCAGGGTAAAACGGGCAGGCAGCGGGATGGTGGGTGAAAGTACAATTTATTTTTAATCTCACTTCGGGTTTTGTGTCCAGGCATGCTTTTATTGCTTGAATGACAAGGTATAACCTACTTTCTAGAATGTTTTCAGCAGCATCTAAAAGAAAAAAAAAGTATTTGCTAGCAGAGCTGCTGTTCTGTAGGGCTCAGTTGTGAAGCTGTTTGTGCTTTAACTGAGGGCAAAGTTTCAAGGCCTGTTAATTGACAGGATGACACTTCCTTTCCAGACTGGTTGCATGATCAAATGCATAAAAAGGGGGACATAATCTCTAAACTCACAAGAGAGTTTTGCTTAGTTCAACAAGCTGCTTAAAAAGCAAACAGGATTTGAAAGGCAATTTAAACTAACACTGCTTTTAAAGTTATTCTTTGTGTGGATGAGGGAGCGAGCTACTGATGGGGCGCTGCTTGCTGAGGTGGGTGATATGTGGCAGCTGTTTTAGTTGTAAATGGAACACTGTATAGGGTAAATGAGTGAAAAGTATTGTTCAAGAACAAGTTTGGGGAGGCAGGAACTGTATGTTTAAGTGTCTTATTCTAAAGAAGATAAAAGCTAACAATGACAGTCTTTGGAAAATGGTTATTTCAACATACCTTGCACCAAGGAATGTTGTGCCAGTTGATAAGAAATTTAGAGGAAAGTTCAGCAAATCATTTGAATAACCTAGTGCTAATTGTGGATTTTATTTAAGTGTCTCTCACCCAAGAATTGACCCTGTAAAACTGTGCTTGGTTTGCAAAATCACAATCTGTTGATGTGTGTCTTCTAAAAGATTGACTTTAGATATGCCCATTTCTTTGGTTTTGGCTCATTGCATTTGTCTTGTGCTTGATTATTGTAAAACGTAGCAACTTTTTAAATTTAATTGGAGCATGTGTGATATCTCAGGCATGGTTCACTTTCTTTTCTGTCTAGTTGCTAGTGAAGCGTTCATCCTTTCTGAGGCACTGCAATGTGTGTGCCATTCTCCCCTTTTTAACTAAAAATTGCTATACATGACTTAGTTAAGAGCAACCTTATTTCTTAATGTGAAAGAAGCAGTGCATATCTAACACTCCTAAGAGCTGAACACATTTCTGAATTGAGCAAATTTAAATGTAATGAAAGACACTTTTCATAAGAAGAGATACAAATGAGAATATTGGAGTACAAGCTTTGTGGCTTTGCTGTTCTTTTTAGCCATACAGGATAACAGGAGTTTTAAGTTTCTTGAAACAGGTGACGACAAACTGGTTTATGACTTTGTCTTTTGTTGCCAGTAACTTTTTGCCTTGCGCTTGAGAGAACAAGTGGATTTCACTGTTTCCACTGCTTGTCATGGTAAGAGGGACTGAATGTGCCATGAAAGTCTGTTCTGAACAGCACAGATGTGCTCCCTAACCCAGGACACAGCACCTCTGGGATCCTGCAGTGTTGGTGTAACATGACATAAATGGGTCAGAATTAAGCAAAGTGTCTGATTCTTGAGAATTCCTTGTAATTCTTACATGTGGAATCAAGGGTAGAAATGCAGAATATGTTTCTTATGTTTCTTTAGCATATTGTGGATTTGGTGCATCTTTGGTGTTTTTATATTTTGACACTTTTTTCATTGGATGGGATCCCACACTGGCTTGCAAAGTACTTAATGATATAGTGGGATAGCTCTGATGTAAGAGCTGTACATGAACAGCACTACTCTGCATAATTTCAATTCCAGTTAAAAACTGAGGGTTTAAAAGTGGAATTCAATTTTTTTTCAGTATTTTTTAGCATTCCACTTAAGCAAGGAAGTTGACTAGAGGTTAAATAGCATGAGGGAAATTAAAGTTATGTGAAGATTGAAAAATGCAACAGTAAAATAATTTGTCTTCTGTAATCTCCTCCTGAAGAGCTATCTTAATTGTATTCTTTTTTGATATTTGATTTTTTTTTAGTACTATTGAAGGCATATGTTGCTTTGTTCAGGTAGGTCTCAACACCCCAACATAGCTGGCATTTGTGGAATATTACTTTCAGGGGTTTGGGGTTTTTTTTAACAACTGTAGGAGACAAGCTTTAAATGTTTGACTGTAGATAAATGTCATATTCCCAACCCTGTGATTTGGAGGGCACTCCTTACTGACATCAGCAGGAATGGGGCAGTCTAAACCTTTTCATTGCACTGAGGATAATTAAACATCCTGTCACTAAGCAGCATACCTTTTTTGTGGGAGATCTTGACATTTGGAATTCTTTGCTTGTGTTGCATTAGAATAGGATAATCTTCTCTTAGGCCAAATGGAATTTAGGCACATTTAATGTCCTTGTTTTCCCAGCCTGGCTCCTGTTTTAATAAAGGAAATAAAAAATTGTTGGCTGCAAGGGTCTGGTGGGTTGCCATCCCTGTCAGTATCAGGTGAGGCTGAGCAGGATTTCAGTCAAGAGGAAAAACAAAAGCCCAAGGGCAAAGAAATCTGTGTAGCTGTGTTTTATTTAAAAGCTGGAGATTAGCTCTGCTTGTTCTTTCACAGTCTCTTTTCCCCTACCCTCTAAACCAAACAAAACCTAAAATCCTTAAGGGGTACTTCAGGCATAAATCTCCTTCTCTCTGTTTTGTGGAAGTTGGCTGGTGCAGTATGGACAGAGGCTGGGAGAGGATTGTTGCCAGGGAGGCATCACTTCCTTGTATGATCCCCTCTTGAGCAGATTAAACTGTAGTGATGTGGAAGTCCTGGTGACCACATAGGAGCTAGGAATTTGTACTGCATTTACACAAAAAGGTTGGCCTGAAGGAATCGAGCCTACCTTTTGAGTGGTGACATCATGTGAGCCCATACTGACCTTTGAAGCTGAATAGCCAGATTTATTGACCTTAGAGTGTTCTTGTGGAATGAAAGTCAAGATTTGTGCACATTCCTTCTGACTGAAAACAGAAGTTAAGGAAATGTTAACTTACTAGCTGCCTGCCCTCCTCATTCATGTTAGGATTGGGAGATCCTGGTCTTGTCTGCAATGACAGAATTGCAGGAATCTCTGAACTCAGAGCTCTGAAGGGGCAACGTGTTGATAGTAAGATTGGTTTCACAGGCAGCAGCTCATTGCATACTAGAGCAGATGCTGTTTCCAGGGGAGGTTATGACTCTTCTTTGGATTTGGAGTTCCCACTGGAGTGTCTGTCCAGCAGGTTGTTTTTCCAGGATCAAGCAGACATGGATTACAGATTTATCAGGCATCAGGTGATGTAGCAGCATTTGAGTGTGTCTGCAAGAAAAGAGTCCAGCTCCTGTGTAAGCCCCTGTGTTGGGTGAAGTATAGGCTACACAGTGACCCTCTGGGTCATTGAAAAGAATGAGAGGGAGCCTTTTATTTTACTGCTACACACATTTCTGTTCTTGTGCGAGAGGAGCTTAATGGAGGTGTCATTAGTGCAGCAGAAGGAACCTTGGTGGTTCTGCACCACATGATGTAACTGGAGTGTTTCTTCCCTGCTCACCACATCCCACCAGTGACCATCAAACTCCCCTCGAGGGCAGGGCTGTTGGTGACCTTCAGGAAAAAGTACAGTTGCTCTCTGACCAATCCTTCCATGGCAGTAAAGAGCAATGTGCACTGAACCCTTTTTGCTCCCCTGAGTAACAAAGCTCCTCACACTTGCACAAGTGTGAGCTCAGCCCCAAAGCAAACTGAGCTTTCACTCCGGGCTTTGCTGCCTGTTGGATTCGTGTTTAGTTTGTTTCTGTACTACTCAGTAGAGCATGTTTTTCTGAGCTTACTGTTTGTGTGCGGAAAGCAGTAAGGATGTAGGTGCTGCCTCAATCTATGAAGAAAATTACCTTTAAAAGACAAGGTGGTGAAGTTAAGCACTTAAAACTTCAGGTATAAAAAAGAATATCTTAATTAGCTCTCCATTGTGAGATGCATTATGATACCAGCTCTAATTAAATGACTGCATTCCCCACACTGACACACACAAGGAAAACTTCGCTGGTTTTGGGTGATGCTTTGCAATTGACCTGTTGTCCTGTACTGAGGGATTTTTTTTCTCCTCAGTGAGTAATCAACTCCTTTATTTTTTGCATTTCACTGGAGTCCTGCTGTAAATATGAAATTAATTATTTGTGCTATTTTTGGGGGAAAAAATCCTATTAAGAAAATAAAAGAATTCCAGCAGATGGGATTTGTTTGACCATAGGGTATCTTAACTTCTACAGATTCTACCACTTGGGAAAGGAAAAAAAAACACAACCCACAACCAAAAGAAACCCCACTTGCATACATTTTCTTTTCTTAATATTTGCTCCCAATCTCCATTGAGCCTCCCTTCACTTTGACTGAGTTTTTGCTAATGCTCTCACTTCTCTCCTGTTTGCTTCTGCTCCTTATTCATCTGCTACTGTATCGCCTGCCCATCTTTCTTGGTCCCTGAAGCTGGATGCCAGTTACAGCTTATTTTGCCTTCAAATATTTCTACCAGCATTTTCAGGCTTCTGTAGGGATGTGCAAGGTAGAAGTGATTTTTCTGACCTGTGGATGTTCTAGTGCTGCAATATTGTGAGCTCTTGAAAGGAAGGGCTGAAGGGAAAATCCAGTCTTGCTCTGTGCCTGAGATTGCCCTCTGCAGATGGAGGCTGTTGGGAATTGAGCTGCCAAAATAGTCTGCTCCAAGTGCATTCTAATTAAGTTTCCTTTTTTGCCTCCAAGAACAGCAATTGCTCTACTAGTTATCCTGAAGTTAAGTTTCAAATCCCTGTTGCAAAATAGAAAGGTGCTATAATAGCATTTGTTTATCTTAATTTGAGGATAAAATCAGGATCTGATAGTGCGGGGAGAGCTTGGGAGACAACTGTGGGTTTTTATAAGTATTTTTGAAACCGAACAGTTGTTTCAGTTGGCAGTGACATTGGTAGTCAGCTGTCCAAAGTACTCACGATGGTAAGCCCCCAAAGAATGATTTTCCTTTTACTTAAAAAAAAAAAAA
>VWZT01011968.1:1355278-1435591 GCA_013397055.1 Pachycephala philippinensis
AATCTGTAAAGATTGTTTCTTTTCTTAGATAAACTCAGGTCATATATAAGATTCTCCTAAGCCACAAGAGCTAGATACATAAATTAAACAAACTGAGATTTGCACTCAGTTGCATGTTTTTAGGATCTGGGATTTCAAAGGAGGTGCACTTATCTTGAGATTTGTGGTAAAACTGAGAGCTGGAAATGCTGCTGTGTATAATAACCTTGCTTCTGTGTAGAGTCTCTTGCGGTCATAAGTCTTTCCAGTTAATCCAGGCTTTGTTATTTTGGGGGAATGTAGTTATTGTGGAAAGTTGCATTCCCTGGGAGAAAATAAGCATCTTGCATATTTAGGGCTGTTACTTTGCTGAATTTTGAATAATTATAACAGCAACTATAAGCTCTTGGAGCCTATTGCCCAGTGCAGCTCTCTGGCAGGACATGTCTGCAGTGGATGTGGCCAGACAGGCTGCTCTGTTTGCCTGGATTTGTTCTGTGCTTCTATTTGCCATCACATCGCCATTAACTTACTTGGGCACCATTTCCAAATTATCTAATACCTTTTGGCTCCATGCTGCTGTTATGTAAACTGCCCCTGTCGGGCTGTCGTGAGTCTTGCCTCACGTGCTTCGGAAATCCTTTGTTCAGTGGGGTTCCTTTGCTGAAGGTTACCTTTTTGAAGAAAAAGCAGGGAAAAAAATCCAACATGTGAGTGGGAGGCAAAATTAAATATTCAAAATGAGGAATTGAATGAGGTTATTTCCCCTATAAAAGCGATCCTACCCTGTTTTGCATATGTGATGGTTCCATAAACACACAACTGCAGAATAGAACCATATTCAGGTTTTAAAATTTCTTCTGCATTTTTATTTTGGATATTTTTCACTTTAAGTGGAGATGCCTTGCACAGTCACTACAACACAAATATCCTGTTCCTTACAGATCAAATTCTTCATTTAATTTTGGCTTCACTGGGTTTATGCTGCTGAAGTTGCAAACAATTTGGATTAGAACAGGGCATGGAACAACACGATTGGTCTTACGTTCGTGAAATAGTACAGTAGTGTACCACACATCCTGCACACGAGCAGGATGCATATGTTGCCTTCTGTCTGTTTTTTGCTGTTGTCCTTTTTAGGTGTTTCATTTTGCAAATTCAATACACGCTTGCTGTAATTTCAAGTGTGAAAACTTTTTTTTTCTTGAAAAAGAATATAACTAAGAGTGGGTTTTATTATGTGTCTATATAGTTTGGCTGAGCAACATTAGAGCATCAAAAAATAATAACTTGTTAATACCTTGTATCTCCTAGAACAAATGGGAATATATATATATTTTTTAATTTCATTCTCATATACTTGCCTTTGCATGTTTGGGATGCTTTAGTGAGTGCCTTGGAAAAAAGTACAGAAGGAACAAAATACAGTTTCTTCTGAAGAGTAAAAAAAACATAGGTGCCATAAAAATTCCTGTTGGTTTACTGCTGCTCAGTTAAGCATTGTCCTTCTGGGAAGGAAGGGCCCTTTTTCTTGCTGAGGATTTAGCTGATGTCAGTACAGCTAAAGGGGAGGAATTCAGAGGATCCCTATGGATTCAGGTACATGACTGAACCACCCAAATATGGTACTTTTTAAAGCGATCCTTAAATTCTCCAAAAAATGTGCAGGGGATTTACACAATTTATAATTGCTTCTTTTGATGTGTAAGGTGGAATTTTACTTTGAAGGGTTACTTTTTTAGGTGAGAGATGACTGAAATACTCTGTAGACAGGTGGGCCAAGGATTTCAGGATGAGCTGGTCAGGAGGAACTCAGTCTGTCCTATTTGTAGTGGGCAGCTTTCTCCAGGAGCCCTCTCGTTTACATAGAGAAAGGAAGTGGAAGCCATGAATCTAAATTTTGTGTTGCCAGGTCTGTAGTTTATTTATGCAATACCAAAGAAGGAAGTATTTCCTTCATCTTTATTTCTGCTTTCTTGTGTGCGAAACGGGATGCAAGTTTTTGGATGTTACAGTTCTCACTCAAGGCTTTGCAGTATTTGGGTGGAAAATACTTAGGTTCCAAGCCTTTACATATCTTTGATCTTATTAAAAGTCTCCACAAGGGTCACTCATGCATTCAGGTTGCCCCCTTGCCATGAAATTTCTCTCCCTTTCTGTAAACTGTTTGTGCTCGTTTACTTGATTTTGATCGTTCATCCCCTGGGCCTTTCACCTTCCCTTTCCACCAGTGTTTGTTCTGATAGCTTTTTGAAGTCTGAGTAAAAACATACACCACAGGGGCTTCCTGGAGGCATAGAGCTTTGTGGTTTTGCAAATTGTAGAGCATTTGAAGTATTGACTCGCAACAGTGGCCAGTGTGCAGTGGATGAGAACTGTTGTGTGACAAGGACGTTAACCTTGAGAGCCTGATCCATGTTTTGAGTTTGGGGACAAAAAAAATGCTTGTTCTTAATAGTGTGCATTGATTTCAAGGAAGTCTGTGTAAAGCAGTCTTTGGTTTGTGTTTTCACAAAGGGATTTGAGTGTTTAATAAAGAATAGGAAATAACTGGAGCTTCAATAGACCTGTTTTGATGGGGGGGGCTCTGCTGTAACATGATTTTGTATAATGTTATACATAAGCAACAAAAGCATTTCCTGCCTGTAGCTACAGTATTATTCCATTTAAAGAAAAAAGTCTGCAAAAAATACTTTTAAAAGTACTTAATACATGGAATAAAAGTTATAGCTAAGGTAGAGAAGACCATCATCCTGCTTAGAAAAGTCTTTCGTATAATATCTGAAGTTATAACTTCAATCCCAAGAATTCCAGATTGGGTGCTTTTGTGCTATGAGTTTTATGACAATATTTTTTAAAAACTCTGAGCCCTCAATTCCCCCACCCCTTTCCCCTCATCCCCCTCAGCTATTCCAGGTTAGCAAATCAAGACAATTTGGTGAGTTGGAGAACCTGTTCTTTCCTGTTACAACTGATGAGTTACCCAGTTCGATTTTTTTTTTATGTTTACCCTAATCTATTTCTATTCTCCCCTCCCCACTCAATTCCCTCTGTTTGGCCATTTGCCTTTTCTTACTTCTGCAGCCTCTTCCCCTGTCCTTTCCCACACAACCCTGAGCAGCCTCTGCTGTTTTTTAGGGGTTTTTAATAAGGTAAATATATAAATGTATATATATGACTTATGCCATCCCTTCGATTAGTTTGTTGTTCTGTCCTAAACTGTGTCATTTTATATAAATGAAGAACACACTGTTTGTGTGGTGCAGGCTTTTGCTGTGCACCTGAGTATTTTTAATTCAGTACGAGTTTGCTGCCAGCTATATGTTTACTCCTCAGTGCTTTTGTTTACCTTCTCAGTTTTCTGTCTGTGAAAGAACAACAACATTCTCTCTCCCTAATATGGCCAGTTGATGCATGGATGTGTTCAGCAAGGGACTGTTTGCCTGCTGAAGTATCAGCTCATCAGGATTGGTGTTACAGCATGAATGCAGCCCGAAGAATATGCATTTGTTTCTTTATGATTGCAATGAATTATCTTTTCAAGCTCTCACAATGGTAACATGGGCTGTGCCAAGCAGCATGTCCCAGGCTTAAGAGAAAGAAGATGTTTTTTGAGGACTGAAAATGTGCTAAAGAATGCAAGTTCCTGCTGACAGGAGAGCAGGCTGTATATCATGAACTGGGGATTTTCTTTTCATGGCTCATTACAATCGACTGTTCTCACAAGTACCTCCTTAGAAGATGTACGAAGATTATAGTCCCTTTGGAGTTCCTGTGGAAATTGATGCCTGCTTCCCCAATCCTGGACTTTTTTCCCCTAGTTTTTCTTCATATTTCCTTGTTATGCTCTGAAGTGAATAGTTTGAGGACATAATGTGATTTGATTTAGTTGTGGGTTTTATTTTCCGGTCTTGAAATTGTGCACATTCAGAGAAAGATTGACTTATTCAGTAAATTATCAATGTTTTTATTTTTTACTTGAAGTGAAATTTAGCTTGGGTTCATTAACCCAGGCCCTCTGTCAAGCTACTCTCCCTTTTAAGAGAAGTGGAATATTTTTAAGAACATTTTTCCATTGACCAAGGCCAAATAGGAGGGTTTTTTTGAGAAAATACTAAAATATGTATATAATTTAATATTTGCCAATTTATTCCTCTGAAAAATCAAATTAATTTGTCACATCTGTGAAAATACAACAACTTGACTATTTCTGTTCAGTTGATCTTTGTGCAATTCACTAATGTTTAATCTTAAATATGTGATTAGATTTCAGAGTAAATGTGTGCTGGAGCAAAAGCAGGAGTGGGTCTCTTTTAGAACTTATAAGCAGAGAAAAAAATTAATTTTATTTGGCATTTGGAAAAAATTATAGGTAGATTAACAACAGATTTTAAATGTCTTTTTTCTGTAAGATTTTGAGCTTTAATAAATACTGATACTTGTAAGAAGACTATGCTGTAGAGTTTTGCAAATGAGTTTGGTTGAATAACCTTATTTTCTCTAATCTTCATAAAGAAAGGATGGATTTGTAATATACACAAATGATTGCTTTTTGGGTGGCTGAGAAATGAGAGAAATCTTGTAAACATGGTGGGGAAGGGTCTGTGTTTTTCAGACTCTGAAGTTTCCTGGTTTTGCTTGCTGATGGCTGGGAATCTTCTGTTAAAGACCTGTTGATTCTGTCTGTATTTAAAGCTTTTAGTTTTAAATATTAGGTTTTGATTTCAGGACACACATACATATGGATTACACGTAGAATAAGTAGAAACATGTTATGGATTCCCTGCTACTTTCATTGAACCAGGTAGTTAGAATTGGCTTGGGGAGGAAAAGGAGGAAAAGACCATCTGTAAGCAAATTGATGGAGGGTATTTCAGTCCACCCCTGCCGATTATTTCTAATTGAAGCTGTCTGAGCCAGTCTTAATACAATTTAGTTATCGCCAGCCAGAAGGATTTTATTTATGGAACAGGGCCTGTTGGAACTTCCTCCGACCCTGGAGAAGCTGTGAATGGGAGAGAGCTGATCAAGCAGGCATGCCTGGCTAGCGTATGCATTTCTTTAATAAGGCAGGGATTGATGTCTTTTGCAGTTCAGGGGTTAGGTAAACAGCAGTCCCTCGGTTCAAGGCTCTCCATGTTCGGTTGTTTGTTTATACGGATCTCGGAAGGTTAGCTTAGCCTTCTTGACATCCCTGGGGAGCTTTCCTGACCATGCTATAACCTCATCTGCTCCAAAGTTGCTCAGGAGGTGTCACATCGCCTTTTAGGAAAGGTACTGGCTGAGTGGAGTGTGCAGCTCGGACCTGGTCTCGAGGAAAGGTGGATGTAATCAGAGTGGTTGGAACACTGGGTCTGTCTTCAGGAGCTCATAAATAAATTGCACGTGTAGTGTACGTAACTACTGTGCTTTCATTCTCAGACTAGGTACTCGCACACAAAGATGACTACAACGTGCAGCTCAGGCTCTTACTGAATTGCAGTTCTGAGAAATCACTGACATACGTGACTAATTTCTCCAGAAGTCTGAGGTTAAGTCTTACTAATTTGTGCTTCTATTGACTTGGCAGTGGTAGTTCATTAAATTGAATGGGATAAACCCCAAATAAATAAGTAGCTATGTTAATAATTTTTTATTAAAAAAATTAGGGATAGTTGCGTGTTGAACAATACAGAGAGTTAAAGCATGCATCTCATTAGGCTCATTTTCATAGCTATTGTATCCCAGTGTTCTTGCTCCACAGAGGATGATGATGGTCACATGAGAAATGAGAAGGGGATGGTGCAAATTCATCTGGGTCTTCTTGCAATGTAGTTCTGATGAGTAGAGTTGTTCTGGAATTTGAGGATGACTTTGCTCAGGGTTAGAAGTGTGCTTTATCACATGTGGGACTGGCTGCTTTTAAAATGTGACATGTTATGAAGTTGGCTTAAGTCCCAGAATTTGTTGAATTACTTTTCGCTGATTTGATGTCTGGTTATTCGTACTTCATTTTTCTGCAGCACCTTCAGTCTGCAGCCGTGCGGACCTAAACAGACATTAATAAACTGGCTGCACACCTACAGCAAAGCTTGTGAAATATCCTCTTGTACAGATGGGGAAACTGAGGCACAAACATGAGCTGTTAATGGCCACTGGACATTTTTGAGAGAGCAGAGATCTGTACTGACCCTTCTTGTCTTGTAACCCCCAGTGTTGTGCTGCTTGACCTGCCCTGTGTTTGTTTCCTTGAGATGAGTGTGTGCACTCCTAGAGCTTCTCAGGAAACCTGAACTTTGTCTGGTGTTCTCAAGCAGGACGGTGCTCTTAAAGTATCCCATCCTGTACAGATCCATATGGGTGGCATCCCAGCTGAAGGGTGTTCAGAGTGGGAGGGGGAGGTCACTTCCATGCTGGCTGAGGTTTCAAAGTGCCAAAATATGAACATCTTGTCGCTTTTAAATAATGTGTGGGGTCTGACTTCAATGTTGGGTTTCGTATTTAATCAGTATTAATATGATAACAGGAATGTGACAACTGAAGCGAACACAAAGAGATTATCTTCTTAGCCAAATGCATCCATTAGCTAGGAAATATAGGTTTCTATTAAATGAAGCGGACAGATGGAGTATTGGAGGTGACTGAGAACAGGAGGGGGAGGGGGCTAAGAGGTGAAAGTTGAGGTTTAGAAAATCTCTATAAAAATAAAAACAAACCATCCATCTTGATGGCTGGCGTTTTACCCTCCCGTTGCACTTTCAGGATGGTGCTCCGATTCCTATCAAGAACATTATGCTGAAATTTAATCTAACAGAGCACTTACTCCTGCCAAACTCTGGCTCAGCAACTGCTCCACGCCCCCAGAAAGAAGTGGCCGACAAAGCTTCAAATACAGGACAGTGTTGTGCCATCTTCAGGAAAGCTGCTACTTTGAGATCCCAAGGGAAGTCAGATTGGATCTTGTCCCTCTAGTCTTTTTTTTTTTCCCCTTTGTTTTTGCTAGAGAAGTGTGTTGGGGAAACAAAATCGTGTTCCAGCATTTCAGAGCAGTTGTAAAGTAAATTATTCATCTTGGTGTGTATAGGAACCCTGATCTAATAACTGTTGTAACAATGTTTATAACCAGTGTTTGAAACCAAGGTTATAATAGTATAAATAATTTTAGATAATGCAGATAACAAGAAGAAAATAATATAATTAGAATTTTACAAGGTGGACAATTCACTAAGATAGATGGAGTAACACAATACATTAAAAAAAATAAATCTGTAACAGCGCAAACATGACACTGGTGACAGGAAACATCTGCATTGCCAACCATCCCTGGGCTGGCCACAGCCTCACATCTGCACCACCAGCCTGGGAGCCATGTGTGCTCCGCTGTATGAGTGCACATCAGACCCTCTGTTCTGCCACAGAGGTTTGTGTTATTTTCTTTGGGGATTTTGTATTGGTTTTAAGTCTATAAGCATTTTACTTGAAAAAGAAATTGGAGAAACTCTGTAGGATGGTGCTGCCTAGGTAGAGTGGACTGAGTGTGAACAAACTGTAGTTCATTTTTTTGAAAGCTCTTTTGAATTGGACCTAATTACTGTCATGGCAAATTCTGTGTGTGAGCAGTGAGAGTCTGCTTGGCTGCAAACAATTTTTCATTGCTCATTCTTATCTTTCATCCCATTTTGATTTTGCTGCCAGTGATTATTCTTCCCCTGGATTTTCAGGAATGTGCCAAGCTTCCTCTGGCTAAGCTTTGTGTGGAGTTTCAGATTTGATGATGGTGGGGAATAGGAGAGGAAAAAATATGTGGCAGGAGGGAGCATCATCACTCTTCTGTCTGGTGTTTCCAGGCTTTACACAGTTTTGTAAGTGAATTTTATGTTCTTTTACTTAAATTCACACTTTTTGTCTGTATTACTTGTGCTTGATTTTTCTCTTAAGCCTTTAGGTGTTAACAAAAATGGGACATGTGGAAGTCCAGAGTGGACTTTTCTTGATCTTCTACACTTAGCCCACTGTCCATCTCTAAGCTGGTGCCAAATTAACAGTGACTGGTTCATTTGGGCAGCACAAACCATATGTTACTACTGTCTCTGGATCCAAGAATCGTTTAGAAATTAAACTTTAAAACCAGATTGGGTTTGTATTTTCCCATAGTGTTCCTTATTTATGTATACTAATGTATTTTCCCCCCTTGCTGAACATGCAGTGGGTAGCAGGAAGGAGAAGATCTCGGAGGAGGTGTGTAGGGATGGGTGATGGTGCAGAACGCCCGTGCCAGCGATAGCAGAGGGAAGGCTGTGGCAGGGCCCCGTTCCCAGCAGGGAGGTGTGTGCTTTGCTGGCTTCACGAGGGGTTGCAGGAGGTGCAGAGCCATTTTTCAGGCTCTCCTGTCATTCCTGCTTGGGAACCTGACACATGGGCCTACTTTCTTGCTTGTGTTGTTTTTTAGGAGGGAGGGAGGTGACTGAGCGGCTAGTCCCTTGACGGGGCAGTTTTAAAACATTCATAAAACTTTTATTGGGCTGCCACCCTTGCAGATAAATATTTTCTGAGTTTATGGGCTTATTTTAAGGATTGAAGCTTAATAGCAGCTTTGTAGCCCTATCTGTCCCCAAAATAGCCTTTTGGCAAGCCCCATCTCTGGAGGCTGCCATGCTTTCCTAGGTTTTTGGAGTTTCTTCGTCACTAAATTATTACCCTTTTGCCTCTTTCCAGCTTTGTCTGACTAAATGTGACCAACTGTTAAACGAGTCTTTCCCCTTCCCCCAGCCTTGCTGAAAGCTGATGCTGCGTACCCGTATTTGGTCATCATGAAAGGAGAGAGATTGCAGTAGTTATAAATTCATTTCTTTTATTAAATAGGTTTTGTTAGACCTGTTTTATATGAGTCTTACTTATCAGTCTTTTCTTAAGGCTGCATGTGATTTTAAGATGGTACAGGCTGGTGGCATTTCAGACATGTACTGGCACTTTTCAGGCACTTTCTCAATGTGCTTCCACAAATATAAAAGCTTTACAGCTTGTCTCAGCATTAAGTGGGGAAACCAGTGGGCTTGCAGCCAAGGCTGTACAAAGGAATGCTGTATGTAGTGCTTGGAGGAAGATGGAGCTGCAGTTTGAGCATCCCTGCCATTTGATTTCACTGAGTTGTGTCCAAAGAGGTTTCATGGATTTCAGAATAGGCTTTTGCTCAGCACTGACTCACGACAGCATGTGCATTTTGGCTGCCCTGGGAGAGCCACGTATGATCCCCATGTGTTCCAGCTCCTGCAAAGTGAATGTTTTTAGCACCTGGAGCACTATGACACGTTTTGGTCTCTTTGTATCCCAGTACAGTTGCTGATCTCCCTTCTTTTCTTGCCAGAGAGTTGTAATACCTAGACGGAAAGTGTGTGACTTCTTTTTTCATTTGCTCAGCTGTGTATTAGACACTACTTTCAATGACTGATTTCCTGAACAGCAAACCTCTGGCACATGGTATTGTATCATGGCATTTTTTTGTCTCATGCAAAGTTTTTTGGGAGTGTGAGTCTTTTTCTGTGTGGGGCCCCTTTTCCAGCATATGTGATTGTTGGTCCCTCAGATATACTCAGAAAAGTGGCACGGGTAGGAAACAACTTAAAGATTGGGTTCAGGGGTATTTGTGAAAGACTGGTCTGTAGAAGTGATAAAGATAAAATAAGAGCTTCAAAACAACTGAGGAGATTAAAATAGACTTTACCTCCCTTAAGAGGGTCACTTGGTCCTAACAGAGGTAAAAAAAAAAAAAACAGCTCGCTTTATTTTGGGTGAGGTTGACAATTTATATAGTCAGGGAACTCCCTTTTCCAGACCAGTCACAGTTCAGCAATACATTTGCTGGTTTGGTTTTTTTTTTCTTCTAAAAATAGGAATATCTATTTTTGCACAAAACAATGCCCTGAGACTTTTGTTTCTGTATTTCCATGACTCTGTTTTTTTATGTCAGCACATCTTGGGGCTTGTCCTAAGAATGGAGCTGATGTAATAATAATGGTTTTCTGGACATCACAGCCATCTGATTTGTTGCTTAGAATATGAACCTGTTTACTTTTGCAGGACTGTTTTTCTGCAGGTTTTACACTGAGGAAAAAACCATAGGTGTCAAGAAAATACTATTCAATGTAAAAATGAATTTAAACAGCTTATCAGCTCAAATAACGCAGCACAATGTGCCTGTCTCAGTACAAGCAAAGAGGTTAAGGCTTTTTTTTTTTTTTTTTTGCAGAAGGCTGTTGAGTTCTGGCCGTGTACACATTTTATGCAGAGTTCTTGTCCAGCAAAATTCTGGGCAAAGCTGGGCAGTTTGAATTTTTGTATATTCACATGCGAATTTTATTGCTATATCCATTATGTAAATATGAGTATAATGGATTGTAACTGTTTCAAGTCCTTTCCGTGACATTTGGTAGTGGTAGCCCCCAGCTAGTGCCTGTCTCACATCAGACGGAGTTTATTAATTTTTCCCTCTAGAAAGCCGTGGAGCAGAGATGTAGAGATATTAGCTAAATTGCCAGCAAATTAATGGCAGTACAGTGAAGAAGACTCTGGAGTTTTGGTTTAGCACCAGTGTAAGTCCATCTCCTGGAGCTCTTGCAGTGTGTTGTCTTTCAGGTCAGTTATTGTGTCAGCCAGAGGCCTGTTGGCATTTACTGTTGGCAATTTATTTTTTTAAATTGCTTGTCATAGTAGTGTGTTTTGATCCACTGCATTCATTCTCTATTGGGGATTAATCTTCAGAAGAAAACTGGATGTTGTCTAATTCGTAAGATTTGTAAAAGTCTGGGAAGGTAACCAAAGATGTACTTTCAGGAAATATCCCATCTTAAATTGAGATGTTCTCTGGATGAGCTAATAATTCTCCATAATTATATATACATCTCATGGTTGTAAGGACACAAATAGATCAAGTTTTTAGCAAATACAACTTAGTAGTTTTTGGGGTTTTTCACTCTTTCTTCCTGGTACCTTTTGATTGTGTTGTGAGAGGACAGTAGGTTTTTGGTTTGTTGGTTTGGGTTTTTTTTGCCAGCAACATTGAAAGACCCACGGCTAGGCAAGCTGAGAGATACTTCTGATTCTTATTTGACTTTTGAACTCTGTGTCTATGTTTTCTTTTGTTGTGGTTTAAATTTCACGTCACTCAAAAGTTAATACTTCTTAAGGATGTAATTTACCTTCAACATGCTTCTTCTTGCTCGTGTATGGATGGTTCAAGCACTGTGGTTCTGATGAGAAAATACGAACTGCAGGCAAGAGTTCCTGCTGTGGAAACAGAAGTAGTGAAACAAGGAACAAATATGGCTTCAGGGTAAAAAATACACTTCTCAAGTTTTGTTGTAAAATAATTAGCCTTCTGTGGAGGCGCAGAGACCATAGAAAAAGCACAGGAGCTGCTCAGTTGCCTGTGATTTGACTTAAAGTTTATGACCTTGAGTAATGTGCCTGCTCAACCACACTTAACAAAAGCATATTTGATGAAATGTTAAACTCATGAATTACATCTCCACGGAAAGCCTTTTTTAAAATTTGTAAAATCAGAAATAAATCAACATCTTCAGACCTCAGCGGAGTTGTTTAAACATGGAATTAAAAGGAACAGGCTGTTTCATCAACAATGACACTTTGTAAACTTACACAGAATGTGTAGCTTTTCTTCAGGTTAAAAAAGGACTCTGTATTCCAGGGTATTGTATAAAGAACTGTAGCATTAGTAACACTGCTTTCTGAGTGGGGAAGCTGAGACAGAGGTGAAATAATGCTGTGAACTGATAGAAGCCAAAGAAGCAAAACTGCCTAGGCCTGGGTTTCTTAATGTCCAATCTAAATGTCTGCCCATTAGGGCTGTAAAAATTTGAGAGCAAGTTGTGTGGCAATTTGGAGGCTTCCATAAGGCACTACCTGTCCCTCTGTTTTCCCTGTTGTGAGCAGCAGATAGTGGTTCACTCATCCTCTTATTTCAACCATCAGATATGTAGAGTTACTCCCAGTTTATACTTATAAAACAGAATTTACTTCTGAGAGAATAAACATGCTGTCCCTGCTCACACAGCAGCAAGGGCTGGTAACCCTTCCATAGACCTGTCGGCCCAAGGGCTTGCATGGCATTGGGAGCCTGTTCTTCTCTTTTTATTGCTTTGTGAGTCTTATTTATCTGCTTTATTGTAATATATTGGAATTGTTATTATTTTTTATTTAATTTGTTTGGGTTTTTAAAAAAATAATTGGGTACTACTGTGTTGAGACAAAAAAAGGAAAGTTCTCTTTGACTAGATATTATGGTTACTGTATAATAATGAAAATACAGTTTTTGTTTTCTTGGAGAGCTTTTACCTTTGTTTTTCATATATTAGGCATCACATCTGATGCTAAAGCACTATATAAAAACATCCTTGTTAAAAACTGGAAATTTCCCTGTAAAGCTGGATAGGTGGTTTTTTTTTTTTAGGTCATAAGAAAGTTTGAAATGCACAATAGCTCTGAACATTAACTTTTCACTTTGTCTCTGGAACTTTTGAAGAGAGACTTGCGTTTTTTGGCATTGGTCAAGTAGTCTGGTCTTGATAGACTTGCCGTCTGTAGTGTCTTTGTGTTAAGTGTTCCCCCTGGGGCTCCATCTTGTGTTTTAATTCCCAGTTTGTTGCTGATGTATGGGCTCTTCTGTTAAATAACTTTTATTTTCTATGCCATTATGCCTACATACTTTATTTGATTTGTGTTGCATACAGAGTGTTTTCCCCTTGTTGTGTTTGGAACTGGTTTGTAATAGGGTTATTGTTGTGTAATTCTGACTGAAAGTTACAACTTCATCAACAAACACAAAGTGCTTGTTCTGGTTGAACGTTTGTGTTTTACACTCATCATGAACTATTTATCCATTATGTGCTGTTTTTTATCGTTTAAATAAAAGAAACCACTATTTCATACATGCTGCAACTTAGGAAGTATTAAAGATTCACTGGTATGTAGAGCACTTACTGCTGTGAACACAAGTGAAGAGCTTCTGTAAACAATTGATTCAAGATTTCAAAATAACACAAGTGCTGAGAAAACTGCTGCACTCAACTATACTGTCACATTTCCATGGATTAATGAGTTACTGTTTGTTATCTCAGTGATAGTGATTGTCTGAGTGCTCAAACCCCATCACAAATGTGCTATAAATTCATAACCTCAGATCTCTCTTTAAATCCCAGTGAAGATGTTCTGTTGTGAATACGATGTGCTGAGAAGCATATTCGCAGTTACTGAAGCTCAGCTGATAGGCACTGACTCGCTTCTGTGTCTGAGCTGTAAAATGACAAATGGTTGAAAAATATATCCTTTGTGCCAAGATCAGAGATTTCTGCCTGCAATTGTAGAGCACTTTAGAGCAATTCAAGAAAATACTCAGATGTTGGCTGGAGAATACATTCATTCTTCCAAGTTGTGAATATTCCATCAGTCTGTGACTCTACTTTTGTCACTGTTACTCATAAACTTACTGTGCTCGGCGATCCCCAGCCTCCTCACGCTTTCTGGTCTTCCTGCCCATCTTACTTAACCTCTGGTTTCACTTACACTTTTATCCTGCAGTGTCTGTGATGGAAAGCACTGTAAATATGAAGGGAACTCCTGGTCTATTGAATCCATTACTTGGGTGTACTTGTGGTGGGCATGTTAGTGTGTAAATCTGGTCAGGCTTGCAGAACTGGGCAGTGTACTTTCTCTGGAGCATGTTCAATCTGTTTATCTAAGTAGGTAGTATTGCAATTAAATTTTTTTTCAGTAGTTTGTCCTTTTGAAATTATGCTTAAAAATTCCAGAAGCTTTTTGAACTGCAGACTGGCCGTGTTTGGTTTGGGATGGCTGAACACTGCATCCAGTGCACATCCCTGCAATGTATACTGGATGTGGTTCTGGTATTTAGGAAGATGCAGTGTGTTCTGTGTGCAAACCCGGACACATAAACGCTCACACACCGTGTCTGTTGTGGCTGCACATCTTCAGCTTGTGTGGTATGATGTACACACTCGTGCACGCCCACACACTAAACCTTTGCAGGTCAAAAAGGGAGGATAAACTTTTGAACCCAGCTGCTTCCAAATTAAGTACATGTGCAGGGACCACCAAAGCTGGGGTTAGCGTATTCCAGAAAAGTGCCGGACACTGACACCCACATCTTGTACTGCAGGAGACTCCTTGTTCTTCCCGTAGAGCCTGAAGGATGGTGCCTTGGAAACACGCCGTCCTCTTTGCCCTTTCCTTGTCACCAGAAAGGACAGGCAGCAGTTTGGTGACTTCTCCCTTCGTTATGGAAATGGGATTGATACAGTAATCAGGATGCTACATATGGAGCTTTTTAAATTACTGCTCTTCAGTCTTTTGTTAGCCTTCATTATTCCTGAAGATTTTTTTCAAGTCATAAAAATGACATTTTTAATATGCAGAATTAAAAAAAAAAAGGCAATATGAAGAATACATTTTTGTCAATAAGCTTTTACCTTTTAAACCAGTTATCTTAGTTTCTGCTCTAGGTATTTTAATTGAAGATTAACTACTGTTAAAGAGTATACAAATTTAGGTAGTATATATTTGAAGTAGTAAAATAGGACTGAATAAAAGCTGGGAATAGAGTGGCCTGTCCATTATAATTTTAGATTGCAGAGCACAAACTAACCTTCATTTGAAGTCAGCTCTGCTGATTGAGAGGCTCTTCTAATGTTAAGGCTATTTTATTTAATTTTTTTTTTGTTCTGATGAAGTTCACTAGAAGTATACTTTGGAGTCGCAAGTTGAGCAGGTCTTACCTGGAGTGTTTGTTTCATTGCTGCTGCATTTTTTAGTAAAAAGAGGTTAGGTCAAAGCTGATGCATGCAAACATGAAACAAAATGCTAAAAATAATTGTTTTATGCTTCTTTTGGCTTCTGCTAAAATGACCTTGGTGAGCTCATTTTTGCTGACTACAGGAAATAATACGATTCATTTCTGTCTGCAGACTGATAATTTCTCTTGCACCCCTAGCATCCTTGGGTACCACATGAGTTGACTAAAATACGGGCATTCAAGCCAAGGAGGCTGATTTTGTTTGAGAGGGAGGGAGTTGAAGAGGCTGCCTCATTCTAACCACCTGCCTTGTCTCTTGGGCAAAGTACCTGGTTAACTTCCAAAGAGAGAGGCTCCTCTCTTCCTCACAATATCCCATATTCCTTCCAGGGATTCAAGGATAGCTGTCCTCAGGAAAATCTTGTTAAGACTTATTGTTTAAACCTATTTGGAAGGGATTGCATCTGGTAGGTTTTGTAAACACTCAGATTTTTCTTTCTCCTTGGAATTTTTACTAGAGCTTGAATTTTAGCAGCATAAGTATTAATGTAAACTTCCTGTAGATCCATAACTGTGATGAACTGCATGTAAAACACACAGTTTTATGAACACTTTTATGAATTCCCTCATCATCAGTATGAGGGAATGCTGCTGCTTCCATTTTGATCCCTGAAAGCTGCAGTTGCCTGATGAAGCAGGAGCTGGTGCTTGTGCTGGCACATTAACCTGCACGGAGACATGATTCCCAGCTGGACCTTCCCCTGTGCGGTGCCTCAGGCTGCAGGGCATGGAGAGCTTCAGAAGGAGAACAAAGCTCAATATTGTGGTGTGCTGCAGACTTCCCCCTCTGCTGCCTGCCTGTAAGGAAGGAACCTGGATAAGATAGGACCTTGGGCTTGACTTAACACGGTGTAATAGTCTCTACGTTCCTAGATTTGCACAGGCAAAGCTGTTATCGGACAGGCCTTTATCCATGGCACTTCCCCACTCCTTCCCTTTTCTTTTTTTTTTTTTTTTTTTTTTTTTTTTTTTTTGGCTTGTTCTTGTTGTTTTCCCCCTCCTCATAAGGAGGGAGGGTTTGAACCACACGTTTGCCATGATTCTGCTGCAAAATCAGTAACAGCTGTAGGAATTGTAAATGGCTTCTTGGTTGCCGTCATAGAACCTGCAGTTGATCAGCTCTGCCCTGAGCAATAACTGGAGACATCAGGGCTCTAAATAGAGAACACAGATGGGTATTGGAAGGGACAGAGTTTCCTTTTACTGGATGACTTTTCAGATGCTGTGAAGTTCAGAGTTGACTGGAGCAGTGTCATAATGGGAGCTACAAGGAAGATGTAGCAGAGCTACCAGAGAAAATGTAATTTGAATGTGAATTATTCTTATATTCCCCCCTTTCAAAAATCCAATATTCTAGGAAAACTCAGTGGGCAAAAGATATTCCATGCTTTCGTTGGGTCAGCCTACAAGTTATTTATATTGACAGGCTAAATATGTTCCTGTGTTGTCTTTGAGTAATTTAGGATATCATAAACATTGATATGTTAATACATGGCAAATGTTTAACAATTATTTGTCAAGAAAAATAAATCTTGAGATCTGACAGCCCCTGCTCCTGAAATGGACTGTATTAGAACCTAAACTTAATGAAATCAATAGTCATCACACAAGATGCTGCCTTTGTGGTTTTGGTAATGGGGCTAATTTATTCTTAACTTGTTTGTGTGTTTTGGCTGGTCATATTACATCTTCTGTAATTTAATTTTCCTCTCCTTCAATGCTGCCTTTTACTGCACTCCCTAGAAACACCGTATTTATTTGTGGAGGTTGGATTTTTTTGCAGTGCAAGTCAGAGTGAGTTGGTGTGTTGGAAATGTGCAGTGGCTCTTCAGTCGAGGTCGCTGCTCCACAGAGCTGGGTTGGCTCTTGTAACTCCCTGCAATACCAGTTGTGAACCTTGTCCCTTTCACAGCTGAATTTGGACCCAGACACTCAAACAGCTTTGCACTGGGAGTGGGAATCTTGTATGTTAGGTTGCTGTAATTTGTTCTGCTCCAGCCAGCCACCTGTATCAGGACACTTGTTATTAATTTCTGCATCAGAGCCCTGTGAATTGCCTGCATCTTATTTCTAAACAGTGTGATCAGCACCTGGAAATTTCAGAAAGATGAAGAGTGTCTTTTGGGGTGATGGTTCAGGAAAGCTAATCTCCTTCAGCCTAAATATGATGTGCTTCCCTGGACTTGGACAGAGGCTGTACCTGTTTTCTGATATTTTACTTGACTGGGTTTTAGAACAGTCTGTGCCCCAGGAAGAGTGTAATGAGGAAGGAAACCCAGCCCTTGGGCGCTTGCCTAGAAAAATGGAAGTATTGCTGTGGCATGGATAGAGGTATTAAGTTATTAATATGTGCTAGGTCTGTGTCACTGTATCTCTGCAGCTTGTGCTATCTCATTTAAAGTCTGACTTACTGTGCCTGTCCCTTTGTAAACATATCAGTGCTTATGTTCAACTTTGTTGGCATTGCTGTTTATTTGGAGCCCGAGTACTATAAAGTAATTACTAGAAAACATTAACTTTTATATTCAAAGTTTTATTTCTGGTCTTTGTATTTACTGAGAAAAAGCATGAAAAGATGGAACTAAGTCTTGATATTTAGAAGGGAAATATAAATAAATTATTACTTTGAGAATAATGTTTATATCAATTGTAAGCATTTTTATTTGGAGAGTGGACTGATGACTTTGCATTTTTGAAATTAATGATATTGAAGCAGCTTACAGAGAGTTCCATTCTGCAAATCTTCCCCCCCCTTTCTGATAATTATTGGCTAATTTATTTCTATAAGAACATTTAAAAATATTACAGTTAAATAATACAAAGATAATCAGTTAAGGCTCAGTAGTGTTCAACCAGCATGTGAAGAGCATAGTGTCTTAATTAAAAGAAATGCAGGAAACTTAGTTATTGGAAAGTATTTTTCACTGCTAGAGGATTTGTGGGTGACTAAGAAATTTATGGACTTGAGTTTTTTATTTTTTAAATAAAAGCCAGATACATGTCTTCATCGTTTGGCTTGTTGACTCAATTTACTTGGATGGAATTTTTCAACATTTAAAACAAATTAAAATTCATGAATCATTTCTGCTTAAAGGCACAAGCTTTTATAGATTCAACAGTTAAGACTTAACTGGTTACATACATAAATACTGTTTTGGATATGTAAATTTTGTACTTGCTCCCTTAAAAAATGCAGATGAGAGTTCAAATAGTTGGGATACAGCTGTGATTACCTGTTACACAATAATTATTGTGCTTGAATAACTGTTTATTTTAGTGCTGTACCGTCTCTTTCTCTCTTGTTTCCTGCAAAAGCAGTGACTACTTTGCAGGACAGCTGTGAAGAAAACATCGCACCATAGCAGAAGGCAACAACGTGATTTGTAAAGCTGTTTTGTGCTGCCTTAGTCGCAGTCTGCAATTTCTTGGTGCTTTAAGAGGTTTTTCAGTTTTGCTGTGTTGATCCATATTCGCTCTCGTACTCGGGTTTTGCTGCTCTGTGCTGGTGTGGTGTGACTTGTTCGGGAGGGGAAGGTGTCGTTTAAACCAGGGTACATCGGTGTTAGATTAGGATCTGCATTGTTTTACTCTATGGTAAATGCAGCATGTGAATTTTGTAATTATTTTAATTATCGTGGCCAGTTGATTGCTGGTACAACTAAGTGAACTTTTCCACAAACATTCTGTAAATGTGGCAGGCTTTATTGTGAGGTTTTAAACCGTGCTTTCCTGGAATTTGTTTAAAAACATGACTCTGGGAACATAGGTGAACAGTCAGTGGATGTCAACAGAAAATGACAATTGTTCCAGATCAAAATGTCTGTTCTCTTTCACGTCTATTATTTCAAGAATATTTTGGGATTTTATGTAGTTCAGTATTCACTTAGGAAGCTCATTTCTCTGCTGCTGTAGTACCCAGGCAGCCAGTCACTGTAGCACAGCTCTGGGCACTGTGTCTGTGTTCAGAGAAGTACCAGCCACGGCTTGTTTTTTTTTTCTCTGGGCTTCTTTTGCAGAGGATGAGGGGGAGCAAAGTGAGAGGTCTGTGGCTATACGTGTGCAGATGCATATGTACTGCTGAAAACTTCAAAGTAGTTTTAGAATGTATAATTTCTGAGTAAAAAGAAAGGTAAAATAGTAGACAAATTAGGAAGTGAAGTTGAATACACCCTTTTTGATATTCCTTGCTGAGGTTGATTTTTATGAAATGTCCATAATTTGTACGTAGAAGTCCGTAATGGGCTTTTCCTGAAAGCTGTGTTCATTTTCTGCAGAAGAGATTTTTTTAAGAATATTGGCATTGTTGAGAGTGAGTTTTGTTACATGAGCCAGGTAATTGGTGTTTGAGCATCCACTATAGCTGGAAAACACAGTACCTGTGAGAGCAAACCTGTCCAGCCTTGTCCCTTGAGTGGTCTCTATTTATCGAGTGACCCTTGCTTTTGTCATGCAGCCTTCCCTCCTGTTGGAGTGAGGTCCACCTGTGGATGGGGTTTGAGCCTGGGAACCTCTCCCAGGAATAGTGTGTCCCCCATGGAGCTGCTGCATCTGAGGGTGTTTGAGTACCCCTTTATGATCTTTACCAGTTTCGGTGCTGGCTGTTGGTCTTGGCAGATTGTGAAAGACACTGGGAGGGGAACACACCGTGGCATTGTGAAGAGTCATTTTAGGGAAGAAGTATATGAATAATAAAGGAGAAAGAATTGGCAAACATTTGAATTTGGTAAAACAAAATTATACAAATTTTTAGTGGGGCTTTGGGGTTTTTTTTTGGTAGAAAGCCATAGAGGAGAAATTTATAGTTTATTAAAAAACTGAAAACTTCATACTAACCCAAAATTCTCATGCTGTTTATTCTCCTCCACCTCCCACAACATTTTATTTCCCTTGTAATAATTAGTTTGAACTTTCCTCTATTTCTCTGAATCAAGTAATTTTCATACAACTTTGGGATTTTTTTTCATACGCTTTAAATCTGTCTTCTAAATAATGTTTTTTATAACAAAAAAAAAGCCATGAATACATTATAATTTCAATTTTCATGGTGTGTGAAAGATTTCTGCACTAGGTCTTTATTGTTTTTGAAGAATTCATCACCCTAGTTAAGAAGCTTAATATAAATTAAAGAAGGTATTAAGGAACATTAAGACATCAAAATGTGGAGCGTTCATTTCCTTTCGATTGCTCCAAATGCAAACAAGTTGAATAAAATGCAATCAAAGGGCCTGTTTGGAGAACATTGAGTGGCTTTACAGCTGTGCTGTAGAGAACCTCTGGTAAGAGCATAATTCAAATAAAAAGGCCTTTCTTTCCTCCTCCTAATTCTCTTTGTTGTGGTGACAACAGAGTACAAGCCTGATAAAAATTTAATCACCTTATCTTTTTAAAGCAAATTGCATATTTGTTTACACACAATATACATAACATGAAAAAGCAAAAGCTGCTATCCAATCCCCCTCCCCTTCTAATCGCATTAAAGGCCCTTGCCTAGAAGTTTAAAAAAAATATTTAAATGTTTTATTCTTTATTCTGAAGTCCCATTGTTCGGGATTGCTTTAAAAAGGCAGCCCAGGGGAAGATGAATATCACCAAACTTAAACTCTGGACCAGTGCTGAGCAGCAGATGCCTGGGATATGTCAGCAGAGTTGGTCCAGCTTAACTGGCTGCTGCGGTGCCTCCTCCACATCAAGAGTCGCAGGCGAGATGGGAGGATTACAGACAGGCTGCGGATCGAGCACTTTGATTTGGAGCTGCTTTGTAATGAGTTGCCTTTGATTCTGTGTCAGATCTGCTAACCTGAACTTTTTCCGCATTGTATACGTTTCTGAGAGGCTGCTGTAGGAGAGATTGGGCACTGGTGCTGGTTTTGTTGTTGTTCCCTTTTCACTGGGCTGATGAAGTTTTAGTCCCTTGTGTTGCATGCAAAACCTGTTTCTAGTTGTTTCTGCTCACTTTGGTGCACACAACATGAGCATTGTTGGTTTTATTTACTGTTTAATAGGTATTGGAGTGCTGACAAAAACAC
Organism: Pachycephala philippinensis; assembly: GCA_013397055.1. Lineage (NCBI taxonomy): Eukaryota > Metazoa > Chordata > Aves > Passeriformes > Pachycephala > Pachycephala philippinensis. The sequence goes on from VWZT01011968.1 coordinate 1,376,147, forward strand.
AACCAAAAGTGTTGTCTGGCCCACTGCTGAATGGCTCTGGGCTGAGAAACTCACTCACTGGATAGAAATTTAGTGCTAAAGGGATATTCTATGGTTTTTAAAATTATGAAAGCTCCTGTGCTTAGTGGTTCCTTGATCTATTTTTATATAACTAACTGTACTCTATAGGACATGTTTGTGATATTGTTCCTCTTGATCTGACAATTTAATCAGCAAGGACTACCTCAACAAGGTAGTGAAAATTGTGAAAATCTGTCCTGTACAACAGTTGTCATAGCCTCTCACAATTCTGCTCATTGTGTTTATTATCTGCATGTTTCTTAGTACTCTCCCAGGAGAGAGAGAGAGAACTTAGGAGATCCAGTGACAGTAACTGTGATTTTAAGACACTCTTCTGACTTTTGAGTGTTTTGAATGGTCTTGGGTATTTCACGTTGGCCTGCCTGTAATTTTTCTACTGTTGAATTGTAAGAAGAGCCTGCCTATAATCCCAAGCTTCCAACACTACATTTATATGTATTAATAATTTGGTTGCTTTTTAGTTCCATTATTTTTTCATAGTTGCTCCTGTTGTGCACTGGGCATTTTCCATGCATTCAGTTTTTGATTCAGGGAGCTTGAAGAATGTGTGGACTGAAATCACAGCACCAGTGTGAGAGGTGCCTCTCTGTGCAGGTATGGTGGGAGAGCAAGTACAGCACTTAGACACGATCTCAATGGCTCTGTGGACCTTGAGTGGCCATCAAGTGAAAATAGAGTTTGAATAATTGCTGGTATGATACATCAGCTGGCATAATTGCAACCTTGTTACTGTACTGAAAGCCCATGCAGAAATTAATTTGAAAATTTTCTCTAGGCTAGTGGAACAGTGTTGGATTTGAGGCCAGAAATATGATCACAGTGGTTGTCTTTTAGCTCTGACAGTTGATCCATTGTATTGTGTGTACACTTAATTTGTGTAGCCTAGACCTGGTCCATGGTGCACTGGAGTCTCCTTGTAACCCGTATCAAGGTTAGTCCCTGCTGCACAGAAACACAAGGTTTTATAGAGCATACAACTCATAGCTGTGTTCCAGGAGTGCAAGGTAGGAAGTCCTCTGCTCTTTAGGGGAGTTGCTCCAGGAGGCCTTGGCCAACAAATGGTTGTGGTGCACTGTGCAATGGCAGCTGTGTTGGCCTATGAAATAGGGTCAGGTTTGGTACTCTCAACTGATTTCTGCTGAAGGATGGCCAACCGGCCAGGAAATGAAGACCTTAAGTATTTCACTTCATCTCCATGCTGTCATTTAGGGCTGAAGTGTATGTTGGATTAGGGTGTGTTTTGGAAAACCCACAGTGGGAACTGCAAATATCCTAAATTTTGTGTGGGGTTGTGTCGACTTAAATAATGGCATGGGTGCGGAGCAGTGGTGTGATACAAGATGGGGATTTGTCAAGTTCAGAAATCTGTCCTGCTATGTGGCTTCAGATGACAGTGGTCCATTTGTACCTGGTGTTTATTAGTTACATTTTATTTTTGAAAAACAAGGTTAAAAATGTGGTCATATTATGTAAATTTGGGAAATCAGATAATATATCCTGGTGATCTTGCCGGAAATTGAGAAATATAAAGCTGAATGGATGGCATCCTCAAGGCACTGTGTTACGCTGGGTCTCCTCAGTGTGGTTGGCAGGTTTAGGATGAAGAGAGGAGAGGGAAAGGGCAGGCACAGGGAAATGCACCACTGATACCCACTCGGCAGCTATGGTGTGATGCTGGAGTCTGTGCTTCATTTAGCAATATGAAAAATATCAGACTGAAAATCAAGACGCTGACTTCATGTAGAGGGTATGGCAGACTAATTAAAGAAAAAAATGTGTACCAATTGAGCCTATAAAACTCTTCCTGACCTTGAGAAAACTCCCAGAGAGCTGTGGGAAACTCCAGTCTGTCCCCTCTGAACTTCTTTGTGTTGTTGTTTAAATATAGTAACTGCTTTTTTAATTAAAAAGAAAAATTAGATGGCATTTCAAATTGTGTCCATGGTGCCTTGGGGACCTATTACAGTACAAATTACCCTCTACTATTTAGTGAGGTCTTGTTTACTATTGTGTGAAGCGAGGGTTACCAGTGTAAGGATGTAGGACAAGAAGGGCCCTTCTTTGAAAGTCTGGCTCTGCACATGAAAGTGACGCCAGCAATTGGAAGCAATTTGTGGAATTGTTTGATTATATTAATTATGGCACCAGCAAACAGTGCTTGGGAAACAGTTTTGTTTTCTTGCATTCTTTCTTGATTGCTTGCAGCAAAAGCCAAGATACAAAATGTGCCTTTAAGGACTGCTGGAGAGCGCAGTTCAAGCCATTGTGTGGACTTGGCACTGAGCTTGAAAGGGTTGTGTCCGGCTTGATGGGAGAGTTTTCCAAATACAGCTTTGGCCTGAACTTCACCCAGGTCAGCCTCTTAAATTAAAACAGCTTCTGTCTTCCTCATCAAGGAAGATTAGCTCTTTCCCTGTGAAGTAGGAGGCCATAATGAAATCCATGTTATTTCCAGTAGTACCACTTCTTATAATAATGTTTTTCAGTCCAAAAGCCTGTATAAACTTAAATTGATACACAAGACTCAATCCTGCTCACAACTGAGCTGCAGCCTTCTCTGATGTGGTACAGGACAGCTGCTCCCCAGTTTATGGGAAGATGTTTCATTTGTTAAGGATTTCCAAGCAGTCTGCCATGCTGAGACTGCAGGAATGGCTCTGCTGCTGCAGGCTGGCTGTCACAACAGTGTTTGGTTGGGACATGGGGCAGTCTACTTCTGCTCAAAGTGGCTGTAAGATGTTTTTTTTTCTTGTCTCTGTCATCAGACAATGAATTATGGATATTTTGCATAGATCCCAAATACCACACTGAGGATTTAGCACATTTGGAAGGAAGGAGTCTCCTTTCTTGTCTCCTTGGAGGCTGGTTGCTCCCTGGCCAACTTCTTGCTGTAGCCCTATTAATATTCACAGGCCAGGCAAGGTGATAATAACTGATCTTGTACTGGCCAGAAAAGAAAAATGACTCTTCTTTGGAGTTTGAAACTCTAGCAGAATATTTGAGAGAGCTGACAAGAGATGTGGGAAAGGTGGTGTGAATTCAAAATAGAATTACTGGAGAATTGTGAAGGGATTTACATAAGTAAAAGTCGTTGCCTGATCTGTGAAAGTAATTGAAGCTCAAATCCTGAGCTCCTGAGGGTAGCAAGGAAAGGAGTATCCCTTGTTTCTTGAGGGAATCTCTGGTCAACTACTACACTGAAATTGTCTTGGTAATCATATTATACTTGTTATTGTGGTGATGAACACCTAGGAACAGAATAGATTGGCTCCTGTAAGGGAACTGTACTTAAATCTTTTGCCTAGAAAAGCTTTGTAGGTGTTGACCCTAATGTGAGGTAGAGAATTCCTGCCTGATCCTGGGCTCCAGTTAGCTCAGGACACTGTTTCACCCCTGCTCTTTCTAAAGCCCAGTATATTCATGACAGGCAGATGGGATGCCAAGCTAGATAGGACCAGCAGTCTCTAGATGACCCATCCATCATCCAGTCCACTAGATGTGGTGTGGTGCATCTGAGCTCCCTGTTAGAGTGTTTATGGGTACAATAACATAGTACTTTTGTCCTTGGAAGACTCACAAAGATCTTGTTTTTCCTGATCAGTTTGAGGTTTTGGGTTTTTGTTTTTTTTGTTATGGTTTTTGTTTTGTTGGTGTTTTGGGTTGGGTTGGTTTTGGTTTTTTTGCTGGGATATTGAAGGTGAGAAATTACTTGAACAAAGTCAAAAGGCAGGATTTGGGGTATCTTTAGTAGAGGAGAAGAGAAGCAGAGTTGCTAACTGATGGCTTAATGCAAAGAGTTGAAGCAGCAGGATATTGTATTTTGTTCTTGTTCTTTCTCCCTGGCTGCAGAGATAACTGTAACAGGAGAGGCTGGGCAAACTGATCCTCTCATTTTGGGATGCTTCTGCCTTTTGTTTAAATCACAACTCCAGAGTGTTACTTTAGGGATATTCCATGAGATTTTCAGGTTTTTAGGGTGCATAGAAACAGTTTTATAGAATTGCTGAAATGTTTGGGGACTAGTTGGAAAACAAATGTGTGCTTTCTAATGTATTGTGGAACTCTGAGAACCAGTTCTTGTAACACTGGTATTTCTATTAATTTTGCTGGAGCCCAATGATAAATTTATTATTCTTATTTTAAAGATCAGAATGTGAAACAAATGGGAGTGCTGCTCTATTTGAACCTTGTACCCTTCTTTGGACATAGGTAGTTATATTTTTTGAGGATGGATGTTTTTTAAGGATGGATGAATATATATAGCTATTGCAAGAAAAGAAAAATGAATTAGTTTTTAATTGTGTTGTGCTGAAGTACAGGATTCTTGAATCCTGCAGTACTGGCAAAAAGTTTCTATTTCCTTTCAGTGGTCCATCATTGCAGTAAGCTGAGGGAGAGGCTGGTCTTTGTACACTCTCCAGTGAAGCCCCTCTGCATCAGACTGTTGTGGCATGTATGTCTCCATCTGGGCCTCTAATTATTTCTGATTTTCAGGTCAACCAGCTTTTGTACTCTCTGTTAGCAAGAGAGTTGATGCAGGCACACACTCTCTAACTGTGTAATTAGGGTTCAGGTTCTGAGAGTTCAATTTAAGGAAATCCTGAAATTGTGCAAACCAGCTGTTACGAATAATCCATTGTGAGTGAGGATTATCCCCAACACTTTGCCTCTTTCAAGTTTTGCTCTTTTTTTCCTTCTCTCAGGAGGAAAGAAAAATGTCTGCCTGTCATATTAAAAGGTTACATTTGTCTCGGATAAAAATTATTTCCAACATCAAATGTGCTACGTTAACTTGTTCTCTGATGCTCAGTCAGTTTTTAACATTTGAATGTTGACAGGAAACAAGAAGTTGCATGTAGCTGAGTCTTCTACCTGCAGCATTTGAAGGAAGTGAATAGGATATTTTGTTTACAGAAGGGAAAAGCAAGTTCAGTTTCCCACTGAAACCCTGCTCACAAATTTCCGAATGGAATGGGAGGTTTGGCAATAGTATAGGCAAGTCAAAAATAGTCTAGCAATTTCTTAATATGTAATGGAGAAAAGAATATTTTCTATTCTGAGGGTAGCTGCTGGTGTAGCCTCAATGTGCTTTTTCCTAACAGCATGGTGAGGATCCTGAGCCAGCGCTTTTCCAGCAAACCATGGCAAGTACCAGTGCAGGGTAGGATGAACTTTTAATTTTGGCCTGAAAGCAAAGTTCTCATTAATTGGGAACATTGAAATCTTTCAACATGATTTGTTTTTTCCCTTTACAATTCTTGATGCCGTAAGAAAACTGTGTAATCATCCATGCAGATACTTTCATGTTCACCAGCATAGTTAGCAATTGGCTTTTTTTACAAGGATGCACATGAGAAGGGAGTTGTTGAAGTTCAGCAAAATAAATTATTCTCACTGGCTGTGCTGGAGAGCATGCCCTGCACCTATATTATTACACCTGTTTTCAATGATGGGTTTATCAGTTGCTTAAAAATTACTCCTGTCTCTGGCTGGGCTACAAGGAGATACTGTATTATCTTGCTTTTCATCTAAAGTGTGTCTGGCATTCAGTCTTTAAAATCTTGCATTCAAACACAATGTTTCGTTAGCTTTGAAGGAGACAGGACTATTCTGAAATACTGAAGAGAACTGTGAAAATAGGAAATGGAAATACAGAGATGGGAAATCTGAAAAATTAAGTTGGGAAAGGGGGAGAGAGAGATAAAACTCCTGAAGGGCTGAATAGCAAGTGCAATTGGGAGTCAAGGAAGGAGGAGCTGGACTTTAGAAAGAAAGAACAGAGACCACGCTTGGCGACCTTTTGAAGGAGAAGGAGAGCAGAAGGCTAGTAAGAAAAAAAAGTCAACAAATCTGACAAGGGATGTTGATAAGGAATGACAGTATTAAGTGAAGGAGGATGTGTATTGGAGAAGTTAAAAGTGTAAAAGGCAAAGTAGAATCCAGGTTTACAGGTAATAGATGAAATAAATATGTATATGGGGCAAAAGCACAGAGTTGCTCCTTCACCTTGCTGTTGGGTGAGCAAAAGGAATTAGGGGAGCGGATGCTATGTCAGCTTTCATCCTCCTTCCAGCTGAAGCAGTGGTAAAAACAAAGCAAAAGTAAACCTGGTTCTGGTGCTGTGTGTGGGTGTTTTGTGTGATTTGTGTCCGTGCTGGCATTCCTGGCTGGCTGATGTGGAGCCTGTCCCGGGCCCACCTCGGGATCATCACCCGTCTCTGCCACGTCCTGCTCAACCTGAGGGCAAAACTTGTGTCCTTAGGAGTATCACTGGAGAGAGGGGGGGAGGGAGGGAGTTAAATGGATTTTGGATAGATAAAATTGGATTTTATCTATATGCAAGAAGGCACCCAGAGTTCTACAGTGTGGAATTTCCATATGAAATTGTTAAAATCTGAGTGTTTCTACGCTAATTTCTTGTGTAATTGTAAAACTCAAGGCTCCAGTTCATTTCACTGTGTAAGGTACTGCAAATCACTAAGCTGCTAGCTTCTTATTTGTGAAAATTTTTAAAAATACTGTGTTTATCCTTTATTTTGTGCATGTGAAATTGTTTTTAGACTTGGAAAATATTTTTCCTGATGTGGTATTGCTTTTCAGTTGAATTCGAAAATGCATTTTTTTATTGATATTGTTTATATATTGATCTGTTTGGACTAAATCCTTCAGGCCATTCTGAGACGAAGGATATAAAAGAGTCTGGTTTTTTATTTGTTAATTATTAACAGTAGTGGAAATGAAAGTTATGAAGTAGATTACACTGTTTTACAGCTAGATTTTGGTATCTAACCTCAGTTAGTGGATGCTAAAAGTATATTTTGCATAATACCTTGTCTGGGCACTTCTTCTTACAGACATGGTTTTGATGGGTGGGAATGAATTTGCTAAGCTTTCACATATCTTATGTGCCTTTGAGGATGGCCCATTAATAATATATTAATACATAGGTATTTTCCATTGTTGTATGCAAGGCATTTCTTAGAACTTTGAAGCTAAAGTCTTTTTTTTTAACACACGGACCTTTTCAATTTAATCCATTAGCAACTTGGCAAAATAAAGTAATTGTCCAACAGAGGAAGAAAAAAAAATCTATTAACATTTGCTACAAATCCGAGTAGTACAGGCAGCACTTAATTAATGGAACAGATTTCTCACTATGTGTTCAAGCTAACATAGCTATTGTTCAGGAGAGATTAGACCCTTAATGTAAGTAAGTTAAACTAGACCTCCATCTAAAAATATCCGTCATTTTAGCTATTAAAGGTCTGATGTCTTCTTCGGTGACAGATATATTTCCCTTCATTTCCTTGGTTTTGTAAAATGTGAAGTATGCATTGTGTGTAACGCGAGAAATGCACGGAGGTAGATGAAACCCCGATTGTGCCTGTCTCTCCCTGCCTGCTCCTTTGTGCTGCTCCCTGTCTCAGAGCCTCCTCAGCCCTGAGACCTCCTGGCACCAGAGCAGAAAAACAGAAAATGCCATTTATCAGGGTATGATGCCAGCCACCTAATCTGTTTGCAGAATGAGGGCCATGGGATCTGATTAGCTAATTTAGATACCGTGTGAGTTTAATAATACCTGAGCTGCCTTTGGCTGTCAGCCCGTCACTTCACTGGTAGGAACTGCCACGTTCTGCCACGTCTTCTGTAAACTTCTTACCTGGAGTACCTTATTTAGTCCAAATAGGTGTTAAGTGCTGCAGGTGGGGTATATCTTTACTACTTCTATGTGGGAGTTAGTGATAGGGTGCGGGACATGAGATGGCTCCGTTTTAAATGCATTTTCCCCAGCAGAGTTCCACATGCAGCACATCTTTTTTTCTTGAAAACGAAAGTTTTCAGACATGAGATGCTTTGTTTGAGCACTGCAGATGCTGTGCCAGGTTTCAGTTGTGTTGGGCTATCCAGGCTGATGTCACTGGCGGGTTTTGAAGCTCAGTTTATCCACGGTGGTTATTGCACCCTCGTGGCTGAGACTTCCCTGTTGCTGCTGCAGCCGAGGGTCTCTGTGGGGTGAGAGGCCAATCCCCCCCTGCCGTGTCCCTGTGGGCAAGGGCTTGCAGAGGCAGCCTGGGTACTTCAGATACCCATAAGGGAAAATTTTGGCTGCAGTTTTAATGCCATATCTCCTCCCTTCCTCTCTCCTTTCCGCCAATTAGCATTTTTTGGAAATTAGAGTCTCGCGAAGCCTGCTAACATAAATAAAAGTGTTTTAGGATTTGTTTGCTTTAATTAAAATGTGTCTTTCTGAAAGGATTTAGTTAAACATCTTTCTTAAACAGTGCTGTGCCAGTAACAGCAACATTAGTAATAGTGATAAGACCCAGAAAGGGAAACCAACTAGAAAGCAAAATGAAATGTTTCTTTGTCCAAAAAATAAATGGTTGTCTCAGGAAAGCAGAGGAAACCCTGTGCGGGGACAGTTACAATTAGGTTGATCAAAACAGTAGAAAACATAAAGTATTAAATAAATTCTGCAAAGGTAGCAAGTGGGGCTGCGTGAGGTCACTCTTTTTGCTGTTTTTATTTTGTTTTCCCCTTTTTTGACTGTTGCTATTTTTTTTTTTTTCTAGCAGCACCCAAGATGCTCTCAGAGCTTTCCAAATAGGAAATAAGTTGCTTTTCATGTAGTGATAAATTATTTTTCGTAGTGAAGATGGAGTGATTGTAAGGGTAATGATATTAATGGGATTTATATGAAAGCATCCAATTAAAAAATCGAAACGGCTGCATCAAACATGACTCTACAATGTAATAAAATCATATAATAAATATGTGGTCCCGCCACATCATATTACCTAGTTTGATTAATTGAACCTTACATGTGCAAAGATAGTCATTATCAGACTTCTCAGCCATCAAGGAAGAACAGTCTCAATTATTTTCACAATGAAATAATCATTGCTTTTTTTGTGTCCTGCCATCTGGAAAGAGAAAACAGCAGCTGCCATGACTGTGAAATGCATGATCTTGCAGAACTGTATAAAGTTGATTCTGCTTGATGCTGGACTCTGCAGCCTTAGTGTGGGCTGTAATTTCTTTAGTTATATACAAAACATGTTGCTTTTCTCCTCTTTTGGACCCTTGCGCTTTTTCCCCCCTTTTTTTGTCTTTTTTTTTTTTCCAAATTAAAAGACCCCTGTCTCTCCAAAAGTCTCCCCACTGCAGGGATGGTTTACAGCCTCTGGTTGTGAAATGGCAAATGGGCAGTTTCCTGGTTTTGCTTCAACACTTTCTCGTTTCCTCCCTGCCCTTGGCCATGCGGTGGGGATGCCGCTGGAACAATTTGCTCCCTGCCACAGCAAGATGAGAAGGTGGGCTCTGGGGCCGTGTCCCCCTGCCATCAGCTGCCAGTGCCTCTGGATGTGTCTGAGCTGGAGCAGATCACCTGTGCCCGTAGACCTCCTGTCTCCAGTAAATCATAAGCATCTCAATCTTTTTGTCAGGCCGTGATATGAGAATCCGCGTCTGAATTTCAATATGAGGGGAGAGAGGCTGATTAAGTGTTTGAGATAAGGTTATGTGACACCACAGGTTAAAAATACCTGAACTGATTTTGGCCCAGTGCCTGAGAACCACATTGCAGTGTATTCAGGTGCCACTGAAAAAGCTTCTGAGGAGTTTGCTGTCCTCTGCTTTATGCAACCACTTCTTCAGGAGTGGTCTTTTAGAAGCTGCATCTCTCTTGTTTTACAGCACTTCTTTGGGCTTTGCTATCTTGCATTTCTTATCTAAAATGTTACCAATGTGTTGAGTTATAAAGAAAAAAATAGAGGTGTAATAAGCCCTGGCCGTTTAGGAAGAAAAGGACAAATATTTTTGTTTGTCACAAAAGTCTGGAGAAATAGATCCCCAAAATACTGCGCAGCTTAGTTCTAGTGCCCCTAAGCAATGCAAGGTGAAACCCCTAACAAATACTTTGTCTTAACAAAATAAAAACAAAACAAAACCCCAACAAACAAAAACAAACACAAAACCTGTATAATTTACTATGTGCAAGTTATAAAAAAAGCAGTGTGCTTCTGGTAGATCTGGAAAATAGACTTGAAGAAATTCAAGAATTTCTGAGTCTTACGACTCTCTATAATTTTAGTATTTTACCAGTTGGTTTTTTTTCATTACTTATATTTTTATAAATATGCTTAGTGATGACAAGAAATTTTGGGTATGCGTCTAAATAATAGGAAAGGCCTGCCAAGTAAAAGACTTAGACCAGGCAAGCTGGTCTGGCTTGTTTAAATTCTTGTCTGTGTTTAATACTTTAAAAGCTGTAGATGGACACAGAAGGATTCAGGATACTGCACTGGATTTGTGGTATCACTCTTGTGAACTTTGTTATGTTTAAAGACTTCTCTTATTTTCTATGTAAATTACCATATTCCAGGAACCTTACACAGAAATGTGACTTCCCTAATGCATTTGATTTACTTTCTTATTTTCTTTGGTTGATTTCAGATGTAAACTTGCCTGCTCATTTTTTCTAGTTCTCTGAAATGTGATGTTGAGTGTGTTAGTCATGTGTGTTCTTGTTCTTTTGCAGATGGGCTGAAGCCAGATACCAAGATGCTGCTAACTGCTGCCTCCAAGAAGAAATCTAAGGGAGGGAAGGGGGAAATGACCAAAGAGGATGAAAGCAGCAAGAATGATTCAGCCCAACCTGTCACTATCTCTCTTATCTTTAAAAGATATGTTTTTGACACACAGAAGAAAATGATTCAATCCTGAGGAAGCAAGAGAGGCCTCTGATTACACCTGAAAGTCCAGACCCTGAAATGCATTGAGGTGGAACATGTTTCTTGTCCAAACACATTAGACCTGTTCCTTCCTCACAGACAGAGCCTGGAAGCTCCTGCTGACTGTGCCCCCTTCCAAAATCTCTTCAATCTCATATTGTTCTGTTCGAATTTTCTTATTTTCTCATCTCTGTGATGTGAATATTTGTGGTATCTCAGAGAATGTCACCTGCCAGATGAGCACATTTGGGTGTACGTTCTAATTGCACTGTATTTCTGGAGAATTGTGTTGAAGTTTCTCTTGATTTAGAAGTTTGCCACCAATATTAATCTAAATCAAGTCAAGATGTGAATTTCATGTGACCCACAAAGTGAAGCTGATTATTCTAGGCTTACTTCCTTGAGCAAAGTGGGAGACAGAAAGCACACAATTTAATACCTAAAATGGATGTTTCACATTCCTTCAGTTGCAACTATGTAAGATGCTATCTGAGAGATGGTATGGATGTTTTTTATAAATATGATTTATATCTAGAAATGTTTTTCATATTAAACATAATGATCTGTGTAGCTGAGAGTCTTAATTGTTCTGTTTGCTGTTCCAAAGGTTCAGAACTTATCTTCAGTGACATTTTATGTAACTTTTCTGATTTTCCTGCCTGTTCTGCAGTGAATCCTATTCCAGAGATGTTTTCTTTTTCTTTTTCCCTTTTTTTTTTTTTTTTGTAACCAAAATGCCTTTTGTGTGTGAAAGAAAAAGTTGCCTCTGGAAATAGTCAAGGGCTTTATTTCATTAAAATAATGATAGAAGATTGCTGCATAAGCCTTGTAAAATGAGTATCTCCAAGATGCTTTGGAAACCATTAGTTGTTTAATAGGGATTTCATGGCTGCTTTAGCTCTTTCTCTCAATTTCATGTCCTAGGCTCATAAAAAGGAGAGAACTGGTAATATCCCTTCTTTGTTGCATACAATGTATAGGACACCTTAACATGAAAACTAACAGCAATTCCACAGGTACGAAAGCTGCAGTGTGGAACAGAAATTGGACTCAGGCTCAGCAGCATGGAAAATGTTAGTTCCTGCCTTTTGAACAAAAAGAGTACCTGCCTGTTGATGCTGAATAGCAGGCTGTGACCCATTTGCTGAACTCAGCTAGAGATGGTGACCACATGTATAATGTAAGTGCATTAGTTGCACATGGAGGTAAATAATTGCTGCATTCATTCTTATTAATTGTATTACTATATCCCTTGATGGGCATGAGTCCATCATGTTAACATGATCCTGATTTTTTTGCAGTCTTTTCCTTTTAATTTCCAAGTAGCCAAAGTGGCTACAAATGGCAAAGCTATCAGCTGTTGAGAGGATATTTACAGCTGGACGGTTGTGAGATAGGGCAAGCCTGGTGTCTAAACTAGGCTGATGGTGCCCCTTTAAATCAGGACAGAATTAGTGCTTTGTGTAATAATCCCAAACAGTTTCTGCTGAGTGAGTCCCAGCAAAGCTTTAGCACATCCCTTAAGATTATGGGGTATGCTTTCAGTGTGATCCCAGAGGAATTAGGCAGGCAACTTCAGCTATTGGCTTAACTTGACTTGTGCTGCCAGCCTTGCTGGAAAATGTATCCTTCTGTAATGAAAAAAATGCATTTCACACCCCTGTCACCTCTCCTTCCCCATTTCTGTCTTCTTCCCAAACACCCCCAAAGGCAGTCTTTGGAAAGAATATTTATAATGTTATCTTTCTTTTAAGCCTTTATCAAATCCTGTTTTGTACTCTGCACTATTACCTCTTCCTAAGATACTGCAGTGATGGAACACAGAGAAACAGATGACACTGAAGGAACAGTGTTACTATCAGCCCACGTTAGTCTAAGAATTATTGGCATTAAAAAAACCTAATTAAAAAAACCCTAATTATTAAGGAACTTATACTAGTATCTGTATAGTTCTAGTGTCCTTGCCAAATTTTAAATGGATTGCTAATTTGGAGTATTGGAAAGAAAAGGGGAGTGAGCAGGAGAGGTGCTTCCAGAGTTGTTATCCTTGCACTTACAGGGTTTTGTCTTTCTCATTTCTAAGCCACTTTTGAGTAGCTCTGGAGAGGAGGTTGTCAGTGTAAATGGGGATATGTATTTTTACAAAGGCCTATCTGATGAATGTTTCCCCCACACCGTGGATTGCCCTTAACAGGATCAGTGAGTCTGTTGTTATGGAACTTGATCCCTTTGAAAACTCATTAACCCTGAACACTTAGATTTGCAGCCCTCTTCGTGGCTGAAAGGACTCCTAGTGCAGGGAGTCCCATGGTTTATTTGCTTGGGGTGCTCCAAGGGAGTGAGCAGCAATACTTCCAGAGCTGGACCTACATCCCTTTCTTATCCAGTCTCTTGTAAACATATTTTTTAAATCTTCCCCCTATCTTCCATTTCATTTCCAGACTAGCATACTAACTTGACATTTTTCTCAGTCTAAGACCTAACCTCCTCCACGGTGCTCCCATTTCCTTCTTTGCTCATTGCTTCTCCTTGCCCTGGCTCTGCTCTTGCCCTGGAGATCTGTGGCAGGGCTCCCAGGATGGTTGCTGTGAGCCTGGCGAGGTGGGGAAGGCTCTTGGCATGCAGCTCCCCCCAGCTCCTGTGTGCACTGAGGAGCTGCCTCTGTTCAGGCTTTGACCCTGGGCAGCTCTGATGGACCCCCAGGAGCAGGCTGTGCCTTCACCTGCCACCCTGCCCTGTCCTTGTGCCTTGCAATCTTCTGTGGAAAGCCCCTGTCACAAAGCCCCATCCTCTCATTTTGCTCCGTTGCAGAGGTTTGTGTAGGATACACAGCTGGGGAGGGATCTGTTGAAGGCTGGGGTTTGGTTTTGTGTTTCTCCTAATGCAGAATTCCAAAAGGAGAACCTAAGTGTGCCCAAGAACTTTGATTATAATGTGCTATTACTGCAGATCTCTGGCTGCTGTCCTGAGGCTGTTGGATACACATTCAAAAAAGGGTGAAATGGTGGAACAAAATGATTATGAGAAAATCAAAGCTTTTAAAGACATTTGTAGGATGAACAGATGTTCAAACATTCTTTTATTTGGTTTCCAGACAGACGTAGAGACTTTCCTTTCATCCTCATAATCAGTGCATTATGCTGTAATTTGTAAAAATGGCATTAAAAAAATATTAACAGGGTCATATTGTGATCTACTGACTCTGTGTCATTAAGCCGTGAAGTTAAGAACGGCAACTGGGAACACGGGTTAAATGTTGCAGAATGTACTGTACTAGCATATATTGTCAGACTGTATTATAATGAATCCAAAATGGAATAAAGATGTAAGGAGTTTTTTTAATACTGCTAAGGTTGTCAGTGTTGCAAAACTAGAAATTATTACGGCTGTGCAGATGTTCGGTGAGTAATACATCTTTGGGTTGTGGGGAGAGTAGCAGGGAGAAAAGCTTTGTTTTTACAAGCCTGTTTTCTGCTTTTCCTTGGAATTTATTTTGGGACTGCAGTCTGGCTTGTGATCATGCCAGAGGTCTGGAGCCAGGAGGGTCAAAGCTGCGCTTGTGGTAGCAAGGATTCAGTAGGTGGCATCCTTTGCTTGGAATCAAAGCTGAGTATCCCCACCTAAAAAGGGGGTTTTCACTGGAACTGAGACTGAAGAGTTTGCATCAGGCTTGCAACCTAGCTCTTAAAGAACAGCTTCTATTAAAAACTACAGTGCATTTAATGTCTGGGACAGAGCCATTAACTCCAATCCGTTGACCAAACCCTGAGGCGTTGGTGTCCTTTCCGTGTGTGTTTCTGGCTCAGCTGAAAATAGCTCTGCCTCTTAAATCCTGTGTTAGCTGGTTGCAAGTACCTGACCATGGAAAAGTGAGCCATCTGCACCAGGGGAATTCTTGATGTGTACAAGGCATCTCCTGGGCAATAGCACTTTCCTTGCCTGTTGGACTCTGCAGTTGAACAGCCACGGGGTGGCAGAGCAAAATGAGAGCACAGCTCATGGGGAGTTGCGGTGGTGCAGCCACAGTCCACCCCAGCACTGTTTGCCTCTCACTGCTGGGAGAGCAGCTCTGTGTTTACATCTGCAGAGTGCTCTGGGATCTTGTGAAATGAAGGATGAAAGGCAGCAGAGGAATGCTACCTTATTAGCAGTTTCAAAAACCCTTCATGTTTCCCTTTTAGTTTAATATCCACAGTGAGCTGGAAAGCTCTTAATTTACAAACACATGAGTTTTAAGCAAACTTACTGAGGATATAAATAGAATAATTTTAAGATAGAGCCTAGCACTGGGAGCTAACCTGCCAAGCCTGGGAGAAGGGGAAGGACTGTATGACTGCAATCTGTGGTAAGGCCAGTTTTGCTAGATGATGGGCATCCAGAAGGAATCCAGGGGCTTGGGGAGGTTGTGTTTAAGCAAGATACTGGTAGTCTTCTGGGATTCCCCACAAATTCTCCTGCTGTTCTGTGCAAAAGTAGGTAAAAAACATCATTTTACACAGTTGTAGCCCCACTGCAGACAATATATGAGAAAAAAGAGTACAGTGGATCTGCTTATTTCCCATTGTCAATGCCAGAATATGCAGTCTTTCTCACATCTCCTGCTGTGCATGCTGTGCTAGTTTAAGTTCCAGTTGTTGGATTTCCAGTCATCAGTAGGTGTTACAGTTCTTTATTTTCATTTGTGTGTCTGATGCGAGTGCTTTGCCAAGATGGTAAAATCATTCTGCAAGACTTGGGTCATCCACTTCCCCCTCAAGGTGACTGTTGCTTGTCAAAGGTGAGTCCTCTAAGGGGTATCTAAGCCACACGTTCCTGATATGCATTTGTTTGCTTTTCCTAGTAAAGGCCAGGAGAGAGAATCTATCAAATTCTCTTTTTGTATTTCGCAGTCAGCTGTGAAAGGAACTGATTGAACAGAATCAGAAAATACTGCAAGATCTTTGTTAAATCTCAGGCCTGCACTGCTTTACAAGGCGCATTCTTAAAAACGTGACTGTCTTTTTGACTATTGAGCCCTTGCCAGTCCTGCCTCTTCTAGTTCATATTTCTTAACCAAAAGGTAATTTGAGGTCTGGATCAAGTGCTGCTAAACTGACAACCCCAGTAGTGAATGAGGTGCCTGCTAACACCCTTGCACTGGCATTTTGGCTAAACTGATCTGATTACTTTTGATCCTTTAAGAAAGCTAGGCTGTTCATTAGCTGTAGCATGTTCTGTTTAGATCAATTTCTTCTCCTTTGAGTGGAAGTCATGCAGTCTTCTTGTGTTTTGGTTGATCATTCTGAGATTTCTCAAGGGCCTCATTCATGTCAATCAGAGAGACTCCATCCTTTTTGGACCACAAAATTACTTTTATTAGGCCGTATGTGGCCCCCATTCAGACATGTAGGAACCAGTTCTTTTATACTATTTTGTGTGAAAACTGATATTTTAGTGCCTATAACTTCAGTCTGACAGACAGGAGTGATCCATGCCCTCATGGTGAATTCATTCCCAAAACAGCATTCCATAAGGACAAGCTGAAACTTAGACCCCACACAGAGGTTTTGCCTAAATTTCTTAGTTTTTGCTAAAGTAAGCAATCCATTGTCTAGTTTTCTTTCTTAAGCCTCACTTCAACCAAAGCTGACTTGAACTCTGCACTCTCTGAGAACACAGTTTTGTTACCTGGAAAGATCAAGGTCTTTCAGAAGCTCTTCCAGACACTGTCAAGTTGGTGAAATATTATCTACATTGGTGCCCACCTCTGTTAAATAGGTATGGGATTTTTCTTTCTGCAGACTGCTGGTCATACTCTCTGTGAGGACAGTAGAAATGCAGGTGGGGTACTTAGTTACCCTGTGCAGGAATAACTAAAATTATTCCCCCAAAAAATCAGGCATCTGAGAAGTGGATTTTCTTATTTGTTTCTTACTTGTTTCTTCTTTAGATGAACTAAGGTCGGTTTTAATTGTTGATGAATGTGGAAGAGAAAAGGAAGGGATGATGTTGTGTTATCTTGTCTTTTAAAAATAATGTTGGGGAGCTCTGGCAAGAGGAGCATTTTGTTCAGTGAGAAATGCAAATCACTTTCTTCCTCAGTGTGGGAGGTTTTTGTGTTGTTTTTAACTGTGAAGATTGATCTGTGCTTAGAACCCCACTGGGTAAGTGGCCAGTTTGGGCTCCATCCAGTTCTAAGTTGAGCTGTAAGTCTCATTTGCCATCTAGCAAAGCATGGCATGTCTGGGCAGTTTCAGGCAGAGATCTGGATTTAGAACAGTGGAAGAACACAGAGGTTTGCCAAATTAGAATGAAAGTAGAACTGTCAGGAGCACAAAACTCAATGAGAGGCATGGGTTTAGGCTGAGATGTATTTGTAGAGACCTAGAACTGCTGTAATAATGGTATCTGAGCACATTTATTTGGTAATTCTGTTGTTACAACAGGTACATAAATGTTTAAGCATCACAGTTTAACATACACAATTACTTTTAAAGCTGAAGTTGCTGTGAGATCAGTATGGAGGAAAACTCTTGCAAAGCATTTTTGATTTCTCAGTACCAAGTGCTGACAGTATTTGACAATTTTTGGCCTTGATATATGATGGATTATAAAACCACGTCATTATGCACAACTTACCCTCACTGATGTGTTTGTGCAGCGAATCCATGCTCAGCTGGTGGCTACAAAAGTGGGAGAATGAATTTGGTCGGTTGTCCACTGTCACATGTGGGATGTCACGGGGGTGGAGCTGAGTCTTCAGACTGTGGCTCCTGCTGCTTCTCTTCCCCCTTTTCCCTTGCTGCCAGGTGAAGGGCACTGATGAGTCTACTGCTGCCAGCCTTGAGGGTGATTAGTCCAGACTCCTCAGAACATTTCTTTCCAGGGACAAAAGTAAGAGAAAGGCTGTCAAAACATTATCTTTCACTGAGGCAATGCAGACAGAGTTTGTCCTTACGGTCCATGTTTGGTTTGTTCCATCTTGCCAAGGCAGATGGTAAAATGGATTGTGGATTGCCCTCCACCCTAACATAGAAGGCTTATGTAGGAATTGGTACTCGTGTCCCACTACTAAAACAGGCAGAAGGGAACTTGTGGTAACTTTGTCCACAGTTACTTGCTTAAAATACTAGCATTAAAGTCATCTATGAAATAGCAGCAAAGACCACCTTCAATTTGTACATAAGGCTTGCTAATTTGCAACATTAGTTTTGCTGGTTAGTGTGGGGTGTTTTTTTTCCTGTTAATTAGAAATTTTAATTAGAGCATGCTGTGTATTAAGATGTTAAAGCTTTGACTGGCAGTTCGGAATTGCAGAAGGATCAGCTGTCTCTGTAGGGCTGCAGCACAACAGGGATTAGCTTGCACCCTCCTGCCTGCAGGTGTGTTTTGCTTCTTGAATTGGATCATCAGGAAATGTTCCTCAAGGTAGGAAGCATTCATCTCCCTGATCAGACCTCGTCTGTTCTGAGGAGCCTGAGCTTAAGGGAGAGCTGCAGATTCACAGATCATACACAAGGTGTAAGGACAAAGTCTCAAACCTGAATGACAAACAGGTCAGTTGTTATCACCTCTGTCCACTCACTCCAGTTGTGCTGCCACCAGTGCAGGAAGGTTCCTTGTCTTCGGAGGTCAGTTGCTGTGTTGGCACTTCTGCAGCTCCAATTTTCAGGCCTGTAATGTAGAAGAGCTGCCTGAAGAGATTTCCCCATCCCAGAAATCCCATCTGCTGATCTGGGCTGTCGGTAACACACCATGCATAGCGAGCTGCTGGGTGTGAGGGAGCCTTGTGGGCTGATGGATTTGGAGTTGCTCGAGCTCCCTTACCTCATTTTTCTTCTCTCCTGTTTTAAAGCAGATTCAAGGGGAGATAGGATAGATTCTTAAACATTAGCATTTAATGTTTCCAGCATCACACTCCTGGAAAGTACAAAAACTTCTGCCATAGATAATTATGGAATAACCTATATGAGGGAACTGTTTCCCCAGTCTCCTCACACTTGGTGGATATCTTGTGTCCTTTGAGCCTGAAAATTCATATTTTTGTTCTGTCTAGAGTAAGTGTGGGTTTTTCTGTTAGCCAGACAAATACACAATCATTTTAAAAACTGCTGAAATGCATTTTCCAAGGTATCTTGTGGCACTCTAACCCACAAGCTAATTATGGTACTGCAATTATAATTTGCTATTTTGAGTTGATTTCATGTTCTGCTGGAACAGAAGTCGTGATTTCCCTTATTTCTTGCTGTTAGTTTGTTTGTCAGATGTCATCTGTCTTCAGAAGTGCAAATCTTTGCAACCTCTGTTGGTATAGAAAACTATCCATGCTTCTAATGGTTTTAGTAAATCAATATGCTCTTTCCAATGAGAAAGATAAGTAGCATTTTAATAATTTCAATATTATCTCTCCCTTTTCTTAAGCATCCATCCCACAGAGTCCTGCTGTGCAACGTCCCTGTTCTATTGAGTGTTCACACTGATGCCCAAATACTTCATCATGGATTCTTCTATTCATGTATCCATGTAGTTCAATTTATATGTTATTGGTGGTTAACTTTCACTTGTCAATTCTCAGTTTCAGCCTCGCTTTGGTGGTACTGAAGCTCTTCCTCCTCTTCCTGCCAGCTAAATTAACTTTCTGCTAGTAACAAGTCTTGTCCAGTTACAGTTCTTCCCTTTCTGAAGGGTCACTAGTTAAGCAACACTGAGTTAGTGTGGACTTTTTTAGCACTTGTTTAATCTTTTATTTGATTAAAGCCAGATTCTTACTCTACTTCTGTCCTTTTCTTTCTTTGCTTTTCTTGCAGAAAGTCTTTAGTAACCAAATGGTTTATGAATGTGTGTGTATAATTCCAGTATAGCAGAGGTACCCAGTTTTCCTTGGCTTTTTTGGTGCTTAGTGATGACATTGATCAGGATGATTGGCCAGCCTGGTTTTGATTGTTGCCTCATGGTTTTATCTGGCATTGAAGTAAGATGACACT
The DNA here is from genome assembly GCA_013397055.1 of Pachycephala philippinensis. Classification (NCBI taxonomy): domain Eukaryota; kingdom Metazoa; phylum Chordata; class Aves; order Passeriformes; genus Pachycephala; species Pachycephala philippinensis. The sequence goes on from VWZT01011968.1 coordinate 1,395,924, forward strand.
GGTCTGTAATTCCCTTGTAAATTCTGTTTTAAAGAAAGTGATAACTCTGGTAATTGACTGTAGTTGAGACATGCATGTCTGTTAGTGTGTAAATCATTTTAAAATGCTGTCAATAATCAGTGAAGCCTTTTATCAGTCATTTTCTGCTGATTGTACACTTGCTTAGTGGACTTGTCATTTTTATACCAATCAATAGAAGTGACTAAGTTGATAATTAATGAATGTTATTGAGCATCTCTACTTTTTGCTGAGCAGTTCTAGATCAAAGTTGATCACAAACAAAAGTTTTAGAGTTTGTTACCTGATAGTAAAGGCAGATTCTGTTTCAAATTTGTAAAGATAAAATTTTTATTTTCATCTGTACTTGAAGCTAGCACTGTCAGAAAGCATCATGGAATGAGTTTTTTGCTGGAAGGACTTTTGCAGGTATTGTGGATGTTGAGGTGGGTACCCTTGAGGAGTGGCTGAGCAAACCCAGTGTCACCATTCTGCACTTGGCTGCTCCTGGCTCCTGCCTGTTGCAGTAACTTTGAGTCCAGTATTTCAGTGTCTTAAAAAGGGAACATCAGGAGAGGCTTTGCAACAAGTTGAAAATGAGCAGTGATGTAGAAAATACGCCATGATTGACAAAAGGCTGATTTAATTAAATGTTTATGGCTGAGACATTCTGATGTAAACAGCCTGTGGCTCCTGGCTTGCAAATTAGGTGTCTTTCTGTTTGTGGCCAATCTCTCTGTTTGTGCTTGTGGTGCTGGAGTTTATGTCACTCTGAGCCCAAAATATCAAATCCAGGTGAGTGACTTGCACATTATGGAATAGGAGAATCCCTTCACTTAAGCATGGGTGTGCAGCCTTTCCTGGAGGGGTGGTCAGCAACAGCACAGTGAGTTACAGAGGAGCAGTGCCACATCCATTGCAGCTTGTGGCATTTGTGTGTGGAGAGGAGGAGCTCTGTTACATGTATGATTTGGAGGACAATACAATAGTGGCTGTCTAAGACAGCACCAAATCCCATTGAAAGTGCTCTGTACTGAACTTCCACTCTGTTTCTGACATCTCCATTTTTGTCTTGGAATCCTGTGGCTTGCTTTGTTATCAATATAAGAATATTAAGAGAGCAAACATTTTTTTTTTCTGTTCCATTAGCAAGATCTCTTCCAAATCTGTGATTGATAGGCATCTCTCTGCACCTTTTCAGTACGGAGCTGTCATCTGTTAGATGTATATAGAATGGCAGGAACTGTTACGTTTAAAAGGAAATCCTAAAGTCATCTTGTCCCTCTCCCTACCCAAAGGAAGGATCAGTTGTATATATGTTCTTTTCTGGTGTCCAGCTAACTGGTTTTTAGAGATTTTTGTCACTAGCTGTCACAGGACTTCATTTTCATTGGGGTTGTTTGGAAGGGCAAGGAAACAGATTTTTTCTCCCAGTATCTTCCTTGTTGCAGTGTAAGCCTATTTATATATATTTTTTTATCCCTATCCACTGTGATACAGGGAACAGTCTATTCCTTTTCACTTTGCAGCATTCTTTATGTACTTGAAGACTGAGCATGGATGTGATCAATCTTCTTTCCTCTGGACTAAACGTTCTTTGTTGGTACAGTCTCTCCCCTTGGGGGCTGTGTTTCCTGGACCTGGGCTTGTTTCTGTCTTCCTGAGTTTCTCCAAATGGTCAGAGTCTTTTCTTAAGTACATTTCTCTCAGCCAGGCAGTTCTCTAGCTAAGACCTCGCGAGTGCTGACTGATTCAAGCAGGATTTTAACTTTGGGGGTGTCTCAGGACATCTTCCTGTTTATGCTTCCCTGTCTGCAGGTTTTGCAGAATCAGGAGTTTATTGCCTTGGGTTTAATGTGTGAGCTCAGATCACGATGCCTCTCCGTAGGTTTGTTAACACAGGCTTCCATTTCTCATTCTGTACTTACACATTTCAACATCCCCTCTTAAATAGCTTTTTATTTTTCCAGACTACTGTCCCAGTTGTCTGGGTTCAAATTCTAGTCCTTTCCTCCAGCATACTCATTCCCACCTGATCTATCCAGTCACTGAGATCATTCATGAAAATATTGAATAGAATTAGCTCAAGGACAGGCTTCTGTGAACCATCCTTAATACACCCTCCCAAACACCATACCATTGATAACTCTTCATGTTCTCCAAACAGTCTCATGCTCAGCCTATAATGAGTTTCTCTAGGTGACTTTTCCCTAGCTTGCTTATGCAAATGTCTTGTGGAAAACTGTCAAAAGTTTTTTTCTAAATCAAGCCACCTATACCTATATTCTAGGTGATATTTTCAGAGTTTTTCACTCTGCTTCTGTTTGGCTTCAGCTGCAAAACTGGACCTGTGTGGAGTCTGCTGCCCCAAGGCATATGCTTATTTTAGGCTTTTACTAGAATCAATTTTTCTTAGAAAAATTTACATTTTTAGTGTGTAAGAGGATGTGTAGGAATGTGGACTACTTTGGTGGAAAATACGCTGTACACAAGTGATATACAAGTTATCTTGGTTCTGTAGGTGCATTTTAGTCTTGACCTGCAAGACTGTGTTTGCAGCCTGGTTTAAGTATGCTGCACTCACAGCCCTAAATCAGAGCTGTCATCAAACGCTCAGGTGCCAAGCATCCAAACGCAGCCTGGACCCAGTTTCAGCTCTGCAGCTTTTCTCTCTCCTGGCTTCTGCCTGAATCACAGCCTGTAAGGCTTTCAGGGCTAAGAAGCAGCAAATTTTGCAGCTGAATTAAACAAAGCTTTGGTGACAAGGGTGAATCCTAACAGGAGTCCGAGGAGACATTCAGGGTCATTTTCACGTATGGAGTAAGTGGGGATTTGAATTGCAGGTGAGTATTGTGGTCCATTTCAGTATCATGATGCTTTCAGGTGTGATTAAAATGTTTTTGTTAACATTTAAAAATCAAATAAGACATTTTCTGATAATTCCTTCTACTTTCTTGGCCTTGTAATAAGCATATAATAAATTCAACAGCTGACGTCGTGAGGAGCTACTGGATTTAAGCCCATCTGAACATGGAGATATTAGGACGCCTCCTGCACCTTTGTGTGTAATGAATGGGTCTTAGTTATTATAAAGTGCTGCACAACTTCACCTCTGCACAGGGTGCTCAGCAAACAATCCCCAGCAGAAAATGCCTGCTGTTTCCTAAGCCATGGGAAATGCTCTCTTACTCCATTAGCCCCACTGCACTTGCTTGGTTTATCCCCCTGCTCGCTCCAAAAAGGAGGGAAACATATCTTTACAACCACGCTAGCAAGAATTAGCCCAACTGTATTTTACAGGTAAACTAACAAATAAGAGGAGAATCTGAGCAGCCCCCTGGGACTGAATTTGTTTGCTGCTGGGCCGTTCTATCTGCAGCTGGCATCGGTGGAAACCCGAGCGCTCCATTAAAAGTCGACAACCTCTGCTGGCTGGGGCATGGGGCAAACAGAGCCAGCCTGTTCTGCAGACAGACTGATGGCCTTTATCTCCCCCCACCCAGCTCGGGATGGGAAATGATGAGACTCTGAAACAAAAAGCTTGAAACTGGGACTCGGAGCTCTTACCCTGCAGCTGTTGTTCCAAGGAGGAGCAGGGACACAGGGTTGCCTTCAGGGGCCATGTGGGAAATTCACTGAATGCAACGCTTTAAGTGAGGATTGGGGTTCATCTGTAGGAATGGGGAGTAATGCATGGGGCTGGTGTGGGCCCCAGGTAGTGACATGGGGGTGTGCATCTGGAAATCTTCATTCCAGAACCTCAGGATGGTGTGGTTAAGTTACCACTCTAAGCTGATGAGGACAATAATCTCTTACAGTGTCTACTCTTTTAACCATGCCCATGGATTAGTGCCTTAAGCAGCAGCACACTGCCCTCTCACCCACTGCAAGGAGGCTCAGGCCTATGCTGTCCTGTAGCATTTTCTTCCAGTAAATGTGACTGCTCAAATGATACCTTGATGCTCTGATTGCTCACAAAACAGAAACTAGGGGTTTTATGTACTTTTGTCCCCATGCTGCAGCAGTATTAGATTGCACCTCAAACACCTGGGGTTAGGGATGATTCATGTGAAATACCCAGCATTTGATGTTTTCATCTTTTCAAAAGACAGCCCTTCAGCCAGGGGACAGTGTGCCACACAGGAAGTACACTGGGCTTTGATGGTATCATAGTCTGAAGGGAAATGCATGATAGTACTCCGAATGCAAGGGAAGTGGTCTTTCCACTCTGAGTTTGCAGATATTTGAGTGGTGAATTCATTGGTTCTCCCATGCAGAAGAAGTTATCTTTACCCCATCCTTGCTGCTTCTCTGCCCCTTTGTTCCACCAACAGTTTTTATCAGTAAACTCTTTGGTACAGCCAGCAAGTTGCTGTGTGTCATAGGCTTAAGGCCTTGTCTTGTCACTAAATGCTGCTGTTTTGTTGCTTGCTCTTTTTTGCAGTCTGGGTCTGTGAGCTACTCAACAGTAGCACTGGAGTTTTGGGGCTGTTGGGGGTTCGTGCATAGTCCTGCTATCCTTTTACTTGCTATTTCTATCAGGCAATGTTATAAAATGTGTAGAGGGAGAGTTCCCTATATCAGCTGCCTTTTGTTCATCTTAATCTCTAGTCAGTGTGAGCGACCTTTAGATAACAGCCAAGATAGTAGTTTGTGCTCTAAAAGCTTGAACATAGAAATGGATGCTGCAAATATCCTTTTGCTCTTAGCTGTCCGTCCTGTGTTGGGTACATAGGTCGAATCATTATTTTAATTACCTTTTAAAGGTAAAGGTGGTATCCCATTAATGGGATTTTCAGAAGCAATAGCCCTAAACCTACTCTTAGAACAGTCAGAGTGAGTTCCATGGCTAACTTCAGGGGTAGGAGTGTGCCCACAGCATGCAGCTGAGGGCCCAAACCAAGCTGCTATACCTGGTTTGGTATGGCTGCAGGATGGTTGGTTGACCTCTAACACAATTTTTCCCTGAATTACAGGGATTTAACCTCTTATTTGTAGGGCATACTCTGATGTCTGTTCAATAGTCTCTAAACCTCTCCTCACATACACAGCAAACTCTGGTATTCCTCAGAGGAGGGGAAAAATGAAGGGAAAACATCTGGGGAAGATAGAACACAGGCACAGACCACTGAATGTATTTGGATGTTGTCTTTTGGTTATAATAGTGTGTGAAACCTCAGGATGATCCACTGCAAAGACAGGGCAAGGATGGCTCCACCAAAAAATACTTCTGGCTTAGAGCTTGTGCCCAGGTTTTTTTGTCAATTTGACTATGGTGTTGCACTGTATCAAAGAAAAATACAGTTGGTGATTAGCCTTCAAGCCCTTCTCCCTGCACCATGCATAGGTCCAAGCCTACTGCTTGACTTCGTGGGTTCTGAGACTTCACAGGTGTTGGGGTGGGGAAGAAGCCCAGTGATCTGAATGTCAGCAAGGATTTGGATATGCTACAGTCCCCTTAGCAAGTCTCTCTGGCGTGCATGTGGAATATTTTCTGCCCGGTAAGTGGATCATGTGTCTCTTTGGTCTTAGTTTCAGCTACTTTGTGTCTGTCATCTTCAGACTCCTGAAAAATTGCCCTGGATGTCTCATGGTCTCAGGAATACCCATCTCTAAACATTTTGGTAGATGTCTTTGATTTGCACTGTTCTCTGCCTCCTGGTTTGGGACCAATGCTTTTTCTCCCTTCCCTGTTTTTTCTGACATGTTTCTGGTCAAGAGGTTTTGTTTCTTATAGCACCAGGAGCAGAGTTAGAGGCGGAAGCAATGCAAAACTCTGATATGTCCACATCTCTCCTCAATCTGTTTATCTTCCGCAGAGGCCTGATAGTGAATGACATTCATATAAACAGTGGGTGAAAGACCTGATGTGCACAGTTCAAACATCCTGTCATGGTCTGGGCACATGTACCTGATTGAAAAATAAACACCTAACATGCATAAACATCTGATGTATTTTCCTGGTTAAAATTTTGTGTCCCTGTGCAGTGTTTTTGGAAGACCTACAGTTCATTCTTCTATTTTCCCACAATCCATAAAATATAACCTGGTTTTAATTCTGCCTTGAGCTGCTGGCTGTGACTTGATTGATGCTGTCGACAAATTTATCTGAATGCAAGTTTATGTGATATAACAAACAGTACTTCAGAGAAACACTTAAATGCTTTTCTCTTTCCAGCAGTGACCTGTTAAACTATTTCACACAATTTAACTTTGTCTCTCCTCCTCCGTACACTTGAGAGAAAGGACAGTGCTTCCTTCTAGAAAGCCATGCAGGCTGGACCAGGCTATCATTTCAAAATTCTGGAATCTCTATTCTTGCAAATTTTTCAGGACCAAACTGGATAAAGTCACGAGGTCTGAAACAACTTTGCAGAGGTTGGTGCTAGATGGTTTCCCAATATCTTTACCAGTCTGAGTGATTTTATGAATCTGTGTTAGACCATGTGTGGCCATAGTTAAAATCAGGTTTGTTCACCCTGAAATTCCTGTAGCCTGAAAGAATATCATCCTTAGGTACTGTTTTCATTGCTACTTCTTTGTGTCAGCCTCCTAGAGTGGGATTTTTGACCTGAAGATCAGATGTTTCCTGGAACTGAGGGCATACAACAGATAAATTGCTGGAAAAGGTGTGAACAGAAGATGCAGTAAAACTCTTCCAGAGGCATCATTTGTAGCACTTGTGGTCTGATTCTAGCTTCCAGCTGTGCACAGAGCTGAACAGTCCCGAACATCTGTGGTGCTGCTCTGGCTGAGGTGGATTCTCTGTACTGGGCCTGTGAAGATAAAACTGATCCAACAAAAATGGCTGGGAAATTCCTTTCCATGGCAGGAGGGTGTGTGCTCTCCCATGGTGTTCAGGGGACAGACCTCGGGCAAAGACATTCAAAGTTTGTGCTCTCTCCTACACCTGGGGAAGAAGATGGCAAACCCAGTGCAGGGGCTGCTGGTGTTAGAGGGGATCAGGCTTTGAGTCTGAAAGTCCCCAGTGATGACTATTTTGTCCTGTAACAAGGCTTGGTAAGATCTCTGGTAGAGACTTACTTGTGTAGTTGACAGTTTTGCCTACGAGAAGTTTGTTTTTACTATGAGCTGCATTGTGCGTGCTGTTCATCCCTAGCTGTCTCTTTGCCCTCCTGCTATCCTCAGCTCTTTTCAGAAACCTTAGATTTATCGCTCTTGGATTGTCTGTCTTGTTCTGGCTTTTAAAAATAAAAGCTTTTCAAAGGGCGTTTGGAACAGGCTGTGTTATTTTTGGCTCAGGCTCTTAGTGACACTCATTGCAGAATTAAAACTTCTAATTAGAAAGCAAAAAAAATTGCAAGGGAAGGAAAACACATTGCTGCAAAATTAAGGTGGATATTTTAATTGCCCCAGAGGCATGGAATTTCAGTCCACTGCAGAGTTTGCTCTGCCCCAGAAGATCACTGTAGAAAATGATTACTGTTTTCCATAAGTAATCTACAACCTTTTAATTTTAAAAGCTCAAACAAACATGTCTGCCAAGATACTTGGATGCTGCCTGAGTTTGATGCAAATGTCCTAATAAGAATCATTTAAAATTTACACACATGTTGTTGGGAAGACGATGTAGCGGGGAAAAGTAGTGAATTAATGATGACAAGGGAAAAAGAATGTTGTGATAAAACAAGAGGTACAATGGAGTTAGAAGTGCAGATGACCTCTATGATCTTGGATTTTTCAAGTGATTCACTTCTCCTGTGCAAATTTCTTGAAAATTGCTTTGAGGTCATCAGCCGTGAGGCTCTGCACGAAGGGATGTGTCTGTGGGAATTCGTGTGGGCTCCTTCCCGCTTTGGGTAGGTGCTGCCTGATGCTGCTCTCTTTCCTTTTCCATGTGTGCCCTGGTCAAACCCTCAGTTTTTTCCATGGTGCTTTTCACTGCGGCAGGGGTGGGAGGGTTGTGCTTGTTGGTGTCTGTGTGTATTTGTGTCTGCCAGAACCCCTCCGGGGTCCCAGTTGTGCTCTGCAAAGCTGTTTTGAGGGGAGAGGAAAAAGAAACAGAGAAAAGGAGATGATTGACAGTAGCCCTTTAGATTTCTGTTGTTAATGCACCAGTAATAAGATAAGGCTTATCTTTAAATGTTCATGGAATCGAGACTTTGATGGAAACAGGCTTTTGGGTTAATATATTTTTGATAGATAAAGCAGAGTGAAATGAATAGACCAGGGGAACATACAGTATTTAGAGAAAGACATATTTTTTGTTTAAATCTCTCCCCTGGCATGCTGTCTGGGAGCATGTGACACTCACATATAAATGGTGTGTTTGTAAACACACGCTCGGTGTGTGTGTTTAGGGGGATATGGGGGCCTAAAAGGGGTGTTACTGGGCTAAGAGGCTGCTGAGTGAGATGAAATCTGCCAGCTGAGATGAAAAATCTCACCTTGTGTCCCTCCACTTCCGTTCAAGTCCAGCTCTTGCTGGGTGGGTAAATGTGAACAGATAAGAGCTTGCAATGTAGAGATTTTGCCTCCCCCGTGCTCTGACATGAAAAAGGAGTTGTGTGCCAGCCCCTTGGAGGAGTTTGGGCAGCAATGTTCTGTTGTTTGAGCTGCATGGGGGGAGTTTGAGATGTCGTAGTCATTAATGCATTTCAGCTCAAGCCCTTTGGATGGTCTGTTTTGCATATTTGCACATTTGGATGAAATTATCTCGCAACCGTGCGTAGTACAGTGTCTGGGAAGGCCATGCCAAGGGGACAGAGCCTCCTCACAGCAAAGAGCTGCAGCATCTGGGGCTTGCATCCCAGACCACTTGGTTGCTGCTTTTCAGTTGTGTGTTTACATCACAATTGTTGAATTTTATCAGCCCAGTTTCATCCCTCTCTTTTATACCTGTTCAGTGAGGAGTCATCTGTCCTTCCTTGTCTCTCCCTGCCCGTGAACCTCTGCACTGCAGCCCCAGCCATCTGAGCCACACAAGTTCATTTTGTCTGTAACCTGCCTGGACTCAAAATGATCTCTCCCTCTCAGGATATGCTGACATAACCCCAGCATTTTACCAAATCTTACAAAGTATCACTGTAAACAGCTGCTAGAGCATCACATGGAATTGCTGGTAAATGTTGCCTGGCGAGTGGCACAGCTGGGAGAAGGTCCCAGAGTCTTCGAAGACAGACAAAGGGGTCAGATCAACCTGGGGGAGCAAGAGACATAAATTTTCATTTGATTACTTGAAATCTTTGGTGTGGTTATGCCAAACTGGGGGCTTGATTTCTCTGGTTTTAATACGACCTCCTTAGCTTGGTCCAGGGTTTTGCTTGTTTTAAGGGGTTATAAAGTCAGGTCTGAAACACAGGGTAAAAGCTTTGGTTCTTTTCAAAACTGGTGACAGAAGTCTGACTTAATGCCATTAGGATTGGCATCAAATCCAGGCAAACAATTTTTCCAGGAGTAATTTTGCATAGAACAGACTGCAAGTGTAGTAGGGTCCAAATTACTCATTCATTTATCATTTCTTGTTTTTTTAGCCTTTCACTGAGCAGTGGGCTCTGGGCTCCTACTTCCTGAGCTTGCTTATCCCTGTTTGTGGTGTGCAGCTTTCAGCTGGATGAGCGTATCTCTGCTTGTGGGCACCTGTCACAAGTGCCAGTCTTTGCACCACCCTGAAATTTGCTTCCTTTGAACAATTTTCATGGGGTTCAGTTCATTAGGAACCAAATGCATTTTGGAAACCTGCATGTATGTTGGTTAGAATGTATTTGTGTAGCTCACAGACCTCTATATTTAATTAACGTAAAACAACCGTCTTGAATCTAAGAAGCTATCTAGTTGCAATTAGTTCTTGTTTGCTAATTAATTACCAATGGATGATTAAAGACTTGTTTACTGAGGTTTAGCAGCTATCAAGACACACATCTAGTACTCAGGGGATTTACTACGCGGTAACTGGATTGTTGAATTAAATTCTTACTGGAGACCTTTAAACTGTGACTGAAGAAAGCTGCTCTGCTGACGGAGTTTCCTTTAACAGCTCACCCGGGTCCTCCAGGTCCTGCTGCCACGGGTACTGTGGCTCTTAATGGGAGGGGAGGTTAGGCTGATCCTCCTGACTCACTGGGGTGAGCAACCTGTTTCCTTCTGCAAATTAAAGGCAAGGAAAGCCAGGATCTCAGGTCTTGGCTGTGTTGGCAGAGCAGTGCTGCTCACACACACTCCCAAATACAGTCGGTCATGTCTGGCAGTCACGGGTCTCCTTTGTCTCTTCGTGGGTGCTCATCGCATCTTACTCCAAACAGACAGCCTGGAACTGAGTCTTGTTCTGTTGGGATTTGTTTGCAGACTGGCTTTTGCTTCTGCATGTAGGCTTTTGGTTTTTCTTCTTCTGTCAATTTGCCGGGCGGTTTTGTTGAATTTTTTTAAGTCTGTGGGTTTGTTTCAGATTCAGTCCCTGTGTTTATGGACTATTTGGTCACCAAAACCCCAAGTTTCTGCTCACCACTTGATGAACGGGAACAAGATTTATGGTGGCAATTAGTGGCTTTTTTGGGTAACCAGCTTGAAGAGGCTTGAGAAGGTGGTGTGTTCGCTGCCTTCTCAAAGCCAAGCTCTTGAGGTGCCTGGAGATATGCAACCATCATTGCTCACTGCTTTTGAGAGCCCTGCCCTGCACGTTGTGGATAAAACAACAGAAGGGAAAGTTAAACACTGATGCTCACACACAGAAGCTCTTGGGTTTGCCACAGAGAGTGGCTTCCTGCAGATTGGCATGAATAAAAGCTGTCCATGTTGGTGAATAATAAGGGACAGAAATGTCCTTTATGAGAGCAGCAGTTCAGAGTTTGGAGGGTTGGCTTTAAAAGCTGTCTGCAGGATCTTCAGCCTCTGTCAAGGACTGCTCTTCCATTTTGGTTTTTAGCCAGTAGGTCACGAAAGGAGGTAGGAGACCAGCAAGGGTGCTGGGACTTTCTACATGGAGACAAGCTTGGTAGGATTTCATGGAACAATTTTATCCATTCTTTCATTTTCTCTTGTGCTTTCCTTATTTATAAGCCTGAGGTTTGGATTGCTTTTCTCCAGACTCTCTCACTAAGCGGTGCTGGCAGGGAAAAAAAAAAAATCAGAGAGAATGAGCAACTGTGGCAGAAAACTGATTAAAAAGAATAATTAGCATTTGCCCCTGATAAATGAGCAAAGCCATTAATTAGACTGATTTACTCCTGGCTTTTTTTTCCTTCTCCCTTTCCTCTCTCTCTTTTTTTTTTTCCCTCTTTATCAAATGGCAGCGCCGTGACTGCCCCTTTGGTACGTTTTCATCAGCTTTTCACCAGTTGTCAGAGCTAACACCCTCCTTTCCTGGAGCCCAAGCAGCCTCTTGTAGCTAATGGATATGGAATGCAGCCAGAGCTGATAGCTGCTAGATCTCCACTGGCTTACAGGTGTTTCCATCATTACTGGCGTATTATCTGCCACTGGGTCTCCTTCTTCCTCCTCCTCCTCCTCCTCTTCTTTTTTCTCTCTGTTTTCATCCTTCTTTGCAGTGTTCTAGAAGTAATTACAGTTTAAAAAAAAAAAAAGCTGGCAGATTTTTAAGAATTTTATTTTATGCAACACGATGTCCCGGTGATCAAATCAATTTCTTTTTTTGGCACAGTGACAAACAGCGATGCTGCCGCTGTCGTCTGTTTGAATGTAATTACCAGGATGAAAGGGAGAATTTTAATTAAGACAATTTCCCCCCACACCTTCTTCCCTCCCCCTTATTCAAATAATGAGCTGGGGGCTGTGGTTTTTTAGTGTTGGGGTTTTTTTAATATGTGTTTTTTTATTAAGAAATACTAGTAATCATCAGACTATTGCATATTATATCATGACTATGCCCCCCCCCACACACTCCCACCCTGATGAGGCTTGGGTCTGTGCAGAATGGGAAAATGATACATTCACAGTCTCAGATGGGAGCTTGGCATTGTACAAGGCAATATGAGCATAAAAGTCCTTGTTTCAAATCTTAAATGGTGCAAATGGGATCGCTGGCATGTATATGGTGCGTGGAGCCTTTTGTGATTCATTATTATACGCATTCCTCTAATGCCCAGAGGTCGAATTTTTCATGCAGTTCAGGGCCCTAGAAGCAGAGACAGGCCCAAGTGGCTGCCTGGGAGCCAAATGCCACAGAAACATCACAACATCTGGATTTGACCTTCATTCTTTAGTCCTAGCTCTAATCCAGGGAAATGTTTGAATTGTGTGCTGGGCAATGGATAAGAGAAAGATGCTTCTGGGGTAGAGGGAGGGAGAAAGTTGCTGGCAAAGGGCAGATGTTCAGTGAAATGGGAGAATAATATGCTGGGCTTTGTTGGAAGGAGCTGGCAGAAAGCTGAGGAGAAGTAAATGGAGCTGGGAAATAAGGGAATGAGAGTTTATCTGGAATGGGCTTTACTTTTAAAGTTCAAGCAAGTACAAATGGATAATTCTTATGAGCCTCTGTCATGGGAGGTGCATTGGCAATGGGTTTGCAAGTAAAGACCATCAGTTAGAGTTAGGGCTTTGTGAGGAGCATGTGAGGTGCTGGGCTAAGATTTTGGGGGATAGTCAACCAAATTCCCTAATCTTTCCATGAGTCTTAACTTTTATCTCAGGGGGGTGCATGCTGGGGATTATTTTAACTGGCTGTTGCCTTGGAGGGACATGTTACCCCACAGTACTGTCACCTCTGTGCCCCTGAGTCTCACCACCATTTGCAGAAGTTATACAGAGGTCAAGTTCTCTGGGGCTGTACCCTGATGCACAGGCAGGAACACGGAGAGGAATTTTACTTTTTTGTTTTGTTTTTTTTTTTTTGTAGGAAGGGCAAGGGACACCTTCCCAGCCCTGCTGAGATTTGCCCCTATCTGGGTTCACCCCATACTGTGCACCACAAACCCGCTGTGCTCTCAGACACAGCAGGGCATCCTCTGCAGCCTGGCCACGCAGGTCTGTTAGCAATCCAGAGTGGCTGGCTCAGGGTAATTCAAACTGCCTCCTTCCCCCGGGGCAGGACACGCACTGCCTCCAAAATATGCGTTTTAACCTGCAGCCTTGGGACCAGGGCAGTGCCATTACTTGGGACTGAAATTAGGTCTTCAAAGGGTTGGTGTTGGAAGGGGCTACAAAGAGGAAATTCATTTCCCAGATGTGTTTTTGCCACATGTCTCATGTCAGTGGAAGGTAATTTAGACCAATCTGGGTGCTTGGTTTCCCAGAACAACTGCAAGTGTATGTGCAAGTTCCTTGGCTGCGCAGTCTGTGGCAGGTACCCCGGGCAGGGCTGGTCCCAAAGCTTCCCTCTGCCTTCCCGGGGATCACTTCAGGCATGACGTGAAGATTGCTGGACAAATAGGAAAACCTGCAGAGCAAGGTAGGTGCCTGCCAAAAAGTGAAGGCAGCAAGCTCTGTTTGGGTCTCTTCACTTGTTCAGTGATACTCAGAGGGGTCACAGCTCTGCCTCCCACCTCGCCTGTCTCGCCGGCTGCCATGGAGCACTGGAGCTCAGGCATTTGGGCAGAGCTGGTTGAAACAGCTGAAAAAAAGGAACTGGTAGAACTTGAACCTCGGCTGAATGGCCACCCTTGTCCTCTGCAAAGAAACCATTCCTGCTTATAAATTCCATGTGCTTACACCTGGGATTTCAAGTCCAAAGGGGGAATTTTCTTCTTTATTCATTGCCAAGTGAGTTGGGGGATAGGTGAGCTGGGGTGTGGGGTGTGAGGACCAAGGTTACTGGATAGAGGGGTCAGGGGGTTTAGGTGAGGAACAACACCAGAACCAGGATGGTAAGAGAGTAGGGTGGATATGTCATTGTGCTTTCAGAGGCCTTGGGCTCTGCTGGATTTGTCCTAAACCTGACAGCCATTCATGGGCTGGCATTCACCACCACAATGGCCAGTTGTGCTGGAAGAGGTGGCTCCTTTAGGATGGCAGCCCTCGAGGGCTTGGCAGAGCTTGGATGCACTGGGTTAATGAGCAAGGATCGGTATGCATGCCCCAACCACACACAAACAGATGCAGTAATCTGAATTATTCGTGTGCAGCCCAGGTCCCCGGCTTGCTCAATCCCAGAGTGGAAATTGCGCCTGAGGTTAATGCACTGCAAAGAATGTAGGGGAAATGTTTTGCATTTTAAACAAATAAAAATCAGTGCGTATTTTTTTAACGCTTGCTGACCAGCTCTTCACATCCTGTTAAGCTAAATATTTGCACGGTGGTGGTGCAGAGAGGGCTGAGCAAGGAGCCCCTGTGTTTCGTTTGGGTGGCTCTATATTACGATCAGCTGCTCTTTCCTCTTCTGTCTGTTTTTCTTAGCAAGGTCAGGACGAGTTTCACAGTCCGAATGGTTCACTGCAATTCTCTACAGGATATCCTCATTTTACTTTAATGGGGAGGAAATTAATGAAACATACAGGCCCTGGGGCTTCAAATACTATACATTAATATTATCCCAACGTATTGTGGTATGTGCACTCTCTCAGACTAAACTTTACACTGGACAGAGGAAGTTGTGATCAGATTCAGGTGCCTGTGAAATTTAAGTGGTGGGGGGGAGAAGGGGGAAAAAAAATAAAGGAAAAGAGAAGCTTGAAGCTGTTTCCTTCCGTTTCAGCCCCTGATCAGTGTGAGAACAGGGATGTTCAAATGGGATCAGGTCAATACTAACCAAATAAACTATCCCAGCTCTTAGGACAGGAGTATTTAGCTGTATTTGTGTATCTGAGAGACTCATTCTTTTGATTTGTTGGTTACCTACTTCGGAGAGCAAATTCTTCCCATCTGTCACTAGGCTGGTAGTGATCTAAGACAGTGGTGCTCTTTCCAGAAGATGGGCTGCTGAAGGATTGCAAATCTTCCCACCTCCCTTTCCTCCAAGTGAAAAGCACCACAAAATCGGAGAGTATCATAGGAATAAAAGAAAATTAAGTTCAGCTTCAGTTTTCTTTGGTGGTTACAGGGAAAAATGAGAAGACAGGTCTGAGCACACAGCTGTTACCCCTTGTGCCAGCCGCCTCACAACCCAACACTTTCCATGCAGTGATGCATTCTGGCTTCAGCACAGCCCAGGACCTTCAGCTGGAGCTGCCTTGCCCAGACAATGGATCTGGATGTTATTAAGCCTCTCAAGACAACCAAGAAGCCTTGGCCATGTATTGAAAACGGCTCAGACCCAGGGTGCTCAGCTGCCATCCCACTGTTGCTCTGAGCTGCTTAAATACAGCCCCTCTTGTGGGTCACTAAAACTGGGCTGTATTGGGCCTGTTCCTCAAACCTGCTGACAGTGAATTCTGTTTTTCCTTCTGGGATTTTTGTTTTGTTTTCTTTCTCCTTGTGCTTCGAAATCCTCATGTTACAGCAACTGGCACTGCCTTTGCATCTAAAGGAACAGTCCTTCACAGTTTTGGTGGAAGAATGTGGAGGAGGGGATCTTGTTTGGAGAAATTGGCTGCATCAAGGAAAAATAAGAATTTAAAAGGTCATCATGGTTTTGGGGTCTTGGGGGATAACAAGGCATTTTTTCTTTTTCTCAGAAATGCGCTAAAATACCGTAAATTTTATATGGGCTGAAGTAGAAAGCAAACCCCCTCCCATTCCCAAACTCCACATCCCCAACTCTGTCCATTTGATTTTAAATGTTGCTGAACCGCTTGCCTGGTGGAGAAAACCACAACTTGAATATTACCACATTTTGCAAACTGAAGGCTCTGCCTTGGGATATGGGGACAATTTATTAGTGGAAATATCTTTAATTAATTTGTGCACAAGTTCGTGTTTTTCTTTAATTCTTCTCCCCAGGCACTTGACCCATAGTAATGAAATCCGAGAGCCCTTTTCAGAAAATTACTTTCTCAGCATTTTTGTTCCTTTTAAAGTTAAGTGTATCGCATAATGACCATGAAATGTTATCCTCTATTAGGAACACACTTTTCACTGAGAGTCTTCAAATAGAGTTTATTACCAGGAACTCTGTGGTAAGCTGCCATCCGCTGCCTCACGGTCACACAGGCCTGGCTTTGAACTCTGCATGCGAGTGTCTTCGAGGACAAGTGCTCTGCTCGGGCAGCTCGGCTGGGACTGGCTGTCACTGGGGGAAGGTAGGTCCAAGGTTTGGTTCCAGCCTCAAAAGCCAGGCTCAGAAGAGAATAGAGCTCTGACATCAGTGGCCAAAAGCTGGACAATGGGCTTCTGCAACCCAGCCCTGTTTGGGAACGTCATGTATGACCTGGTCCCTGGGCAGATCCAGGTGCCTCCCATCTTGCTGTTTGGAACACAGAGCTTCTTGTTAGGTCTGAGCAGGGACAATGGCCAGAATGGCTCCTGCTGGCCCTGTCCCTGCCAGTGTCATATTGTGGTGGCAGTGTCTCAGTGGCTTCTTCTCGTCCAGGCTGCCCCTAGGGAAGGGTTCCAAGCTCAGGAAAGCAGGACATGCCTCGAGAGGTGCTTCAGTGCCTTAGACACACTTTGCCTCTGGCTGCAAACAGTCCGTAGGGACGGAGCGGTTTCCTTTCGCACAGGGATGGGCCAACAGTCCCCTGTGGTTTGGCGTGTGGGGATGTTGGCACTGACACAACAGACACTGGTGATTGAGGGGTTGTTTGGGAGTAGTGCTGCCAAGGCACAATGGGATTTTTCAGTTTTTTTGCAACGGAGAAAGATGGGAGGGGGGTGCTAAACAGCAACAGGCGATGAACAGTTCTGATTTATAACCCATATGAAATATGTTATCTCCCCATCCCACCTTCTGCCCCTCAACTGCCACTGTCTAAGCCTGGCACCTTCTGATGCAACATTTAGGTGCTGATTCAGACCAGACTTGGAGGACATGGTGGCGTTGTGGAGGAGTTCAGATGGGTGTTTCTTAGAAGGTCTCATTCAAGTGCTGACTGGGCTTTTACACCCCTGGACATATGCCAGGGAAGTCACCATGCTGTAACATCACTGTGTTGTCCTGCAGTGGGCACTTTTGGCCAGAGCTACAGAGCCCCTTGCACCCCTCTGACTCCAGGTCTGAATCCTTTTTTGGGGCAGTAACACAGGGCACTCGCTGCTCTCTTCGGTCTCTGATGCTCAGTCCGAGTAGATTCAAACCCCAGGGGTCAGAGATGGTTCCCTGGAACCAATTCACATCATGCCCAAGTGATTCATCTTATTGTAGAGATATTATTAGTGTTTAGAAACCCCCTACCAGCACAGAAAGGGCTGTTTCACAGAGGGCCTGTCCCCATTGTTTCAAGGTCATCCATCTCCCTGTCCTGGTCCCGTTTTCACTCTAATTTGTTTAGACCACAGAATGGGCGGGTGAACAACTCGTTTGTTTTTGTTTTTGACAGGCGACCACAGGAACATTGGCTGCATGTGCTTTTTGTTTGGTCGCAGTTTAACAGCTGTTCCCTTTGAAATAACCCCGTTTCTGCTGGCTATATTTCTTAGTTGCTCTTACCCAACTTTTCCGTCCAGTGAGGCTTCTCCCTCCTCCCCACCCACCTGGCCCTGTTCCCTGCCCTCCCCACCACTACCCCAGGAACCCTTTTGGTTATTTCAACCTCCGTGATTAAACTGGCCCCCAATTGTTATCAAGAAGATTCAGGAAGGAGGATGAAAAAAGGAAACATAATCTTATCTGAGAATAGAAAATATGATAAGGGCCCCCTATCTGGAGGCTGCAGTGTCCCTCGTGGTGGGGCTGCAGCAGTTCCTTTGAAAATAATCACCGACACCATCTCTGCTAAATCACCTTTCACACAGCTCAGGCCTTTGATACAAAGGCCCCTGGCAAAATTAGAGCAGGATTGTGTAGACCCCAGAGCAAACGCATTAAATGCTCAAGAGATCAGAATTAGGGGGCACACAGATATAATTGCTTAGGAGGAACTCGTGTTCCTGCGGGGTGACAGTGCGCCTCTGTGGGTGGATGTGTGTGCACGTTTGTGGCTCTGTCTGGTTGCTACCAGATGATGACTGCAAGTTATAAGGTATGACATGAGGTGCTGATTAAATGGCCTTTGTACCTTTTAATCGTCCACCTAGGAGAGAAATTAATGCTGGACTATATGCAATGTGTGATGATTGAGTGCTCAGCTCACTCAGAAAGTCTTGGATAAGGCGTGAGGAGTCCTGTGCTGGTTACATGTAAACAGCAAGACCAAGAAAGTAATTTTTGCTTTTAGTTTTTGTTGTTTGGTTTTGGAGGTTTTTTGTGTTTTGGTGTTCCCCCCTGCCTGTTTTGGTGTTGAAGCCTCAGGGTTAAGCTTTTCTTCTTTTATTTCAGCCAAAGTGAATTGTTTTTTATGTAAGAGATTCTATTAGGCACGTTGCAAAAACTCCTCCGTGTGCTGCTCCCAAAAACCTGACAGACCTTTTCATGAATATACCTGGACTGAAACAGCACTGGTGCAGTGTGGGGAGGCTGCTGGAGCTGGGAAAGCAAAATACCCTGCAGGAACAGGATGGAGGTGCATTAAGTAGAATCATAGGAAATACAAATACATGGCCCGTAAGTACTACCTTCTCAAAAAAGAAAAGAAAATCTCCCCCCTCATTTTTCTAAGATTATAAACAATACTTAGGGATTTTGGGTACTCACTCATTTTCTGGGTTCTTGGCATGGGGTGCCTTTCAGAGAGTGGCATGAAATAGCTCTTTTTAAGCAACTAGGCTATTTTAAATGTTTGAAATTAGTAACCTGAAAATGGAAGTTTCCCAAATCCAAGCTCACTTGAGAAAATGGTACATTGCTAATTGACTCCATACATTTATGATCATCGTGGCTTATATCTTTTAGAAAATGATTTGGCTTGAACTGGAAAACTCTGAGCCACCACCCTGACTCACAGGTGTTAGCCATCAGCCAGACAAACCATTTCCAAGGTACTTCAAGGCAGAGCTTAAAAATATGCTTGAAAAAACCAAACCAAAACAAAAACCTGTGAAAACCTTCAACAGCCGAGCAAACTTCACTCCTCTGTGAATATCAGGTTAGGAAGTTTTGCTCGGGGCATAGGAAGTGCTGAAATTGTCACATCTTGTGAAATTGTTTAACTAAAGAATCCATGCTGAATCTGGCAAAGCTCAAACTGTAATGAAGTTCCTCTGCAACATAATAATCTGGAATTAAACCCCTTTTTCTCATTAGAGGGGAAAAATACTTTTTTCTCATGCATTTGTGGTGGGACCCTGCAGCACAGGGGAAGGGCATTATAGTGTTGCCACCTGGTATCTCAAAGTGAAGTGTTAACTTCAGGACTGCATCATTATTCTCAGGTAGAGAGTTTGTAAAGTAACCCAATTTTAAGTGCTGGCTGGGAAGCAAATTGCAGTGGTGGGAAATTGGCATGAGAGGTAAGAGATAAGCTCAGAAATCCTCGTCTTTCTGCTGATCTGGCTTTCAGGGACTGGCATTTGTGAATGCAGCCCATTGAATACAAGTGCTGTAGTTTGCTGGTCTGTAACAGAGACGTGGTCCGTGTGGAATAAGGTTGTGAATGACTGGCAGAACCTTCTGTCCAATTTTTTCCAGATACACAAAATATGCCCTTTAGGTCTTTTCCTCCTATTCTTCCCCTTGACAGTGCAAATTATGGATGGAGGTGCCAGCCTGAACACTAAATTTCCTGTTGCATGTTGATTTGCGGGTTATTTCTGCAAGTGAAAAACACGCTGATTTGTGGAGCATTCACAGAGGGCTAAACAGTGAATCTGGACATAAATCCATTTTATCTTTCATAGGTGGGTGGAATCCTTTGTCACTTCTGTAGCTGGCTATGAAATGCACCTAAACCAATTCCTCAAATTTCCTTGATCCTTGTGGGAAGCTTCAATCGGAGATGCCCCACAAGAGATGTCTAAAAGAAAAATCTAGATTCGCCAAAATGGCTGTGTTTTAATGTTCAAATGGCTGTGTGATCAGTAATTACTGATCTGGAGACACCACACTCTGATTGACTTGCAGAAGAATGAAGTGAGGCATGAGCCAGCCGAGGCAAGCCCTGCTTTCATCTGCAGAACTCACTGGCACCACGGCCCGGGGACATTCCCAGCCCGCAGCAGCCATCCCTGTGATGGTGACCTTTGGTTTTGTAAGGCAGTGCAGTGAAATATCTCAGGGAACTGATCCAACTGCAGAAGAAAAAGAAAAATCCTGCTTTTGTGTGTCCTGTGTGTTTCTTGTTACAGTGGATCAGTTCTCCAGCCAGGCTGATGTCAGGTCCACTGCAGCAGCACATGGAGGGGATTACACACTGCAGGGCAGAGGCACTCAGAAGGGAACCCCCAAAACTGGAATTGCCACCACATTTCTAACATGAAACTATAGCCCCAGCGAAGCAGGAGAGAAAAATTCTGTGAACAGTTTAAAGAAAAAGAAAAACCCAACTAACAGGGAAATTTGTTTTGCTGAAGAAAGTACTTGCAGGGAAAAAAACCAAAAAACCCTCCAAACAAACCCCAACCCAAACCAAGTCCTTTTTCATAAGAAACAATTGAAGGTCAGTCTTCTTCAGCCTGACTCAACAGTGTGGAGTGGCCGTTTTGGAAAACTTTGCAATGCAAGAGGGGGAAAGAGCAAGGAAAACAAGCAACACAAATGAGTGCCCAGAGAGCAAGACTCAAAAGCCCTCCCTCGTTGGGGTTCCAGCAGCAGAAGGTGCTGTTGGTAACCACGAAGGGAGGAGAGTTCTCCCAGAGTGTCTGACCCTGGCATCCCTGTGTGCAGCCCCTTTCCCAGGCCCTTTTTCTGGTTGCACATTTTAAAGAGGGGTTCCCAGGCATTGCTCAATCTGTAACCTTCCTGTGCTTCCTGTGGAGCGCGCTCTTAAATTATTTTTTATCAAAAAGGCCCAGAAATTTGATAGAGGAGATGAGAAGATGGGTACGATCAGGGAGGATAATAATGAAGAACTGTCACTTCCCTGGCTGTAGCTTTGCTGGCCCTCCTGCTTTCTGAGATAAAGACACAGCAGCTGGTCTGGGTTCTATATTAAAAGGCTGATTTGGCTGCTTGATTATATATGAAATATAGATTTAAAGCTTAACTTATGTTCCCAAAAGCGAATCAATTGCAGGGTAAAGCCTGACACATTTGTTATGATCACTAAAAAGCTTTGCTTGGCTTGTTGGTGCTCATAGTGGCTGGAGGGGTTTTAAAAAGCTTTTTGGATCCAGTTTAGTGAAATCTTACCTGTTCAGAATCTATTTATATATTTATTAACAACACCTCAGGATGGGAATATTTTCCTCTCTGCTATCCTTCTCCACCTGAGTTCCAGGAATGTCTCCAAAGAAGAAGTTAAACCTCCTTCTTTGCAGGTAGAAAGGAAAAGAGAGGCAGAAAAAAATTCCAGAGCCAGTGTCCAAAAGGACTGTGATCCAGCCAAGGTATTTTATTTCTTCTGGAGATGACCTTGCTCAGCTCCTTGGTTAAATGCTTTGCTGGATATGTTGCTTTAGGCTTTGTTCCTGGAAAGCTGAGTGTACCAGAGCTAGAGAGATGCTGCCCTAGCATCACTAAATGGTTCTGGTACCCATGCAAGCTCTCAGAGAACAACCTGGAGCACCTCAGTGGGTGCTGGAGGAAGAAAGCACCTTTCAGGGGCTGTGGCTCTTTGCCATGGTCACCTCCCTGGCAGGCTGGCAAGGGCACAGCCAGAAGGTCAGTGCAGCACCAGGAGTTTGCCAGGAAGCGGGGCTGGAGCCATCCTGCCTTGGCTGACAGGCCTCTGGGGCTCGTCTGCTCACAAATGACACACACATGCAGGCACAAATAAAACCCTGGCAATCGCTGCCTGCAAGAGCCTCGCTGCTTCCAGGGGGAAGGAGTGCAGAGTAATTTGATGCCTTCATTATCTTCATAACACGAACCAATTTGTCAGCAAACTACTGTGCGGCCTGATTCCTGATTGCAGGGAAAACCAGGCTGGGAGAGAGGACTATTATTTGCAACTAGTTTAAGCATTGTTCTTTTTCCGAGGAATATAAATACACTGTGTAGAGCTGGCTCATTAGACACTTATCCGTTTGTATTTATGGTTTAATTAAATAACTGCACGGGAGGACTTTGGTTTCTAATCGCAGTCACAATACAGTTTCGCCCTCCTTAGGGCAGGTTCTTTCTGAGGAAGGCACAAGCACGTTCAATCTGCCAGCTCCCATTCCTTGATGGAAAGAAGAAAGTAAAATACTTTAAGCCCCAATGTATGGATGGGGGAACTGATGGATAAAGAGTTTCAGTGGCCACCCTCAGGTTATGCTGTTTACTGATTTCTTGTGAAAACACATTGAGTTTTCTGCTGGAAAGCAGGGCTAGAAAGTGAGCTGCTGATTGCTCTTTGCTTCTAAAGAGATGATCCCACAAGAATTTTGCAAGAACCACTTTTGCCTGCCTTCTTCTTTTGTTACAAATTCCAAGCTTAGTCCATCTTTCCAATCACCCTGAATCTGGTTATCTTGAAGATTTGCTTGTCTTGGCTCTGATTTTAACCTGAAGCAGCAAGAATGCAACATACTGGGCATGATTCCTGTGAATGAGGGCCTGCACAGAGTCCTGTGCTACTTCCCCATCCCAGGAGCTGGATTCCATGCTGGATGTGGCAGGAACTACCCGCTAGGTTGGCTGTACAGGGTTGTGAGGTGAGTTACAAACCAGCAGAACAGCTGCAGCCAGGTTAGGTGATGTTTCTGAAATGGCTCCTACTCTGCTGTTGCTTCTGTTCTGGTATTGTCTTCTGGTACCAAATCCCGTGGGTTTCTTGCCACACCATATTTCCTATAAAAACAATTCCACAGAAGATTTGCTTTGAGATTTTGCTGAGGGGGTCTGTGTCATGGCTCTGGAGTGGAGGCCAGGTAAATATAAATTAAAGGCAGGCTTTCTGTGTCTGCCCATCCCTTCACTTCTTGCATCAACTCACATCTCTGGTCTCAGTCTGGGACAGAGGACAGCAGGGTTATGAGATCTGATCAGGCATGCAACTTTCAGCAGTGCTTTGACTTTGAGTGTAAGTTTTCTCTCTGAAAAGTCAGGGGAAATCTAAAGGAGCTGCCTGTTGCTTAGAGAATAGAGAGGAAGAGCACTTTGACATTATATTTTCTTATTCCTAATCCCTGAGGTAGCTGATGTTTTTATTTAATATTTTTTACTGCCTTCCATGTTTAATGTGGTCCTTTAAATTGCTTAAGCTTCTTTTTCTTCTCTTTAACTCAGTTAAATCAGATTCCCCTGTACCCTGAAATATAAAATACATGGAGGTTTTCTCTAAAGCATAGTTTATGCAAATAATTCCCTCTCTGCATTCCTGTGCTAGAGTCAAGCACTGCATATCTGATTGGGCTCTTAATGACTTTTGGGAATCATTTAAATATCTAGCTGACTAGCCCAGTTAATAATCAAAGCTGCAGCTCCTTGAAGCAGGAGTGACTCATGGAAGAAGAAGAAAGCTTCTGGTTATTTCTAAGCCCCTCTCCTGCCCCTTCACCGCTGTGCAGGCTCTGAAGGGCACGGCCTTATCAGATGTTCCCAGGCAATGTGCATCCTTTCTCTCTTGCTCCCAGTCACACGTTCAGGTGTGCAAAGTGCCAGCTTGGTTTCTGAACATCTGTTGCCTATGCACCCATTGCAGGGAGATCGCTGGAGCTTGCAGATTAAACAGTTCGGGGGCAAATTTAGTTTTTGAATTGCAGATTTTTCTGGGGGAGGGGGGGAACCCTTAGATATTGCAATGGGGATAGTTCTTGGGAGACAACTGGCTTTGCTTCAGCGTGCCCTGATGCTGCTGGTACTATCTGTGGATGAATCAGAAAGCAGAGGACATTGGGATTTGCCTTTGGGATGGCTTGTCTAATTCAGTGTCCTTTCCCAAGTGAGTGCTACCTTATTCCCATGTTTGTTTTCATTCTTAAGGTATTTTCCAGCCATCTCACCTAACAACTCCTGAAGTTTCATTTAATTTCTACAATGAGCTCTTTTTTTACATTTTTTGTTCTAGAGTGCCATGGATCATTGTCATGTGCTGTTATTGCTGTCTGTGCTGCAGCCAGACAAAATATCTGCTCTGGTAATGGAAAAAAATAACAGTTGCTGTGTTTCCCCTCCTCTTGCACCCCCAGATTACTCTCCTGAGCACTAGCATGATGTCAGGACTACCTTTGGCATCTCTGTGTTCCCTTTTGTGTCCTGAATGGCAGTGCTCACTGAGACTCGCTGCTTCCCTGATTTATGGATCAAGATATGTTCCACCAGAGAGAATGAGAGCCCGGGGGAGGAGAGCAGGGCTTTGATCTCACTGTGCTTTTGAAATATGACTGTAAAATCAGAATTAGATGGCAATCTCTTTGGGGCAGGGACATCTCTGTTTGCCCTACACGGTGCCTGGCATGCTTTGGGTGCCATGTTATCAACAGCAGAGGTTGAGTAATGGGTGATGCTCTCAAATCGTGTCCATTGACCCTGAAGAGTTGAGGAGCTGTTCTCTCCTCATCCTGTTATTAACAGTGCTTTTCCTTTCTTCCCACTGCTCCACAGTGACTGGACCTTGCTGGGCCCTCTGGCCACAGGTGTGGTGGGATGGAGCTGCTGCTGAGCCACTGCCTGGTGTTTGTGCTGTGACAGGAGCTGTGCCCCCTCCTGTGCACAGCCTCATGTCCCGCTGTACAAACCATGGTTTTCCTGTGGTGCTCACTCTCCACAGCTGGCCTTAAGCACCTACTGTGGCTCCAAGAAACCTTAAAATAGTGCAAGTACAGGGGTATGTTTGCAGCTGCTGGGACCAGTCACAGATTTTTCCCTTTGTCAGTGTGAGTGCAGAAATGCCATCTCATTCTTTCTCTTGGTTTGAAGTTTTGGAGAAGATGTACAAAGACTGTGAGGGATTTAATCACTGGGCTGAGTTGTTCTAAATCCACAAAATGATCCTTTGAAATTTCTTTTTCTTAACTGTCTCTTTGTTTTTTTCCTTCAGAACTACTTTTCTCTCACCTCCAGATGTGAAATGTCAATTTTTGGTCAACCTAAATCAAAATTCTTCCATGGGGGAGGTACAGCTGAAGATGTCCCATCTGATTCCAGATCTGCTGTTTCCTCATCTCTCAAAGCAACACCACACATATGGTTTCTCCAAGGTTTTGCTGTCACTGCTGCTAATGAGCCTGATTTAATTCACAGTTACTGCATTTGAGTGGAAAACTTGTCTTATCGTAATAGGGCAAGAGGAAGGAAAGGATACTCAAGGTGTGATTGCTGTGATTCCCAAATGAGTCATGGATTTTGATGTGGAAAGAGGTGACCTTGTCCTCCTCGACTGTATATGTGGCTTTGCTTTTCAAGGTGAAAGATGGGATTGCTGTCTGTTCTGCACCTGGTGGTTCAGATTTGAGGATAGGAGTTTCCATAGCCTTCACAGTTAGAGTTGGAGATTTGGGATAGAGGGCTAGCACTCTCCAGGGTGCCCTGCTGCAGCAGGGAGTCTGTTCACCCAACAGCAACCATTTCTGAAGAGGGGGAGCAGGATGGGTGCTCAGATTATCTGAACTGAGCTGGTGGTGAGATACAGTTCATGTGGAAACTCTTTCAGAGAGGACTGTTCTTATCCTCTGTCATGATGATCGTGCTTTCCTAAGAGTAAGGAAAATGGATTGAACTTTGGAGAGAGGCAGGAAAAAAAAAAAGCCTTTTTTAAGACCCACCAAACAATGGGCTAAGGCTGAGGTGCACTCAGGTGATGTCTTCAGCTCAGTGGCCTATGGTGCTGTGCTCTAAAATGGGACATGTGGCATCTCATGTAGGCTACTGACCTGTGTCCTAAAACTCTCACCTAATTGTCTTGGTTCTCCAGCTCCAAAAATCCATTAGAGGAGACGGAAATTTCTTGCCTCCCCAGCCAGGAATGTAAAGGCAAAGGGATGGGTGAACGGGAGTGGGGAGGGCTCACAAGGAGACTTTGCTGGCAGATCTGTGCAGTGGATCTTACAGCCCTGTTCAGCACATCTGTCCCTCCAGAGGAGCTGATGGCACACGTGAAATGCAGCAAGTCCTTGGGCTATTGTGTAACTTGGGGGATGCCTGCAGCCACTGTTCATAATTAATCATTTAAGCAACAGTAAAATCAAGTGACTTTACTGACAGTATCCAAACTGCTGACCTCAATGCATTTTAAAAGTTCGCTGGATACTGAACCTCGAATGACCCATGGATGGATCTGGAATAATAATTTTCATAATCCTCAAGTCATTATCTTAAGAGGGAATGTATTGTTCTCCTAATTAAGTCTGTCCACACGCTGTGCAGCTTCCCATGCAAATGCACTGTGCATAAACTAATTAAAAGAAATATACAGCCACAAGGACTTAAATGGTCTTTTATGCAATCTCTTTAAATTATAGTCTCCCTCCTCCCCCCTCACACACACAAACTAACAAGGGATTCAGCATCATATTCAGCAGGGAAAACCACTGAGCAGTTTTGGATCCCAATCTGGAATCCCCCAGAATTTATTAGAAAGCTTTTGTTTTATGACATTTTTGTGAGAGCCCTGGATGTGTAGAAGACCCTAATTAAGTGAGAGTTATGATTGTTTAATAGGAGACAGTCCCTGCCCTGAAGAGCTTACAGTCTAAACAGACAAGACAGCCAAAAGCTGAAAAAGCCTTGTTTTGCAGTTGAACAGCTCAGCCATTGAAAAGTTGAATGACTTTTTCAAGGTCATCTATACAGAGCTGGGAACTGGAGACCTACTCCAGCTCTGTAAGTACCTGAGTCTCCTACCTTTAGTAATAGACCCAAAAGATGTAATATAGAAGCCTATTTTGTGCAACAGCACCAAAGGGCAATTTCACACTGATTCTCACTGGTATTTTGTTGGCTGGGAAATGTCTGTGAGACTGCTTGGCTGTTTTCAGTAGCTGTTTCATGCTCTCTGGTGTGGTGGAGGTTGTACCCCTGGAAAGCAGTATGTTGGAGTCCCGTGAGCATCCTAAAACATTTTCTGCCAGGTCTCCCCACTTAAACCCCAGCAACACTGTGCAGATACAGCAGAAGCCTCCCTGGCCAGCAGTGTGTGTGTGTTCATGCTGTCTGTGCGCCTTGCACTGGATCGTGAGTTTGATGAACCCTGGACTGGCCTCTGTTTGTGCTTGGTTGTGAACATGAATGAAGCAAGATGAAGGAGATCATCAGGGTGATTTTTCTGTTATTTCCCTTGGAACTGTTGCTGACATTGCCTTTGGCTTCTGCTTTACAGAAGAGGAGTGGAAGCTCTGGGTGTAGGACGTCCTGCTTGCTGTTTTCACTCTTCTTCTAGTATGTGGGTCTGGTGTTTGTGTGTTTGCCAGACAAAGGAATACTTTCTGAGTGGTCTGACTTGAGCAGAGTACCCAGACAAAGAAGCTGTATTTGCACTGAAGTGAACTGGGGCAATGCAGCCGTGCCTATCCATGGGAGAGGTGCAAGCAATTGTTGTGCAACTCAGCTGCTCTGAAGCAGGTGGAATGATATCAGCTGCTAGATGAAGATGGGCTGTGTAGCTCACAGCATTGCAGAAGCCTTAAGTTCTTCCAAGTAGACATTAGCTGGTGTCTGCAGCTTCTGAACAGTTATTGAGGCAGTGGAGCCCATCAGTGTGTGAATGCCATCCACAGTGGGCCTGCTTCAGGGGGAAGTGGCAGCCAAGCCCTCAACAGCCCAGTCATGGCCAGATAGGAATTTGCACATAAATTTTGAGAGAGAACAGGGATTTTCTTGCTCTCTTTTGTAGGTGGGTGTTTATGAGTGTGAAGTGGAAGATGAAATTTCCTTAGGCTGGTCTCAATTACTGTCTCATTCTTTGCATGTGGCAGGTTTCCCGACAGCATCCCTCCCGATGCAGCAGCCATTGAGAACAGCAGCTGGAAAAGGAGGGTGAGGAAGAGCCCGGCCTTGCAGCTGGGAGGCCCCTGAGCACAGGATCAGAACTGCAGCGAACAAGCAGTTCTGCTCTTATCTGATGTAGCCTGGAGAGCAGACAGATAGGACTGCAGCAATCAGTATGATGGGAATGCGGTGGGTGGACTCTATCAAGAGAAAAGAAACCCTCCCCTCTATGGATGAACCTTCATCTCTCTGTTTTCCCTCTCTCCAGTCCTCATTCCGGTAAGAGGGAGGATCTTTTCCCCATCCAGAGAAGAGATGAAAGAGTGCCCCACATTTGACACTTCATGAGTTGGCTGAACCCTACAAAGTGATCTTCATAAAATCCTGATTCCAAAGCATCAAAGCCTTTTCCTGACTGGTAAAAACCCTAAAAATTCCTGGAAGAACTGCCAAAGGGCAATGGGGCTGATTCTGTCAACTGCCTTTGGTTAGAGCCGGGTTTGGTTATTTATGGGGGGCCGGGGAGGCAAGAACTTTCCAGATGGGCGGCTCAACCAAATATAACAATGATAAAAATCAATGCAGTTATGTGCAGGGAAAAGAATGCCTGTGCATGAGGCACACGCTTGTCTGTGCTGAAACGTCCCTCAGCACGGTGCTGCTCAGGGCACCTCATCCCGTGCTGTCTCACCCCTCTGTGTCTGCCCAAATGTGCCCTTTGCTGGGGGAATTCTGGCTTGATTTAATGGTAGCTTCCTAAGGAGACTTCACCCTGATTGAGGTGCAAATCCTACTAGAAACATGTCCAGGCGAGTAATCACCCAAATGCAGTGAGAAGTCATCCCACTGCGGTGGGATTATAGCAGGGCTGGTCTGTCAGCCCTTGCAAGAAGCCAACAATGGATTAGCAGCATGGCTTTGATCTCCCTGGAAAGGTGGCAGTGTTCTGATGCACAGGTCACGCTGGGACTCCAAAGAAGCAGGTGTGTGTCTTGTCAAACTGTGCCTCAGACAGAGCTGATGCGTGAGGGATGGAGGTTGAGACACAAGGTTGCACAGAAGCCCTTGGATGAGAAGCAAAGTGTAAAGATGAACATTTCCTGTCAGAAAAGGCTGAAGAAATTTGCTGTTGCAATGTGATGGTGTAAAGGAACTGAGAGAGCAGGAGGAAAGCCTTCAAAACCATCGGAGTACCTCAGGCATCCTGAAGCGTTAATTCTGAGTCCTGTTGGGGTGTGTGTCACTGCAAAGCTGTGAGTCAGAGTGAAAAACTGTCCCTTCTCCAAAGAATAGCAGTCTAGGGACACAAGGGAAGAGAAAGCATAAGAAGGCAGGACTTATGGGATTGGGATTGGTTGTTAGATTTTTCATGCATCCAAGATTAGAGGAGGAGGATTCAGTAATTCCTTCAAGAAGGAAACTTGCTTGCCATCTACTTTGCAAGGAAGCATGCTGAGCATCTCAGCAGGTGGGAAGATGACTGGGAGTCAGGACTGAGTGGAGTGTTGAAATATCTGATGAGAGAGGAAATTTGGTGGAGAGGGTTGGACTTGGTGACTGCAAACTGCTTTTGTGTGAGTGGACTCCTGGTTTTCCTATGTTAGTGGAATTTTGGATGTCTGCATGGGTTGTTATACAGCCATAGCATTAGCCAGTCCAATATCCTCATCTTAGTGCTGGTTTTTATTTTTGGAGGTATCCTTTGGTGGAAAACCTCCAGCACTCTCATGGAAAAATTGTTCCTTGGGTAATTCCATTTTTTTCCACTGAGTCCTTTTGTACTTCATAGAATCATAGTATGGTTTGGGTTAAAAGGGACCTTAAAGGTCATCTAGTCCCAAGCCCCTGCCATGGGCAGGGACACCTTGCACTAGACTGGGTTGCTCAGAGCCCCACCCAACCCGACCTCAAGCACTTTCAGTCTGGTAATTGCATTCCTTGGCCTCACCTGTTCACCAATATTTGTTTATGCTGTTAAAAAGTTGGTGTGGCTCAGTCTACTGAGGTTGCTGTTCATCACTCTGCTGTGAATTCCAGCTCTGCGGGTAAGTGTAATTAAATTTTTTCTGTCTTATCCATCACACAGAGCCTCACTGAGTTCTTTATTTAGGTCAGGCTCTACACCTGTGTGAGTGGTCCCACCACTGGGCTGCCTTTGCCCAGTCTGTCGTCTGGAAGGAGCCCAGCCCTGGCCACAGTCATTGCTCAATTGAATCACTTGTTCCTCTCTGCTCCCTACCCACAGATGGAGCTGCTTGCAGCACTTCAGCAGGAGAGGGACAGGATGAGGTGAGTGATTTGTTTGCTGGTCAGATGGCAGGACCTTTGTTTCTTGTTAAAGGCCTGTGAGATAAGAGATGCCATTGGTGTTTCAAGGTGTTCTTATCATGGGCCATAGTCTGAAACCACACTACTCATCCACACTTTCTCTACAGCTTGTTGATGAAAATGGAGAATTTTCTTCTGCTGTTTCCAGTCTCTGGAATGCCCCAGACAAAAGAATTTTTCAGACACATCATTTCCTTTTGTGAATCAAACTCCAACCCCTTAATGTTCAGCAAATAATTTGTTCCAAAGGGACTGTGTTGTATGTGATCGTAATTACATTTGGGTTTTAATAATCATAAACACTCCTGTTTTCTAAGAACCAGCTAAACTGATTTCCAAATAATTTAGTTTGAATGGCATGTTTTGTGTTTGTGTAGCATCTTCTCCCCCATACACACTTCTAAAGAAAAACAAACAATGTATTTAAAAAAAAAAAAAAAGCAAGTGTGGGGTAAAAAAAACCTTGGAGAACTTTAAAAGACTCTAAACCTGAAAAGGGAGGGTGGGATCAGCTAATTTGTCCCTCTTTTGTATGGTTTATTAAGCCTTTTGTTCTGGAACGCATGGGTTCAGTGGGAAAGCGGTTTTTGATATATAATGTATTTACTTTTGCTAATTAATTAAAGCAGTATTCATATGAAAATGCCGACTGATAATGGCTTTCACAGCAACAACTGTGTTTTTTAAAGTAGCAACTTTTAATTACAAATTGACTGGCAGAAATATATAAACCCAAATATTGTTCCACTGATTTCCTTTTAACTGTGTTACTCTTGCTTGATTTATCGGATTAGGGCTTTTCACACATAGTGCGTACAAGATATTGTTTTTAATGAGAAATTAAAAGATTACCAACAATACCCATAAACCATTAAAAACACAAACTCTAGATGAATGGTAATTAGACAGAATGATTCGAGGCTGATAAATTGAAAGCAATTAATGTATTTGTTTGGGATTCTGAAGATAGCTCTGGGTGTTCCAGAAAGCACTGAAGGGTTCAGATGTGGTGTAGAACTGCACGTGGAGATACCTTGCACTGCTTCAGGTGTCCAGGGTAGCAGTGGAGAAGATGCTGACAGAGCTCCACTGGGTTCTGGGAAGGGGGAGAGGTGAGGAGATACATGAATGGGTTTTGTGGGGAGGGCTGAGGGATGTACCAGGGCAGGTTTTCCCTGGATCAAGACTTTTCTGTGTTTCACTGTTATCTCTGACATAACGTGAGGGAAAACTTGAGGAGGTAAGGCAGGGGGAAGTGCTGAGGAGAAGTAAAGTTTTTTTGTCTTTGCTGTGGTTTATCAGGAATGCATCTTCTGCTGGACTCGAGCAACCCTAAGTCAGTAAAGCTGCACAAGATGCTCTCTTTTGGGATATGAGGAGGTTGCATTTGTTAATGGTGGCTTGTAACCCCAGCAAGAGCATCCTGTTTCTATTCTTTCTCTTATTCTTGGCAAAGCAAATGTTTTGGGATTCTGTTTCAGCAAAAGGAAGTACTCTCGGGTGGTGATGGCTTTTGATATTGTTCCTTGTACTTGGGTCTAGAACAGAGCTCACCATGATTTCCCATCTCAGGAGAATTTTTCAGCACAAGAAAAATAGCCAAAAACAAGTAATCTCCTAAGTCAGGGTAGTGATGTCTCTACTCAAAAATCTTCAAACAAAATAGCCCTCCCCACCATAAAATCTAAAGGCCCAGGTGACATATGACCTGAACAACTGAAATATCTAATTTCAATTTTTGCTATTTTTATTTCAAGTCTTGTCCAAATGTAAATTAGAACACTGAAATGAAGAGTCATGGCAAAAAAAAAACAAAACGGAAACCTTTCCCCCATTTCCCCTCAAGTCAGGAATATAATCAGCCCTTTCTTACACACATTTTGTGATAACTTGAGATTTCTGATGAGGGGTGGGGTGTTTTTCATGGAAAAAAAATCTCAACGTGGAATTCTGCAAGTAGGACTCTATCTCCACCATTGGCTTATCTCTGTTCCAATCCCTTCTTCAGATGTATTCCTTCCACAAGGCTTTTCAGTTCTTATCCAGTGTAGAAGGAAATGCATTATTTAATGAGGCAGGAGCAAGAGCACAGTGTATGCCCTTTGTGTTCTACCATCAGATGCTGGGATCTTGTTCAGGAAACCAGGTTTTCAAAGGAGCTGGAGTTCTTGAATGCACTTAGCACTTGAGGCTGGTGGGGACTGAGTTCTTTTGTAAACCTGCTCATTGCATTCTGAATGGAAGTTGTTGGACTGAACCAGGATGGTTTTTTCTGAGTCTTTGCCCGAAAAAACTAGGTGTTCTCTATGGAAATGCTGTGGCTTTTTGCATTTTCTTACTTGTTGTCTGTCTCCAAGGTACACTTAAGTCTTGCAGGTGCTCTGAAGCTTACATTTGCAGGAGCAGGAGCCCTGTCGTCTCTCCCTGTGGCTCCATCCCTGTGCAGCCCATTGTGGCTCTTGTAGGGTGATTTGTTACATCTCTTTTCTATCCTACTGGAGTCACAGTTGGTTGCAGAAAAACGTAGGTGTTTTATCAGGGAGTGTCTTGCTTCCAAGGATGGACTGGACAAGGAACCACTTCACCCAGCAGCCTTGCTCTGCAGAACATTTCCTGGGTTGTTGCCGCTGCTGTGAAGTAGCATCTTGGGCATTGCATTTCAGTGTTTTTCATTCCTCATGCATTGGTTCAGCCATCAAATTAACAAATAAGGCTCTTGGAGGAGCCACCTGGGGCCTATTGCACAAGCTGGACGCCAGTAAAATCCAGTTGTGTGTAGCAAAAGGGAAAAGACCAATAAGGAAACAATAACAGAAAAGCTCTGTTAAAAAGGCATATGGGTACAATGCTGCTGGCCCAGTTAAGGAACCTGTTATATTCAGTAGTGCAATAAAATCCCAAGTAATTGCAAATGAAACTTAATGCCTTGTAAAAGAGCTCAGCTTCTTTCTCCCATAGCTGCGGCTTTTTGAATGGAAGGCTGGGTCCAGCAGGAGGTGTATTTGTGCTGCACAGCCTCGGGAGGCTTTGGGGAAACAGCTGAGCAGCCGTGGGCAGTGTCAGGGTTGTTTGAAGTGTTCCAGCTTTTTCGGCCAGCCTGGCCTTCTGCAGGAGGATGTGGAACAGGGCAGCACACAGGGAATTTGACTCTGACCCTGTGCCTGTGGGATCCAGCGTTCTGCTCTTCCCGCAGGTGCAGGGATCACTTCAGACTGGTCCAGCCAGGACGCTGCTGAGGTGATGGTTACTTTTTCCTCTGTTTCCAAATCCCTGTGTTCCATCATCATCATCATCATCATCATCATCATCATCATCATCATCATCGTCGTCACCATCATCATCATCATCATCATCATCATGACTAGAGCAGTAGGCTCAAAAGCCCTGCAAAAGCAAGGCAGAGAAGCCCTCCTAACACCACTTGTGTGCATATTCCTTCTGGGCTTTTATCCAGACTTTTTCCTGAATTTTTACAGCACATGATTCTTACCTGCTTCAAGAAAACCCCATTTATTTGGGGAAAAGAGACTTGTGGTTCTGCTCTCTATTACAGATTTTGGATGGCAACAGTTTGTTTAAGTCATAGGGCTACATCCTGATTGTCTTTCCTCAGGTCTCAAGTCAAACTTCCTTTATGTGAATAAGAAATATGTAGGAGGAGGGGATTTGCAGCACCAGGTTTTCCAGTGAGGATAGTGACATTTTTTATTGTTTAGTGTCTGGTCTTCGGGAATTAAATAACTGATTGAGAATTTTAACCTCATTTCAAAGGCATGTTTCTAGTCCTTATGTTTGTGTGAACTCCACACCCCCACGCACCTCCCCGTGTAATTTGAAAGTGTGATTTGGTTATGCCTGAAAGACTCAGGATCCAGAAGGCAGAGAAAAACAACCCAAAGCTGATTGTTATTAAAAACAAACACCACCATCCCCTCCCCAAACTGATGGTATTTGAATTCCTGGGTTTGCATTGCTGGTTTTGGGCCAAGGGAACTGAAGGCAGGTAGAAGCCTGACTTGCATCAGAACAGAGAAGCAAGAACCTGGTGGTTTGCTTGCAAATGGCCTGAGCCTGTTAAGCCTGTGTGCAAGTGCCTGCAAAATGGTGTGAGCAAGGACTGAATGAGTGTCGTGGAGGGAAATACCAGCCCTTAGAGAAAATCCTTCCTGCTTCCACACACTCCCCTCGTTTTTCAATCCTGCAAAGCATGATATCCCCTCCTTCTCCTTTATTAATTAGGTTTTCATTTAAACTGCAGTGCTTTGTTTCCCCACATGATTAAGTATAGTTGGTAAAT
This sequence comes from Pachycephala philippinensis, assembly GCA_013397055.1. Classification (NCBI taxonomy): domain Eukaryota; kingdom Metazoa; phylum Chordata; class Aves; order Passeriformes; genus Pachycephala; species Pachycephala philippinensis. Next base: position 1,430,375 of record VWZT01011968.1, read on the forward strand.
AAGGCAGTGAATGGCCCTTTTAAGTTCAAATGATAGTTCTAGCTGCCCACACAGTTGAAAATGTGCAGTGTCCTTCTTTCCTGGCATGAGCTAGCAGAAGTCATGGAGTGCACTCTGAAAAATAGCCCTTGCTTTCTTTATTGTTATTCTTTCCTTCCTCTGATGGCATGAGTCAGGGGCACTGTCAGTCTCTGAACCAACAGTGTCTCCTTTTCAGCAATTAATCTGCCTGTTTCATTGTTTGGCTGAGCTGTGGCATGCTCTAAGGTTTGTCTTAATTCTCTGTAGTTGATAAAAAGGGGCAAATTTCTGAAATTCTAGGAGGATTTCTAGAGACACTTCCTTCCCTCTTCCCCCACCCCTAAAGGAAGCAACCTGCTGCAAACTCATCAGCCCATTTCTTTTCTGACAGGGTTAGGGTTGGCATCCTTTGTTAACTTCCTGCACAGCCATCGGTTTGACTTGGCTTCTCTCAAGGTTCTGCTGAAATTGGTCCAACACTTTATTCTCACATCCACCCACGCATGTGAATTCCTCAGTGTCATAAGTTGGTTAGGATCCATGTAAGTCATGGCATCTCTTTGTTTTTACCCCTTCATCCACCCCTGTGAAAAATGTGTGGAGTTTAAAATGGAGGCAAATGTAAATAGATACGAGGTGGGGATATGGAACATGGAACTAAGAGAGGAGGACAATGAAGACAGAGTCTGTGGAGTTTATTGGGCCATTTCAATAATGAAGTGCAAGACTGTGCCTTAAAGCTGGATGTGAAAACTACTGAGCCAATAGAGAGGTTTGTGCTGATTTCAGTGAACTCTGGATCAGTCCCTTCAAAGAAGCAAGGAATATGGACCTCATCAGATGATGCCACTGTGGCAAAAGATAATGCTTAGCATCTATGCAGGACCGTAAATAAGACCTCAGGTCTTTCAGAAGTGCTTCTTAGGAAAGGGACAGATCCTATGCTCCGGGAGGATTGCAGCAGTCTGAGACCAGTGCTTTGGAAACTCTCCTCTCTTGGCTAAATGAGAATACCTTGCATTTTCAAATCTGGTTGTAGTTGTAGGTGTTGAATGAGTGAAAGTCTATTTCTAAACAAATGTTTAAAGACTGCATCCCCTTCCACATCAAAACTGAATTTTGCAAGGTGTTATGTTCCTTCAGCTTTTAGGGCTACATGTACACACAGTCAAGGACCTAGGAAGATCACTGTTGGGAAATGAAAAAGACAAATTCAGATAAAAATGGTGTGGATATTTAGATCAAGGATGTGGACATTTGAGACCATTCTAGAAATGGCAAGCCAGCCAGCAGTTTCACCACCAGATCTTGGTTTGAACTCTGAAAGCCCAGCAAAGTTGGGGTATGTGATCCCAGGACTGGGGTTGTCTAAACACGGAAATCACTCAGAGCTCAAGTCAGCAGAAATGTATGTAAAGGCACTGAATAAATGCAGCGGTCATGGGGAGCTAATCTCCCCACCCAGAGCTCTGGAGTTCTCAGTTTGCAACCATTATCATCTAAAATATTACCTGTCCTGTTGCAGCCTGGATTTGGTCTTCTTGCCTGTGGATTAGACATAAGGAATATAAAACAAAATACATGCACAAAACCCTTGTGTTTCCTTTGCAAAATCAGGCTGTGCACATAGCTAATTCTTTTCATGTTAATCTACACTTACAACCCGATAACAAGCTAGAGCTTTCTTCTAACCAGGCTTGATTAAATTTGGAAGATTTCTTCCCAACAGGAGAACCCTTTCTGCTTTCATGCAGTAAACATGATTTTGTGCTTTCTGTATTTCCCTTTTTTATTTTTATTTCAGGAATTCTTTTTTCCCCCCCCTATTATTATTATTATGAATAAGCTAGTTTTAAATCAATTTCAACAGCTGGAATTAATTTTCCTGTTACTGACTCTTCACTTGGGCCTGTCACAGAGCGGGAGGCTTTCTATTAGCATAAACATAACTGAAAGCTCTGGAATTTGCATTAATGTACTTTTAACAAGTTGACAGTCTTTTGGCAAACGCTCCTGAGATCTGAGAAGCAAGGGAAAAAAAGACTGTATTATACCTTACACTGGCCGGATTGTAAGAAGCTGTCAGGTAAAACCTCAGGTTTCTTTTTCTACTACAAAAATATGGGACAAAATATCCACTCATAAGCAGGTGCACATATCTGACAATTTTGCAAAGTCCTTACTGCTTCCCTCCTAGTCCCTGGAAGAGCCTGCTCCCAGCTTGGGAACAAGCTGTTTTATTGTTATTTAATGGATGTGGAACTCGCACAAGGGGTGGAGGTGCTGAGCAAGATATTTTACAAAGCTTTTAAAGGGTCTCAAGAAATGTATATTTTGGTGACAGGCGCATGGACCCTTTGAAAAGTGATCCAAACTCTGCTAAATAAATTGGTAGGTGTGCCAAATAAAAAGGTAGTCCTGCAAGCTCCTTATTACCACGGGGTGGAAATTTAAGAGGATTCAGCATGGCAGTTTGGCTGGCAGATGACAAAATCATAAGGGATGACCTGAAGACTGAGAGGATGGTTTTCTACATCTCTGTTTAAACCAAATAATTAAAGTGAGTCTTTCCATTTGGTTCCAGCTCCTGCATGGCGAGTGAATTGTGGTTGAACTTGGCCTTCATTAACCAGAGGAACCAGAAACCGTTGTGCCCAATCACAGAATCATTTAAATTGGAAAAGACCTCTGATATCTTTGAGTCCAACCTTTGGCTGATCACCACCTTGTTGACCACACCATGGCACTAAGTGCCAAATGACATGGCAGCAGCAGCAGGGCCTGAAAGGAGGATGATTATTAGGGAACCTGGGGTTGATGACATTTGGCTGAACTCCGCTGGCTCTGCAGTCAGTGTGCAGAAGTAACTGGGCTACTGCTGGGCTGGTGTGGGCAACCAAGGGGCTGGTCTGTGCACCTCTGCCTGCCTGAATGGACTCTGCCATGGCCTGAAGCTCAGTGTTAACTGAGTCTCTGCACTGCAGCCTTCAGATGTATGGGTAGGAAGCCTTTGAGTAGTGCTGAGTCTCTCAGTTACATAGACGTTCTGCTTTGTACACCAGTGGAGTCGATGTGTATTTTTTAAGAATGCAATGTGTTTCCACCAATTACTTAGAATATTTGCAAAAACAGTATTTGCAAAAACTACAAGCCAACATTGAATTTGTGTATGTTTCCACTTACACTAGAAAAGGAGGCAGGAGAAAATATTTGGGCTGCAGATCAGACTCATATCAGTTGCCATGGGAATAAAAGAAATACTGAGAACTGAGGGAATCCTTTAAACTACAGGATTTTTTAAATTGAGTTCTTATTTGACTGTTTATTTAGGCCCTACATTAAGACAAAAATGTGTGTTTAGCCAGCTCCTCCTGCTGGACCCAGAGCAACTATTAGGGCTTATTTCCATAGAAATATTGCTGATCCTGGCCCCAGAACAGAGAAAAAGGAGGCCTTGGAGAGCTGCTCTGCATAGTGGCATTGGGCTCACTCTGCAGCCAGGGCCTCGAGCAGCTCCCTTGCAGTTTGGCAAATAGAGACCAGCTTTATGTTTACATGGTAAAGCTGCTGCCAGTGGTTTGGCAAGGCTACAGTATTTGTCTGCTCCAGGCTTTGTTCCTTGGTTTTTCTCTTGAGTTTGGAGAGACCAAAATGGTACCCCTTTGGTCTGGAAACTGTGACTCGATCTGGCCAGCACGGGAGCGATATGACGCAGCTTACAGTATGGGAACTGTCTCACTGCTGGGAAAAGTCACTGAAAGGTCTGCTAGCTAATTAGCAGGGGGATTGTAAATAGCTAAAACCTGACTGAATTCCTCTGTCAGCTCAGGACAGGATCCTCCTGCCACTCCTCTTCCTGCCTCTTTGCTCTTTGACCACAATCGGTTATTCTGGAGATAATTTTTCCTCTCACAGCTTCTGCTCCAGTCACTACTATGGCTCACTGTGGCTGTTATTTGTTCCCTCTAGGAAAAGAAGAAACTCAGTGCTGTGGAAGAGCAATATTCTCTCAGTCTCCTTCACACCCTTTGTAGTTTATCCTTTTCCCAGGGACAGGCTGAGAGCAGACGCAGCCTATCCAGTGCTGCTTGACTTGGATGCTGCTGTCCTCTCTTGCTTCAGCCGATGGAAAGCACTTGAGGTAGATCTGCCTCAGCCGTGGCTGAATCACATAACTTTTCTGAGCTAATCTGCCTGTGTACTTATGGCTTCACAGAGCCTGGTGCAGGTTCCTCATCCAGCCAACAACCACAGCCCACGGCAGACTGGGTTGTGTAGAGATATCTTGGTGATACCTTCAGTTGCCATCATTGACCAGTGCACAGGACCAGATCACTGGAGTAGGGAACAGGACACTTCACTCAAGCCTCCAGACCCTAAGGCTATGAAATCAACAAACCTTCTAGAAGGTTTATTTCCTTCTTCTTCAGACACTTCCTAGAGCCCCTGGAGGAAACCTATGTTGGTATAGGCAGTGCACCCTGGCTGAAAATCCATCAGAACATCACCCGTCTAACAACTGTGTGTCCTCCTTTGATAAAAAGAAGACATTTCTCATCTTTCACATAAAGATATTTTCCCTACATGCCAACCCAATCCCTTCCAGTTGCATGAGCTCAGAAATTGTCCCAAATACAGTCTAAAAGGAAGCTGGAAGCAGGCATGAGCAATGCTGTTTGTGGAGAGGGAAGCTATCCCAAGCCAAGGGCCCAGTGCCCACATCAGCATTGCCTTCATTGGCCTCAACAGAGGGGCTGATGTGAGCCAGCACTGACAGCACCAGGCCCCTGGTCAGGGTGTGAGCTCTGGGCTGGGAGAACTTTGCAATGATGGGAAGAAGAGTAGTTTGGTTTAGAGATACTGTCCACAGTGCTGATTCACTGGGCTAATCGGGTCTTGGTGGCATTTTTCCTCTGGTATCTGCTCTGTGCGTCTGTCACTGTTTTTGAGAATTTATCTTTCTCATCAGAACTTGGGTTTTTTTGTTGGGTTTTTTGTCCTCTCTTCATTCAATGCCTGTTAGAGGAAAACCTTTGAAAACAAGATGTCCTTTTTGTCACAGCTCTGTTTGGTAGATCGGAGCTGTGACGAAGTCTCTTCTCACGTTGATTTCCAAGGAATATGGGTGTCCCATGGGCAGTGGCCAGCCAGTGCTACCTACAGCCTCTGCTGAATTCTCTCTTCTTTTTTTTTTTT
>VWZT01011968.1:1435612-1447088 GCA_013397055.1 Pachycephala philippinensis
TTTCTGTAGAAGTTCTCAGTTATCCAATCTCTAAAGCTTATTTCAGGGCTATGCAGCAATGGCTGCTGGATGGCCATTTTATGTTGAAGTATGCCCTGTGGGCAAGGGTCTGGACTCATTCCTTAAGTGACCCTGTCAAATGTGGGAAGTGGCAGACTGAGATTGAAATGAGCAGCCCTAATGGGGTTGGAAATGCAGAGGAGCACTGTCTTGCCTGGTCCCTATCCTCCCAGAGAAAAAGCCTAATGACAAATAGCTGAGAAGGTTTTGTCATAGTTCAGGTTCTGGTTCAGCTGCTGGAGAGGTTTGAGCGACTCTCATGGAGCTCCACTGTGTCCTGTATGGATTGAGGGGAAGCCATGAGCTAAGTTGAGCTCATGATGACCAGTGTCCCAAAACTCTGAACTCTGCAGATCTGTAAAAAAGGGTTCAAACTTTGGTTATTATCTGCCAGCTGAAAACTCCCCTCCAGCCCCTGTTGTATCTGTTTAGCTGAGCACAGCATGAGAGGGGGGCTGCTTGGGGAGTGCCTGATAAAAGAGCTTTAGCTGTGCAAAGCTCCTTCGGTGAGACTTCTCCATAAACATCATCTGTTGTGAATTCAGCCTTGCATGATTACAGGCAGACATCTGTGTTGATTATGTGGGTTTTCTGGAGGAAACATTTTAAAATATGGAAATGAATGGAGGTATTTGCACAACCGGTTAGCATCCGTTTCATGTTATTATTGAATATATGTCTCAGGGAAGTGCTTAAAGACCTTAGGTCAGAGTAGGGCTTCACTGAACAAGGTACAGAATATGCCTGGGGAGATACACCTTGCTACAAATAGCTTGAGACAGTCCCAGCCAGGGCAGACAGCTGGGCAGAGGGAGGGTGAGTGTGAGGGGTAAGGTGACCTGCTCAGGGCTGCGTGCAAGAACGTAGGAACAAAGCTGGGCCAGGCACAGCTCTTCTGGCTCTGCCCAGTCCTCAAACACTGCTGTGCCCCCAGGCTTATGCGGGCAAATGACAAATAAGAATAGCCCTGTAAATTAGTGATAATATTGCTATAGCTCTCTCTGTGGTGTTTTCACCATCCTTCTCATGTCTGCCTTACACCCTGAGATTTTGAGGAGATAGATGCTGGTGGTTTTAAGGATAAAGCATGATGCTAGTTTTATACCTTTACTGCATTCAGAATGAAGGGACAATAAGAAAAATGTCCTTGTTTAAGAAATAGCAAAACTCAGAGTGGTCTCAAGAGTGTGTATTAGGTTATAGGTCTGTATAAATCAACACATTTGCTTGTAGAAATTCAAGAACTTGGGATGAGGCAGTGAAAGGAGATCAAGTACAATTTTAGGTGTAGATGTAGGCTGTTCTGACCTGGTTTTACACACTTTGGTTGAGATTTGGGTGTGAGCATAAATCAGAATCCTCCTTCTCTAGAGCTGATGTTTTCTGCATTTCAATTCCTACCGTCCTGAACATAGTTAATGTAGGAGATCAGCTGAGGGTTATGACCATCACAACAGTATTACCAATGGGGCTGGTTTGGGACCAGCTCCAACCTGTTTCTTGCAGGCAGGTTCTGACATAAGCAGCTGAGCCATTAGATCCAGACACCAAAAATGTAGAAATGCCAGCTGGCAGATGTGTCCCACTATCATGGAGTGACCCTTGTGATGGCTCTGTCTTTGCTGAGTAACACCATAACCCAAAAGGCTCATATGGAGTTGGGAGTAGGCCAGAACCAGGAGCCCTCTGCCATCCCAGGGTGAGCACCTCTCCTTCACACAGCTGGCAGCAGGACCCCAATCTGATCATGGGTAGGCTGTCAGAGGGACCCCAGATTAATGTGGCTTCAAGAAAAGCTGTCCTCAGCTTCTTTGTCACCACACAACCCTTCAGAACCTTTCTGTGGCACCAGGATGGTCGTTTGTTATGGTTATCACAACGGTAAAGTTGTCATGGGCAAAAACATCCCACTGTCCAGAAATACAAGAAAACAGCCTGGGCAAAGGGGCCCATCCTCCACACCCCCCTTCCCCTCATGACTCCTCCACACTCAGGAAGTGGCAAAGCTGCCCTGTGTGGCCAAAAACAAGGCAGAAGAACCTTAGTGAAAAGGGGAGTTAGGGCTGATTGGTAAGCCAGGCATGGGCACTGAACATCTCTCGAGAGATAAGTCTCTGATGCTTGATTCTTTTCAGTCCTTTTGGAGGCCGTGATAAGGAGGCGGCAGTTGCTTTGTCAGGGTTACTCACGCTCTTTGTGCAGCGTGTTCAGTCACTGAGCTCGTTCAGATAAGACAAACATCTCAACTCCATTTCCGGAGACACACACCAGTCTTTGCACTCAGGCAATGGTTATACCGGGGTGGGCTGCTAGAGACAGGGCTGATGATGAATGCTCGTGAGAAGGATGCTCCAGTGTAGCTGGTGGTTCCGTGTCTCCTTTGCTTCCCCAGAGCTCCAAAACTGGAGTCCCAAGTAGTCCAAATATCTGGGGTATTTGGCAAAGGTGGCCACAAGCATCCCAGCAGTGGAGGGGGAAGTACTTCTGAAAAACTCACCAAAATTCTATGTGCTTTGGGCTGAATAAAGCTGGACCTTCCCAAAGTCTGGTCGCATCCAGACTCGTGTGTATCCCCTTTGCAGGATTTGTGAGTCATCAGCCATCAGAAGAAAACTTGTAGTTAGTGAGTGCTTCAGTTGCTGCTGAAAGGCAGCCATGAGGGAATAGAAACATGATTGATTAAAGAGAACAATGTCTGGACACAATTGTTTAGGAGAGACAGTGCAAGAAAATAATGTAGGCAACTGGAAATCTGCAGGGAATTCTGTAAGGTGTCAGGATGTGATAAATGCCTGAGGCAGAAATCAGTCCAGGTGTTACTCAGCACCCTAGCTTCAAGAAGTGCTGGGGCAGCTCTGGTCACTGCAGTTGGCTGGAGTTCTTTTCCAAACTCTCACACAAAGCAAGAGGTTTGTTTGGGGAGCAGTCCTGACTAGAAGGAAGAAGCACTCCCCATTCAGTTACCTTAATTTTTTCAGCTTCTATGCTTTCTCTAGAGGGGTTCCAAATAACTGCTCATTTTGACTTTTTCTGAGAGCTCAGAGGAGTCTTTCCCTGGACTGATGAGTAGAATTACATCAAATGGCTGGAGCTGTCCCTGCAGGAGCAGCAGACTCAAAGCAGTCCTGCTGCCTGGGCAGTGAGGGTTAGGGGAAGCTGTGTCTGTGGGTGTTACATTTTCTATTTTGAGACTTAACATGAAAAGGTTGAGGTACAGTTTGTGGTAGAGACTTCTGGGCGAACAACAGCATCATTTGATATTTTGTCCCCTTTTTTGAGGAGATGCCTCGTGAAACTGCCATCTTACACAGGACCAGTTTATAAGCCGAGATGTGAGTAACAGACAGGTGTTACTTGTCCTAAACTGGGCTCCTAGTTGTGCTGTTGTTCTGCACTGAAAATGAATCTGCTTTATATGCCTCCTGGAAGCCCTGGAGGGAGAGGCACTGCCAAAATTTTGAGAACTTGTTTCATTATTCTGTCCAAATCTCCCCTAAGATCTCTTTGTGAACAGATTTCACATAGGGAAAAGATTTTCACAAAAAGTCTTCATTCCCCTCCTTAAACAGACTTCCTCTAAAGGCCACCAAGAGAGCTGGGGATCTTTAGCACTCAGAGGACCTGGTCCACATTGAAAGCACTGTCACCACGGTGTCCCTGGGGGATGTTTGTCCTGGTGACCCTGCACAGTGCTCAGCACTCGCATCACTTAGGCATCTAATTGCATTTATAACCCAAGATGCCAGGTATAAGATGTCAATAAATTTTAAAAACCCTGCAATGGAAAGGTTATACTATATATTACCAGGCCACTGAGGATGCAGTTCTGTCATCACAGGGTTATTCAATTAACTGGGATCCAAGCAATTAGTATGGCAGGGTTTTATTGTTTGGTTTGGGTTTTTGTTGGGGTTTTTTTGTTAATTTCTACTACCAGAGCAAGGATTTAAAGTGTTCCTGAATTTCAGTGACATTTTTGTTCACTGCCAGTTGCCCAGAATAAGATAATAGGCCTAAGGCATGTGCTGGTATCATCCTGCTGTGAAAACCAGCAGAAAATCCTGTCCTGAGAGGTGCTTGTTCTGGGAGGAATGAACGCACACAGCCCTCCTCTCTTTTCCTCGTGTTGCATTGGATTCTCCTTTACAGGTCACCCAGCAGCACTGTGTGATTGTGTGGATTTCCCAGCTTTTCCCAGGCTGTTTTCTCCAGGGGCCGGGAGCAGTTTTGGCAAGCAGTGACCTAGTCATGGTCCATGACCAAGTGAATTCATAACCTCACAGTTCCCAGTTTTCCCCTGTGTTCTGCTGATGTGCTGTGCAGGCTAGAATAACACAGTCTGTGTGCGGACAATCCCACAGAGTCCTGCTGTCCTACGGCAGCGTTTCCAGGGTGGGAATACTTCTCCTGCTTTCTCTGAGCTGTCCATGTCTGAGCTGGGAGGCACCTGCTGTGCCCCCGTTCCATTCAGGCTCCAGCGTCCTTCTCTTTCCTCAAGCTTTAATTCCACCCTTGCTCTCCCCATCCCCAGACCAGCTGCCTGCCCTGATGCAAGCGCTGCCTGTGCCCTTCTCCTGGAAGGCAGCTGCCTGCAGCAGGGAACTCCAAAAGCTGCCCACGTCCTGAGCAGTGAAACTTTGTTGTTTCAAAGTCACTTTGACCTGAGTGCTGCAGCAAACGTGTACAGCGTCTGCTGCCGCTGTTTCGCATGAGGGAGCTGCAGTCAAATATTAAAAAGGCAGCAAGAGCATTAAATTATTCGGCAATGGAACATTGTCATTCCTCCATAAAACTATTTTGACCTGTAGTTTTCTATGGAGTCCATTGCTCTTAAATGTGCAGTGAGAAAGGAAATTAAAAATTAATCTTTATTTCCATCTCAGAAGAAAACCTTAATTCTCTGCATTGAAATTATACTCATAATCCAGGGTAATAAATTATAGTTTTTAATTGCAGCTAGTCACAGCCAATCAAATGGGAACCTCTCTCTCTCTCTCTCTCTCTCTCGCTTGCTTTAACTTTGCTATACAGAAGAACTCAAGGAGTGCTGGAAAAAATACATACACTGGCCCAGGCTCTAACACTGTGTGGAACAAGTCCAGGATGTATTAAAAGAGCCAGGTTCTCTTCTTGCCTGGCACCCTTGAGCCAGTGACCTGAAAGAACCTCACGGGCACCAGCTGCACCAGGCACACAAGCACAGGGAAATGGATAAATTGTACCATTTCCACGTGGGGAAAATGTGGTGTAGGATCTTGTTCAAGGTTATGGAGTGAGCCAGTGTTGAACGAGGAACAAAATCTTGATCTTGGTTCACCTGCTTTCAACTCTGAGATAGGTTGCCCTGCTCTGGCCCACTGACCAATGTTGCTGACCTTCAGGCATCCCAGCTCTGACATCAGACCTCTTCTGACAAAAAGGACAGCTGGTTAAAGCAGAAGCTTCTTTGTGCTGGGTGTCTGTTGCAAGTACCCTCTGTGTTCTTTCACATCGCAGCGTGTTGCAGACAAGTGCAGTGTTTCTTGGGATTAGACGTTGCTGTATTGCACATGATGAAAACTCCCTTGCCAATGGGCTTACTGAGGTATGGCAACCTTTAGCACAGCCAAGAAGTTGTCTCTGTTCCCCAAAAACTGGTGCTCTGCATGTGCCATCTCTTTCCATTGCTATCCCACAATGTCTAGATGAGTGTCACACTCACCACACTGCTGGATCATCCTGTCATCCCAACCCTTGTGTCGTGGCACTTAGCCAGGGGTTGTTGCCTCTAGGAGCAGCCCATAACGTGTATAAATACCTGTGTAGTGCAGGTACCTGAAATGCTTGCACAGCACCATTCTCCTGGCAACTCAGCCTTGCTGGTTTGTGATTTAATTTTTTTTTTACTCTATTATATCCCAGATAATGTGAGGGCCTGTTCTAACAAGGAGGGTTTTAAGGGTGGCTTAGGCACTCCTAAGCTCAGCTAGGGAAAGGGAGAGCCAACAGGAATGCAATCCTCAGCTGGAGGGAGAAGTAGTGGTAGTGGGAGTCTTCTATTCTGATAATCACTCCTAGCTCTTTCCTTTTCCCTTCTCCTGAGTTATAGCAGCATGTGGAAGAATGGACAAGTGAGAAAAAGGATGGAGAAGTGGCTAAAATACCAGACACAGCTGTGAGAACGAAATGAGGTCCACCTGACATAAGACGCCTGAAGAGGTTATTATCAATATAATCACAGCAAAGGTGTTTGTTACTAATCAGGATTAACCTGGTATGTCTCTAGTCACTGATTTGGAAAAGGCTGTAAAATCTCTGCAGTGAGGATTTCACTCTGTGGCCATTCCTTCTCAGGGGTTCAGTCCTGCTGTGAGAACAGTGGGGGGAAATCCTTACCCAAGGATGCATGAAGAAGTACAGACAACAAAATCTAACAATATTTTTGTGCAAAAGCATTTATGTTTTTGATTAATAGTTCCCAGATTCCAGACAGGAGGTTTTATGGGGTCTTATTCTGCACTTTTTAACACTGTTCCTAGAGAGTTTTAGGTGGACAAAAAGAAGCATTAGCATGGGCAAAACGTGCTTTTGCCATGATGACAGATTAACACCCCCAGAAATTCTGCTGCCCACCTTCCCTCACTGGCAGTGAGCTGCTGTCTGTGGAGGATCTCTGTGTGCCCTGCAAAGGGCCCCAGTGCAAACCAAAATAGTGCAAGCCCTTCTCCAGGTGACTGGCTTTCCTGGCTGCATGATCAGCAGCTCCACGTTAGCAGGACAGGTGTGTGCTGCAGCAGTTGTGGAAAAAGGTTGATTTACCCACATGGAATTTCAAGAGAGGACACAAGTGGGGTGAGTGGAAATGGCTGCCCTGAGCACCTTGGGCAGAGCTCATTCTTGTGCTCAGCTGCCTCAGCCCTAGGGCAAGCTCGGAAGAGAATTAGATGGTTACAAGGAAATAAATTTGACATCCTGGAGTTCTTCTGCCATCTTGACTCTTCCATGCATTTTGTTAGACAGAGCTCTCACAGAAATGTGTGTATTGGGAAGGGCTGCTTCTGTCTTAAGCTGTGGATTTGTTGATGACCAGTTTGCACTGAGCTGTCCTGTCCTGCCGTTGCTGCTATCAGAGTGCAAATTTTAGCTAAAGGTAGTTTATGTGTGCTCATGTATGGTGAGCACACCTCTGGTTTCTTTTATCTGAGCTGCTTTTAAATGTGAAATCTCTCCCTAAGCAGGATTAACCATGGCATAATGAATCAAACTGCTTGGAGGCTTTTACTGGTGATCTAGTTGAATTTGGCAGTTAACTTCCTTCCTTCTCTTCTAGTTCTACCGATTGGATTTACCTCTAAGTTATTCTCCTTTCTTGAAGCATTTAAACAGGAATCAGAGCTGCATAGCTTTTCCACTCTTTCATTGTTTTCCCTCCTAAACCAGCTCCTCAAAATTCTTTGTCATTTTTTATTCTCTCTTTATTTCCCACTTTCCCTCCTAGTTTCATAAAAATAAAGGAAAAAAAAAAGAAAAAAAGAAAAAAAAAAAAAAAAAAAAAAAAAGGGTTGAGCCTCTTCTCCTAGACTGGGAAACTGTAGAACAGCGTACTTGGATTGCTGCTGAGGTAAATAACACAGTTTCTTATGGTTCATGAAAGTGATTCTTAAATTTTGAATGAGACAGCTTTGTGGTGCAGAAAGCTGAGACTGCCAGTTATTCAACCAAAGCTTCTGCTTCCCAACAGGGAGCAGTCAGGGAGAAAGGAGAACACCCAGTAGACTCTGTGTATACAGACAAGGCTCCTTCTGGAAATTAAATGGTTTATCTAAAGTTATCAGACTGCTGACTGCTCTTTAAAAGAGGTACCTCTGGGCTGGGGAAAGAACTGCAGTTCTATTTGTCAAATCTGAAGGAAGAATGATCCTGGAATTTATTATCCTATGTGTAATTTTTGTATTTAGCAAAATACTGAGAGCAGGATTTATGAACTAAACAAACCTGTTTCCGGAAGATGATGGCAGCTCTGTGCCTTTAGCAGTAGTGGCGGCACAGTGAATGTATCTCACCAGAAAATCTTTTCTTTTATAGGACAATAAAATTAGTGAATGAAAGCAAAAAGAGGTATAATGGATCTGGGTTTTAACAAGCATATGAATCAGTACCTCATGAGATCTTACCTGAAAAAAACATAATTGTGTTTTTCTGAGAAAAGACATGTAGAGAATAAAAGGAAAAGAATAGGAGAGAGAATCTTGTGACTGTGGTTGGAGATTTGACTAAGATGGGGTGACCTGGTGCTTAGGGCCTCAGGCAGTGGGCTTAAGTCCTTGCCCTGCCATGGACTTTACAAGGGCACATCACTTCCCTTATGTGTTTTTTTCACATCACTTCTTTTCTTGGTTTGCCATCATTAAATGAAAAATGGTACTGTTGTCCTTCCTGCTTGTGAGAATGATGGCATTTAACATTGAGAGGTTCCATGAACTGTGGGAGTGCAGACCATGCAACAATATTGGATTTTTCCACTGCCATATGAGCAATTATAACAAGTTATCCATTTTTCATCATTTCATGCTTCATGCACAGGGCAGGCAGACTCTTGATTTGCCTAGGATTGTGTGGGAAGACAAAAAAGATTTATCTGATGTTTGGAAATTTCCTGTAATGACAGCAGGACAGAGAAAAAGGCCTTCTGCTTTTCCTCCATCCTGGAAATGGGTAAGAGGAGGTCTTTGGTGAGGCTATGCAGCAAGAGTTCAGACTCGTGGCCATGTCATTTAGTCTTTGCATGGCTTCCTGGTGATTTGGAATGAAGGGGATTGGCTTCTCTGTCCCCCTGCAGCCTGGGGACACTGCTGTTTCTGGGCCCAGGGGCATTTGCTATGCCCACTCCCCTGAACACATGTGCTGGCCACACAGATTGTCTCTAACGCAGGCTGGGCAGCTCTTCCTCACACGCTCTTCCGTATCAAACACTTCCCACCTTGAAAACTTCCTTGGTTAACTGCTCATTTCAAAATCATTATTAATGTATTTGCACAGGGATTTTGGAATTTAATTAGCCTCTTTTGAACTGTTCTTAGAGTGTTTGTCTAGAGAAACAGAAAATCCCTCCATGACTTGTTTTCTTTCTCCATTTGTTGGTTCTCACTGGAAGGGGAAGATACGGGCGGGCTTTGCAGGGCTGCATCCTCCTGGTGCCACTGGTGCTGCAGCTGAGGATAAGCCACAGGCTCTGCGGAGGAAGCAGCTGTTTCTGGGGTGCATCAAGGCCCCTCCTGGCCAGGGCTGGGTTCACGTGTTGGCACAGGCTGGGCTGCTGAGTAGGACTCGGCCAGCTGGTGACAAGGGGCTGTGCAGTGTCCCAGCACACGGCTTGCTCTTACTCCTGTCCCAGGCGTGTTTGCACCCAGAGAGCCGTGCTGGCTGAACTGGGCTTCCAATTCCCTCTTCATGAGTTTCCTTTGGGAAATTCAAATCCCTGACTGAGATTTGAATGGATCTCGCTTCCAGAGGCCAACTGGCACAGTGTGATTTTCATCTCACTTTTTGGAAGCGCCATGTTCAGGGCAGTGGTTCTGCCATACCCCATCCAGAAAGTGTTGCAGGCTGTGCATGTTCATGTGTGCAAATCTGCAGGCTCTCAGTTTTCATTTGAAGGCTGATTTTTCTTCCTTTTGTCTGCTCCTGCTTTGAGAAGGCAGGCTGGGCAGAGCAGGACGGGGTTTCTGGTGTTCCCTGCTACCGTGGGAGCACATGCGCTCTCCTTCTCTCTGGCAAACCACAGTGGTTATGACCACTGCCTCTGGTAGTGCTGTATAGGTCCCAAATTGAGGAAGGATGACTAACTTAATCACTCGATAGTTTTGATTTCTAAAATTAAACAGCCTGCCATATGTGCAACCCTGTTACTATATTTATGCCAGCAGTTAGCAGACAGCACCAGCCAAGTTGGAGGGGCTTTGCAGCTGCAGCTTGTGCCTGTGCTGCTGCTGCTGTGAGCACACAGATGTTTCTTCGCCCTTTCCCCAAATGCAGCCCTGTGGACATTTCTCCTGTGGAAACAAAAGCACTTGTACCCACAGAGCTTTCTGGACACTCTTCAGCCATTGCTTTGTAAAGGTGTCCTGATGCTCCCTGGTGAACCTGAGCTCCCAAGAACGGGTGGAAGGATTCAGGGACTGGATCAAACGCAGGAGACGGCACAGCAAGCCAAAACTGAAGGCTCCAGCCCCAGTGCTGAGCAGGGACAGCGAGTGAGCTGCAGGGGCTTCCTTGAGGAATGGTGGGTGCTCCCCCAAAGGAGTCCCCTCGAGCGCCATGCACAGCCCCAGGGAACACGAGGCAGCTGTCTCTCCTGGGCTGCCTGAGCTCTTCAGTGAATTGGGGGGATGAGATGCCTTTCTTCCACCGTTTGTTTTGTAGGAGCTCAGTTAGCACCATGCAGATTTATTTGGATTCTAGGAGAGAGGAAATAAGATGAATAAGCAGTGGATAAAAGCCAAGGTGAAATGTACTGAAGCGGAAGGAATGGACCCTTGTTTTTTGGAGGAGGGCAGACTGAGGGATGAGATGTTGGTCATTATTTCGGTCCAGGCAACAATCCTCTGTGATCTTAGACACGTTTCTTGACTTTGTTTGCTAGCAGGAAATCTGGCTTGCCTGGCAGAAGGATTAAGAGATGGAACAAATATTTAGCACTAACTAACCAAGAGTGTTTGGGTGAAACTGAAATATTTTGACATATTAGATCTGATTTTACCAACTGACTTGGTGACTTATAGGTGCTTTTGTTTGGTGTTGAGCAAGTGTTACTGCAAAGCATTAGCAGCAGTGTGTTTGGGTAGGGTTGCATGTGCTTGTTGAGTAGGTGGCAGGAGAGGGTTTGTTTCTAATTTGCTTAGGTTTTTTATTTAAAACAATTGGAATCCTTGGGGATTTCTTTCTTGTGGGATGGAGCTATATGGATCTGGCATCTGTATGTAATAAAAGTAGAGAGTATCTCTGACCCTTAGGGCAATGTCAGATTGAGAAACCTGTACCAATTAGATCAGAAAAAACCAAATTATAGTTAAGTTTCTGTGCCTGTTGCACACCCTCCTCAAGCAAGGATGCATGAATGGTCTTGGGTTACAGGGACACCTCAGAGCACCCAGGGGTGACCTACGTACCTCATAACTGTGCACTAACCCGTCTCTTGTCCCTGCAACTTTTGGAGATCATCTTCCATACCTGAACGTCATTCCAGTATCCATAAACTGTCCAGAGCTAGTTCTCTTTAACTGTTACAGCTGCATGAGACTTGCATGCATGGATCAGTTTTCATTCTGGAACTTCCCCACAACATGTAAATTCTTAGAAATTTCATGGATGTGCAGAGCAAAGTGAAACACTGACAGGCCACTTTTTCAAAATCTTCCCTCCAGTATTTTTTCGGGGG